>CAMTDV010000011.1:4172273-4514773 GCA_947069175.1 Scalesia atractyloides
AAAAAGCGAAGTTGTCTTTTTTCTAAGAATTATATTAATCCTAGTTGAACTATGCTACTGATTTTGAAGTTGCTAGTAATTTTCTATCAATTGTGTGAATCTTTATTTTTGAAAAGAAATGTCATGGTATTCTTCTATTTTGTATATATGTTTGAAATTTTATAAGCATTTGATTGTACGCAGAAACGTACAAATGTCCACATACATATGCGTTATGTTGTTGTAAGTAGATGTAGGTTGTTGTACATATGTGTATATTAAACCCAAGATGTTATGGATTTATTATCTCATCTAGGTGTACATACATGTACAAATCTCTGCAATATTTGATAATTAGAAAGCGGGTAATTTAGTATGGCTAATATGTTACTTCTATTTAGAAAGCGGGTAATTTAGTATGGCCAATGTGTTACTTCTATTTATGTTGTTTCTGTTGTGTTACTTCTTTTTAGTTATTTCTTTATCTACTTTTGTTGTACTAAAACGAGGGCAAAAGCTCGCTTGATCAGCATAGTTTTCATACATGATAATAGCTTCATCGAGTGATCGAAACTTGGCTCCTACATAGGGCCTGAATCCAACTAGTACAGTGGGGGTCCAGTACCTCGTACCATTTGATGATTCACATACGTTACTAGCCACGGATCTGCAATTCGTATAAAATCAAGAAAATCATCAGTTTGGCAAAATGCTTATGGAAGTATTAGACACTAACTGTGTACATAACTACAATACACAGTTGAATGTGTACATACAACTATGATATACATATATGTACAATATGGATAATTTGTTTCTAAAATTTAACCAAAACATTCAAAACAATAATAGACACATGTGTATACACATATAATGCATAAAAATAGCACTAAGATAACTGATATGCGATATACATATGTGTATAATATGAAATCAATCATAATGTTTGTGACTAGATGTAACAAAATACAAAGTTAACAACACTACGTATTTTTGAATGTTATTTGATAAAACAATAATATATAAGCGAACAAATAGATACGAAAGTCAGATTTAACCACTCAAAAAATAATATTCTGTAAAAGTAAAAAAGAAAAAAAAAACACACAAACTGGACACCAAAAAATACCTTGTTGCTCTACACTTGTTAGATACAAAGGCTATTTATGATCCAACATTGCATTCAGATTGTTGACTGGGTCAGAATTCTCGTAGTTATCAAACATTGCGTTTGATTTGTTAATTTGATTAAAACTGTTTTGCTCGTTTTCCATGATAGATATCAATGATGATCGACGACGAACGGTGCATTGAAAATGATCGACGCTTTTGGATTTGGAAAAAAATATTGGATCTGGGGATATTTTGAATTTCAATCTAATGTTGGAACATGGGGACTGTCGAAATATTTTGGTGAATCCTGAATCCAAAATAAGATTAATGAATTGGATTGAAAGATTATAGGGGGAAGTTATATAAAATATGGAAACTAATCTTGATAATCAATATCATTTTTAGATTATAATTAAATAAAAAAATTAAGTTTAAATGGCTAATTACAATCTTACTCTTATAAGCTTAAAAACAAATCAAGGGTCAAGATAAGTTCATTAAGTTCACAACCAACGGTGTTGTTCACTCATGAACACAACCCTAGACACTTATATATAATCACTTATATTTATTATCGAACAAAGTACAATTACGGATGTCAATTTTGAACACAATACAAATATTATTAACCTTTGGTTGTCATAGCTACACGGTTTTGATACTCGTGTTTTCTCCGAGTTGACTTATCTAACCCATTCAAGTTAAACAGGCCGACCTGATAATCCGTTACCCATTTTCACAACCTATCAACCTAATTAACACCTTTACAGCTTGATTCCTACCCATCAAGCCGTTTGACATCTTTAAATAAATAAGTTAAACATGTGGTGTTTGGATTATATGATTTTAAATATATAGATGTTAGTGTTTGTGTTTTTAACACATATAAAACCCCTAATCAAATGGGTTGATGAAGCAAATCATATTTATGCCCAACAAGAAAGTGTACATTTTCCATTTTTTTATCTTCATAGAAAGGGTATAGAACTATTTCTATTTGGGCCTAACATGAGTCTCGAGCCCAAAGTTCTTCTCGCTAATCAACGGCATGTCTTTACAGTTATCTCAAGATTCTGCAACAAATCATTTAACAATAAAACTGCAAACAGTAAAAACTTCCATTGATCTTCAACAATGCACATACATGATACACTCCAGATCCTACAAGCAAAACACCAACTCATTTATTACATAGTTCCAATATCACATTCAACCCGTAAAAACCGACACAATATATCCAATCTAAACTTCGAATTTCACATAAAATTACAACTCACTTGAATAAAAATCACACAATAATTGATCCACAATTAAACCGATCCAATCATTTCAGATTCAAAACGACACTTCTATACGCCTCTTGAAGACCTTGTAGTCAAGAAGCCTGAAATGTAGATATCTGAAGTAATCAATGTAGAGTTTAGGGAATCTTTACTTGCACTAGTCGGTTTATGGGCATTGTCTACTTATAAACCATACCTCCTAAATCCTCTAACGATTCAGAAACCGAGTTTTCTTTCAAGATTGAAGTTAAAACTGGTGTTAAAAACATTTGTTATGCATAATTCTAGTGTAAGCAGTCTCAAATGTTGCATGTAAAAAACGCACCCAGGGATCATTGTTTGCTGTGAGAAGCCAAACTAGAAAAAACGACTTGAGCTTGGATGATTTTGACTCGGCTTTTAAAACTTGAGCTCAACTCTGCTGTGTAGAGTAGTTTTTCAAGCTCAAGCTTAAGCTTGGATTCTTATTTATTGGTCAATAAATATATACAAATTTAGAAGTGAGTGTGTGTATGGTATAATGTGTGTGTAATTGTGTATATATACTAAATATTATTTATATATATTTTATATATTCTAGAAAGACGTATAAATAATGTGTTTGTTTAGGCTTGCAAGTTAATTCTAGCTTGATAAGTGACGTCCATCCTCGCAGTGGCAAACCCAAGAATTTTTTTCTGGGGGTTCGGATTAAGAGTTAAACCATATTTTGAAATGGGGCGATTGGGTTTCTCACCTAAAAATACATTAAAAGCATTTTTTCAAGGGGTGCACCTGCCCACCCACCCGTCAAGGTAGGTCCGCCCCTGCATGCTCGTTTAGTTAACGCACTTATTTTTAGACTAGGGCTTATTTAAGCCCACAAGTTTGAGCTTTTAGCGAGCCAAATTTAAATACTTCAGAAGCGTCTCAACTCTTTTTTACACATAGAAATCAAGACCCAAACTGGAGTATTTTCAATGAAGCTTTTTTTTTACATCTAAAATCTGCACGATCCATTGTTTGGATTTTGGTCAAATTTTTCATTCATCCATTTATTGCATAGTACTGTTGAACAATCAAAACTGGTTAACTTTTTTTTTTCCTAAAAGTTTTCTTCATTGTGCGGATTTTATATTCGGCATTTTTAAACACCTGTTCACATTGAATAAACAAAGTTTCAAAATTGTTGTCAAGAATTAACATTGTACCATTTTTCAAAGTTGTTCACACGTGAACAATCATAATTTCATCATTGTTTTTACTAAAGTAGTAAAGTTTAATATCATGAATTTCAGATTTCTTCAATCTGAAAGTACGTTTTAAGAGATCAGACGAACTTTGAAAGAACAAGCATAAACAGTTGGGTGTGGGGCTTGTGTTGGGGTTTGTGTATGTGGTGGAGGTGAGTTCCACCCGAGGAAGCTTGGCTGGCATGGTTTATTTTGGATGTGGGGTGGCGTGGCTTGGGCTGGTGTGGCCAACCATGTGTCACCTCTATTTTTTTTAACTAGATAAAATTTCATTTAATTAAATTAACGAACTAACTAAAAAAACTACATAAAATTAAAAAAAGAACTACATTAAAATTAAAAAAAACTAAATCAATTATTTATGTTATATTTTTGTAAGATCTCCTTTTTCATCGCAAACGTCGTTGCCAATTCCGCGCCGGTAAGGTGATCGACGTTCCTGGCGAGAAACTTCATATCCACAAGTTTTTCCTTATGAGATGCCTTTTTTTCGCGAGCCGCTTGGATATTTTTTTCACCTTGACCCTTTGTTGTTGGATGAAATTGAACGTGTCAATTTTCGTCCCAATTTCTTCCAACTGGTTAGTGTACAACCCTTTATCCGAAGTCGAGCTTGGGGCCGAACCCGATCTACCTCTTTGAACCCGCTTTTTTAAGTGTCTCTACCAGGTGGGCGGGAAGGAGAATCATCAAAATCCTCCAATGTAAGATCAACCTCTTGATCACGAGCATCAGATTGAGCTTGGGACGAGGTTGTTCTTACCCTTTTATATGAGGTTGATTCTCTAGCGGTAGGTACTTTCGCCTATTTAGGGGCGTACCTACAAATATTCCAGTAGTGCAAGTACTTGAACTCTTGCTTCTTGTTATGTCTATACGATACCATAGCGTTAGTGATAAAGTCGGCTTCGATTTCACCGCTCCTTGACGAGTTCTTCGCCTTGTGAAAACAGACATTGAAGAAGGAGATATGTGTATTTATGTCACTCCATTTGGACGAGATGCTATCATTTTCTTGATACAACTCATTGCTTTGCATGTGTTGATGAAATGCTTTTTTATAGAATCCCAAAAATCTGTCCGATGTCGTGAATTCACTATTCAAAAAAATATTAGTCATTAAAAAATTAATAATAATAATAAAACAAAAAACAAAATGATATTGTTATATATAAAATACGTCTAATCGAATCTTGCGATTCATCGATCTAACATCGTGTCAACGTAGCTTCTTCTTGAGCTGGCCACTTTTTTTGGACTTATTGAGCGCCAGGCTTCATAGCCACGCCAGCGGGGCAACGCCGCTACCTACACTGACTTGGTGTACCTGAAGCGGCGTTGCTTGACTACCCACGTCCCCAATCCAAACCCACATCTAGCGGTCTAACATTAGCATGTTTTCAGATATGAAAAGTAAAAAGCAAAAACGCCTAGGTTGTCTATGTACACATGAACAAAAAGATCTAAGAAAGTGCATTATTATTTGAGAGACGGAAAAGAGGGTATGAACAAAAGAAATGAAGAGATAGTGGAGAAAGTCAAGTATAATGAGTAGGAAGTCAAGTATGGTGAGTAGAAATAACATTAAACCCTTCTATTTCTTAATTCGATACATTTTATTTCAGTGGAAGCTTCTATAGAAGGGAGGAGTCGTAGAGTCGTGCCAAAACTAACTTAAGAACACCAAGTTAGAAAGGATTTATTATACTTACACATCTTTTGAGTAAATAGTTAAAGATATAAGTTTGTGAATACGTAGGATTAAAGTTAAGGATTTATAGGGGGGATTTTGTTGTCTTAGGACTTTTAGCTTTTGTAGTTCTTTTTTTGATAAATTTTAAACCCAATATGTTTTATAGCTATTTTTGCGTAGATACGTGCATATGTATACTTTTACGATTCTTATATCTTTATATGTATTTGGAGCCGGGGTCTTGCATGAAACAACATCTTTAGAGATAAGGTGTGCCTACATCTCACCCTCCCCGACCCTACTAATAGCTTTATAGCTATAGGTTGGATTTAGTGGCGGATCCAGGTTTTATTTGTTTGGGGTGCAGACGAGGGGTTCAATCATATTTTCAAAGGGTCCGGTCAGATTTTTTAACTAAAAAACTACACTAAATTTCTTTTCAAGGGGTGGCCGCCGACCCAACGAAACACACAAATCCACCCGTAATAGAAATAACTAGGTAAGGTTTGTTGTTGCTATAAAGCGATATAGTAAATTTTACTTGTAACAATTTAAGCATATATCAAGTTGCACATTTCATTCTTAATATTTACTAATTATTAATTAGACCTTTACACTAGCTGCCATAAAAAAATTACTAACATTTAATAAGAAATGTGTTATGAATGTATCCATTATGTAGTGACTTTCTACATGTATAACCCCTATCTATGAATGCATCCATTATGTAGTGACCTTCCACATGTATAATTTAAGCATATATCAAGTTGCACATTTCATTCTTAATATTTACTAATTATTAATTAGACCTTTACACTAGCTGCCATAAAAAATTTACTAACATTTAATAAGAAATGTGTTATGAATGTATCCATTATGTAGTGACTTTCCACATGTATAACCCCTATCTATGAATGCATCCATTATGTAGTGACCTTCCACATGTATAACCCCTTTCTCTTATTTACTATTGTACTAATGTGAGTGTCTATATATAATGGCATTTGTATATGATGTTATATGAATGAATAAGAATTCTTCATGTTATATTCTCTACATGATTTCATACTCTAGCTCTCATGTTTATATACATATATATTAGTTGCTAATAGACCGTTGTTTCATAACACGTTATCAACACGAACGTGCTCTATGTGTTTTGCCACCCTTGGTATCCCTTTTTCCTTGCCTTTAATGTGCATTATTTTTCAACCTAACTCAATCTCGCACGTTGAGAAAGCAACCCAATAATTATGCAACTATCTCTACTAATAAAGGTATGATTCTTCGTATGATTATTCATATTATATTTGATGATGATACATCAATCTTACTGGTGACACTTATTAATATACATATATAAACTTAAAACTGATCATTACTATAAATTCTAGAATGTAGTCTCACGATTGAACTCTTATCTATATATTTTTCCATTTGCTTTTAGAAGTTATTATATATATATATATATATATATATATATATATATATATATATATATTAGCATGTTGGTATTCATAAGGATTTAGATGTTACATCATAAATTATGACGTTACAATTGACTAATTCATCTTTTTTCTAATACTCATTATTAATTGAATAACTATAGTTTTTGTTGACGACGGCGATATTACGAATATTTATTTTATTTTTCTCTTTTACAAAATGATCCCTTCTATTATTCTAAATTGGCTGGATTATCATTTAATTAGTTAATTATAATATATGTTGTTTAGGACTCTTACAATCTAGTGATTCTCATCTACAAATCCTTTGAGCCACCATAATCATATATTTATGCTTCTTTGTTAACCTTGTTAAGTTGTAAATAAAATTTTGTTGAATTATTTTGATTTGAGGAAGTTAATTTGCAATCTAAAGAATATTATATGTATTTTTAGAATCCATGAAAAACAATTAAATTAAATATTCAATATTACAAAGTATGGAACTCAATATTTATGGACTAAACAATGCAATTGTATTAGGTATATATGCTTGTATTGGTGGTAATATATACATGATGTATGTACTAGATTTTCATTTTGTATAGTTTATACTTTAAATGGATATTAATTTTGTAATTAATTGTTTTCATCAGTCATTGTTAATACATAGCATGCCAAAAGACTTTTACATAATTAGATATAAATGAGTTATGTGAGTAAACATCAATTGATTTAGTTTTAAATATACTATACAACTTATAATGCAATATATTATTATTATTATTATTATTATTATTATTATTATTATTGTTATAACATGATTATGCAAATATCGTTTGGTACTTACAATAAGGTTAATGCTATAACAAATTTTGCATATAAGAAATTCATATAATAGATTAATATTGCTAGATATCATTAGTTGTTTTTAGAGAAACATTTTCTAGCGATGTCGGTACCTTTAATGCATTCATTATGCCATGTCATAATGTTTAACAATTTATTTGCATATTAGCTATTACTATTGCTAGTATAAAATAGTGACTATTGCTATTGTTTCATATGTACAATGTATAGATTGCTTATATGATGTCATCAGTTGTTTAAATATCAATATTTGAGAAAAAAATCAGTATGTTATGTAATTCATCAATATTACAGTTTTCAAATAAAATTTTCAAATACAAGTAATAAATGATCTGAGAACTTGAAAAAGATAAATATTTAAGTTTTAAAGTAAGTGTTCAAAATATATAAGATCTTATGTTTGGTTATACCATAATAAGTTATTGCATAAATTATATGCGTTTGCTTATTAGTGATAAAAATGTTTATTATTTTATAAAGGCCCATTATAAGTTGTTTTTATATGATGATATGCTATAAGGTCATGTATTGTATGATTTGTTGCTATCTATACCTTGTATTCTATATGCTATCAGTTTTTTGCATCGATAATACCGAATAGAACGACTAAACCAAAGTTGTGGTTTATTGTCATTCTCATGAAAAAAGTAGAAATATGCTTCGGTTTGACACCCAAAGTGTCATACTCCTGTATCTCATTATCAAGTATAAAAGAAATTGTATATGACTCGGACATATAATTACTTCTCAATTGACGTTATATGAAGAGAAGTTTATTTATAAGGGAAATCGGATAAAACAAATTTTGTTTGTCAAACCTCAAATATACTCCTGAAGTAGCAATATCATTTAAAGGGTATAAACGGTTTGAAACGACTGTATATCTATATGTTCGAGAAAATAATGAAAAACCGTAAAAATTGTATGGTTTTACTCATTGGCATCATTGAGAAAGTTGTACTCATGATCATATTAATAATGAGATTGACCATTAGAAGTGCAACAATCATCATGTTAATAAGAGATCAAACTATCAGAAATTATAAGATAGTGAAACTAATAATGAGATCGAATATCAGTATTATAATGATAGTCATGATGAGATCGACCACCAAAAGTGGTAAACTAGTGATTACATAACACGATGGTTTGAACTTTGAAGTTATAATACATTCTTTCATATCTTATGTTTTGTATTACATACGTGCAAGTAATACATATACAATATTATAAACCATAAGTTTATGGATCATGATTATTTACTTTATTGGTATGACTGGTTAGACCACACCGAGTCAACGATGATGTGAAATATAATGAAGAACTTGAAGATTCTTCTAGTTAATAGCATATTATGTTTGCTCTTAAGGGAAATTATTTATTTGCCAATTAATGGTATAAATCCCTAAAATATTATGGAATGAATGAAGGATGTATATATCCAAACATGATACCATTTAGTGTTTTTAAATCTATACATCGTCTAAATGGTGATCAAATTTACAACTTGAAGTTGTGTGTAGCTTAGCTAATGAGATAGCAAGCATATTATTCCATATTATCATATTTATGGTGGTTATAACATTGAATTTAGTATCCATGTTACTAATTATTATTGGAATAAGTATTGAACTTTCTAAATGCTTAAGACACAAATTGCTTTTGTTGAAGACGGTGATCAAACATCTATAAATTGATTGCAAAGCCAATAATCAAGAGAGCAAAAGTTCATATTTGAGCACATGTGATTTTACATGTGGTAACATTATTTCACATTAAACCAACATGTTGTAATAGTTTCTCCCCATTATAGTAGGTTTTGGTCAGGAACCAAATATTTCTCATCAAACCTTTTATTATGCGGTATACATTGGAATTGATCCACCACAACGCATAAAGATTGAAACTCAAATAATGTTGGGAATATATGTTGGATGAAAATACTTTTTATGATTACATACTTAGAGAAATTAACGAGAGATTTATTTATGGCTCGTTAAATCTTACTTTAAGTAAATTAAGATTTTCAACATTATAGGGAGATTAATGGCAGTTGAAAAAGGAATGGGTATGCATGAATTATCACTGATCCTCAAACGAAATTGTGTGAACAAGAAGTTCAAAAGATAATTCGTTACCTAGATTAAAGAATCAATCACCAGACATGTTAACTGACCTAAATACAGTGACTAAGTAAGTCACGTAGTCAACTGCTACTGCTCCAATTAAGTGAATTGTCATAGTAGGGTAAACCATATATTAATGAGTCTATTGCACGCCTGAAGCGTGATAGACTAGTCGATTCCAAGAAAATAAAAATTTCTCGAAAAATTGGAGCAAATAATAAAGAAGATGGTCAAGTCGAGGTTATAGTAAAAAAAAAAGGTTTCTTGAAGAGACATTAGACATGATAGTTCTGGAAGAACCTCAGGTACCTGAAAATAAAGAGCTCTTAATAAATTATATCATGTCTAGAAGTGTATTGAATCGAAACAAAATCGACGTCGTTATACTTTTGTATATATAGCGCTTGAAAAAATGAAATGATGAGGACCAAGATTTAAAATCTGCCTATGAATAAATACAAAGAAATGATTGGCCAAAATGGAACGACGCAAATGAGGCAGAGTTGAATTCTCTATTGAAATGGAAAGCTTACGGGCCAGTAGTCCATAAAAAAAGTTGTAAAATATAGTTAATATAATTAGGTCTTTTATGTGGATCAACAATTGATGGCAAAAGGATTTCGCAAAGACCTATGATTAATTGTGAGCAGACGCATTCTCCAGTGGTGGATGCAATAGCTTTCCAGTATTTAATTAGTCTGGTAATATAAAAAGAGAATTGATATGCGTCTTATAAATGTTATGTATCATTTAGATACTAAAGTTTACATGCAAGTCCTTGAAGGATTTAAATTATGTATTTCCTGTAAAGTAAGTTTCGAGAACAATATGATCGTTGTATACAGATTCATTTTTGAATACGATTGAACTCCTAATGAGTTTCTTAAAGCAATTGAGTTCTTTAAATGTGAATCAAAACATCTTAACGATGTAATTCTTGTGCACCAATAAACATACATTGAAAACTTGTACCCAGTGATTGTGAAATCTTAATAAATAGTGTACACGCATGGTACAATATGGATTTTGGAGATAAAAACAAGTGTTCATGACACTTTTACATGATATAGATATCTATGTGTTAAATGGGAAAATTGATATAGCAAAACTCCTGAAGAGTGAAAGCACATGCATATATGGATAAGATAGAACGAATTCCCTCATGGATTGATAATGCTAGAAGCATTGATGTCAAAACCTCAAGAACATACTATATGAAGTTGGCAAAATATGTGTGGACTAAAATAGTCGAGTCAAATATGATATAATTGACTCACCAGTGAGCTCGAAAACGAGAAATACATATGGTGATATGAGGTTTACAAGTATTGCAATATATGTTGATGATGTCATTGAATCTCCCGAAGAGAAAAAAAAGAGTTCAAACATTTAAGCAAGATTTTACAAATGAAATACAATATTGCAAATTTATGGCTCTATACGTAGGACATACGTTTATATTATAATCTATCAATCATAATACATCTAGAAAATGTTGAACATTTTCATATGGACAAAGCTTTTGGTGTAAGTACATTTGATGATGTTCAAATATTTGATATAGATAAAAATGACTTTTATCATCTTCTATCAAAGAAGCAAAGATCATTGGTCATGAAGTACCATAATTCAATACAAATTGTACTAATATATCTTGCTAGCTGTACACAAATATATACCATTAAATTTATTGGCAAGATTTAACTCGTATACAACGAGGAGATAGTGTAATGAGTAAAACATTTATTTTCTATACCCTTAAGGTACGAAAGGTATGAGTTCATATTTTACTAACCCATCAACAAGTTTGGTTAGTTTTGTAAATACAGGGATTATAACAAAACACATTCATGGATCTTATGGTATCTACTTACAAGAGGAGGTAATTAAAGTTTTACATGAAGATCATACATCAAGTTCATTAATAGATTGCACATTAAGCGGCAAATCACTCACTACAAAAGTTTTTCAACAACTTTCATAGAAGATTGGCACTTCTTACTTGAAATGATACATATTCTATTGAGGAGGAGACAATACGCGTTGCATTCTTTTTCCCTTAGCTGAGGTTTTGTCCCATTAGGGTTTCCTAGCAAGGTTTTTAATGAGGCAACATTATTAAGCGTATTAAAGAATAGTATTCCATCATGTGGATAGTCAAGGGGGAGTGTTATGAATGTATCCATTATGTAGTGACTTTCCACATGTATAACTCATATCTATGAATGCATCTATTATGTAGTGACCTTCCACATGTATAACCCTTTTCTTTTATTTAGTATTGTACTAATGTGAGTGTCTATATATAATGACATTTGTATATGATGTTAGATGAATGGATAAGAATTCTCCATGTCATATTCTCTATATGATTTCATACTCTAGCTCTCATGTTTATACACATATATATGAGTTGCTAATAGACCGTTGTTTCACAACAAAATGTTTGTTTTGTCTTATTATTAAAGGATAAACTAACGTGTAATTTTTACAATTATTTTCTTTACCTTTTCTTTTCTTTTATTTTCTTTATTTCTCTTTTATTCTTTTCAACAAACTAAACTTATATATAGGGTTTTTCACGAATTTCATTCTTTTTTTATCCAAGATTCATCAAATGATAAATAAAGCAATTAATAATTTCAATAAAACAGTCTTTTAAGTTTTAGATTTGTTTTATGCGAAAGTTG
Organism: Scalesia atractyloides; assembly: GCA_947069175.1. NCBI lineage: Eukaryota > Viridiplantae > Streptophyta > Magnoliopsida > Asterales > Asteraceae > Scalesia > Scalesia atractyloides. The sequence goes on from CAMTDV010000011.1 coordinate 4,184,705, forward strand.
AAATCAATATGTGAAAGACTTGGAGATATAGAATTTTTATATTATTATTATTATTATTATTATTATTATTATTATTATTATTATTATTATTATTATTCAATTTGTAATGTTTTACAAAGAACAATAGAATGTACACAAAAATTTACCCAGGTGGAACATAATGTGTTCCGGGTGTTTGATGGATGAAAGAAAAGATTTTGAATTGACTGAAAATGTTCTTTTCAAATCTATTTCCTTCTACCTTCGATTGTATTACAATTTATATGATAAAGACTCAAGCATGTGAGAAAATAAGCTATTTGTTTATTTATCCTTGTTGACAACTAGTTCTTTATCCTTTGGAGTTTGAGCGCAAATTGTCTACTTGCGCCGACTTCCCTTGCTTCTAGAGACTTACACTTAGAATTTGTACTTCAAGAATCTTGTATTCAGGTAGCTGGTTTTATCCTTGGCTCAGCAGCTAGTGTCTTCCGATGATTAAGTGTCTTCTGATGATTAATTAAGTCTCCTGATGGTTTTCTTCTTCGTCTGATAATTTCTTCATTATCTAAAGTAGTTATCCGTTATCTGAAGATAAACTTCTGTCGTCTAATCTTTCATTTCGGTCATCTGATATCTTCTTCTAGGTTTTTGGGTGATGTATAAACACCGTTACCTAAACAACTTCAGCTACCACTAAGTTAGCTTCTGACACTTCTTAGAAACGTTCAGATGACTTACTCTATCATCAGATGCTCTTCAGATGCTTATATTTTTCTTGAAGTTCTTTTCTTAACACTTGAATAAAAATGGATTAACAACCTCTCACCTTTCCATTAGATAGAATAAAAAATTCTACCAACATTGTAAAAAATGTCTATTTTGTCTTATTATTAAAGGATAAATTGTGTAATTTTCACAATTATTTTCTTTACCTTTTCTTTTATTTATTTTTTTCATTTTTTTTATTCTTTTTTAACAAATTACTCTTATCATCTAGTGTTTTTCACCAATTTCATCCTCTTTACTTTCCACTTGCTAGCATAAAAAATTCTACCAACATTCTAAAAAAATGTCTATTTTGTTAAAGGATAAAATCTGTATTTTTCATAATTATTTTCTTTTCCTTTGTTTCGTTTATTTTCTTTACTTTTATTTTATTCTTTTCGACGCTAATATTTTCAAGATTTACTATTTCTTAATTTATTATTCAATTTATTTATTTTCTAAAAAAATAAAGTACTTTATAGATTTTAATATTATTAACTATTCATTTTATTTGTTTAGATTAGTTATTTACTTATTAAACAATTTCATAATTCAAACAAACGTTTACTCATTTTAGAGGTGTAAAAAGAGTTCAGCGGAGTTAAGCCCAAATTCGTTTAAGCTCGATTGCATATTATTTTAACTAAGAAAGATTAAACTTGGCCCGAGATTAGATAAACGATTAGTTAGAGGTCCAAGGAGCTAGGTTACGTGTGAGCTGCTTGAGATCAAGTTGTAAAAAATAGTAGTATGTATCTCAAGTAGCACATGACTAGGTCGTGTCCTTCACTACCCTAATTACTTCCTTTACCCGTGAGTCGAGCATAATCTCTCTTAAGCGAAGTCAGTTGAAATCAAGTTAGGCGAGCTCGACCTCGTCTTGAATTATTTACATCCCTATAATGATTAATTAACATGTTTTAAATTTTAAGAAAAAAACAGTGTTAACATAACTAAACAAATGACAAATATTACGAAGAATTGGTATGTGATTCTTACAACTCTATAAAATTATCGAAAAGTGATTGTTTAGATTACTAATTATTTAACAATTGCTATTTAAACTAAGTAATTTTCATTGCTGATGGATATCTCAGTCGCATATCACTATTACTGAAGATGTTCTTTCGTTATTTGTTTTGCCAACCATAACCATCTCTGATTGATCTGCGCCGACGACCATTAATTATGTTAATGTTTCTGGTTTTTATAAAATTGAAAATATTCACACTAACTATATGTAAATTAAAATTTACAAAACCTTTTAATAAATTTGGTAAATTAAAGTTTACAATAAAACATAAAATATGTTAATAATGTGACACCTTATCTTGCTATAGAAACTTGTGTTGGACTTGATATCAATACATCTTTGAGATAATTAATAAGCATACCATTGATTCTTTGAGGGAATCATCGAGAAATGATATATAATGTGAAAAGTATAGAGTTCTCAAGAGCATATATAATGATAACTTCTTATGAATTCACCGACAAATCATTGTTGCTACTTTGTCAAACCTGACAAAGATCGATAAGTTTGAGAAGAAATCTCATCCGGTATCTTATATTCAATATATACAAAGAATGTCGCAAAATCGTACTCACCCAACAACAACGAAATCTTATCCAAAATCAAGTCTTTAAATAAGTTTTAGCTTTCTTTTTTTCTTTTCAGGCTTCTTATTTCTTTCTTCGGAAATACGTCGGTGATTTTCGACAAATCACCGAAGGATATGTTGAAAACCATAACTATTCCTATTTGCAAGGTCATTTGTATATATAACTCGAAATTTTGGTCAGTAAAATATATATATATATATATATATATATAATCTTTTAAGATCATGTATAATTTAAATATAACACGGTGAGACGAATAGGCGTAACCATATGTTGAAGCTTATGTGAACCTATAATATTAAAAAAGGTATAATCAAATATATTATTCATTAATGAGATTCAAAATATTCCCAGTCAACAACAATATATGCACAAATGGGACCAAAAAATCGACCAGCTCTAGAACATATCCAAGGGTCAACAACATTTTAATCTCTTCCAAACTTTGGGGGTTCAAAATATCAAACAAGTCAAAAACCACTTATCTTAAAATATGTTTTTATTTCACTAAAAAAAGCCAATATGGTGACATAACTAACTTTCTCAAAACAATTGTCGGTCAACAAAAAGAACTTGACAAGGGCTGAATTTTAAAAATTAAATCAAGATTAAAGAGACAAAGATTGGCCATAGTGATTCCCACACCACACGCACCTTCTCTGTCAAGCATAATTATCTCACCTTCAACAATTTTGTAATTACCACATTGGTCCTTCAACTTTTTGGTAACCCATGCATTTAGAAATAACCCTAATTTAATATAATGGAATAAAAAAACCTTGCTAGCTGCCAACATCCAATTCAACCACCCTGAAAGAATAGGGACTTGAGACCTGTCTACAATGGCTCTATCTTAAGAACTATATGCACATATGGTATAAGATTCCAATCAATTATAAAGTAATATATTTATAACCATGTATCGATATGTTACAATATATCAGACCAATCCTAGGACACAGACTAGATAACACCTTCGGTTTTTGACCAAACAATTTACGCACGTGAGCCTAGAACTTTGTGCATAAAATTGAAAAAACATAACTGAGTTTTGGTAAGTAAATCTAACTAGCTAATAGCAAAAAAATTGTTGTCTAATGAATCATTAAGGTGTGTAATGATTCCTAAGGCTCGAATATGGTCTATGGTGATGAACCCGAATATTTTTTTTCATCAGTTGACTCTGTGAATATAAGTGATTAATCACGCCCATTTCGTGTATTACACATTGAAAATGAGAATCAAGTTTTAGATAACACTACAATGTATTTCTCCTAGGTCACTTAACCTCATTACCCAACACCATGTTGATGGGTTGTTAACTTAATTAAAAAGTGATATAGATATTACTTCATTCTTACACTTAGAATCTTTCTAAATCATGGTTTTAACCACTCAAAATGTTGCATTTCATCTTGTTACTTATTACTTCATAAATCATAACCACATACAATAATTCAAAATGGCTTTTTACAGACTAAAAATATAAAGAAATTGCGGGTTATACATTTAAGCATGCATGGAGTGATTGGTACTGACACCAATACAACTACCAAACAAAAAAAGCTCCAAATCCTAACACAATTATTAACTTTGTGCCCCATATGGCATTCTTGAAAAAACAAAGGGCACCAACGTGTCAATTCTTTAAACTCAACTTTTCATAACTCAACGGCATGTTCACGGCAACGCTGCCGGAGCTTTTGCAGCTAAGTATCCCAAGCACTCCCCATGAACTTTTCCGGTGACAACCCGCCTGGTGGTTAACCGCAAACCGGTTACTCGACTCAACCTTAGCAAACATCGACTTCGACGTATTCACGACCTGCCTGTTCCTAATGTCCCGGAGATCCATCTCCGGGGGACCTTTTAATGGCCCAAACACAATATCCGACCGCCTCGAAGACGACGTTTTATTACTCGGGTTGTTACGATGGACCTCTGCCGTTGGTTCGTAGTTCAACCTAGAGTTTCGGTTAAGCTTCTTGTAATCCAAAGAGTGGCTGTTTCTCACTAGTTGACTCGCGGTTGGTTTGTTTGTGCTGCTCTTTAACTCGTGCATTGACTCGGATCGCCTGCGGTTAATGTGCTTCTCTTTACAGGTTTGATTGTTGATCATCGGTATGAGCTTCCCACCGGAGAACATATCTTCTGCATGGGACATCCTGTGATCTTCAGAAAACCCTAATGATCTGCCACTACAAAACTCAAATAAATCTTCTGGTACCGGTGATGATGCAATATTCAGATGATGATCATGATCTTGGTCAGTTGTTAGGGGGAAATCTGTGAGTGAAAGTGTGTCGAGTTCATCAAGTTCTTGATGATCATCATCGTTGACACTCATTTTGACAAAGTTCGTGTGTGAGTTTTGGAATTTGAGATTGTGAAATGTAAAGGGGTCAAAGCATATAGATGTAGGAAGGTATACGTATATATAAAGAAATCATGTAACATTAAAAATGTGCAGGCACTCATGATTTATATTTAAATAGGGTAATATGAATAAAATATTGGGATAGGGTTGGCTACACGGTCATCTTTCTTGTGGCATATCCCCATGTTTCATATTCTTAACTACACGCAGGGTATTTTAATATTATCATTTTTTAAGTGTGACAAGAGGTCAAGATGTGACACATGTACATATAACATATGTGAGCTAGAGTGAAGATGTATTTTATGTTCTTTTGAGTAAGGTTTTAATAATACTTATGTTAGAGGTACCTATATAATGAGTTAGACGTACTTGCACTATAGTTAGGGGCGAAGGTTAGAAGGGGCCGGGGGTGTTTGACTCATCGAACTTTTCGTTCAATAGTGTTATATATGTAGCTTTCATATAGAAATTTTTGGGTATATACGTTTTCGATCCCCGTGTAATATCTCAAGCTTCACCACTGACTACAGCAGTCGAAGCTTTTTTGTGATGATAAATTCGTCGCTACATACACAAATGAATCCCCCATTTTGATTGGATAGTTGCTAAATTTTCTTGTAGTGTAAACAAGGGTTAGTACGTGACTAATTTTTAGTTTATAATGAGAAAGCAAAAGGTGGTGGTTTTACGGACCAATTTGCCTGCAAAGCCATCAACGTTTCTCTTTTGACTTGAAAATCCCACTAATTGCCACTCTCATTTGAAATGTGGATTTATATTCCTCTAAGATTGTGACTTTCGAATACCCTTTTTTATGTTTGGTAGTTTTTTTTTCACATATCTTCAATGCTTCCATAGATTTATGTACCGCTTATTTGAATTTATTTATTATTAGGCAAATACGTAAGAGATGGTAAGCTAAAGCTTTCACGGTTTACCCTTACATATTCAAAGTCAAACACAAAGTCAAACTTCCTAAACACGAGCGAATCAACTAAAAATTCATTTGCAACTTCTCTGTAAGAAGAAGTCACTATAGCTATAATGTGCATGTACAACTCGATGAGCAGCTATTAGGCATCTCCATTCTTAACTCGATGACTAGCTATAAGAGAAGTTCATTTGAGAAAAAATTCTAATTGAGAAAAAAAGACTAAACGGTATAAATTAATTAGTCATAAATGCTATCATCCTTGACACTAAAATTTTTTTTTACACACATCAAAAGTTATTATACACACCTCATATAACATATTCCGAAATTTATCTTACACGTCTAATAATTTATCTTATACTCTAAATTAATTTTTTTTAATATATATTTTGAAAAGAATAGAAATTTTGAAAATAAGTTACAAATTTAATTTAGTTAGTTATTACGGAGGAAGACCACAATTTAATAATCTATGCAAACTTACAAATATACTCTTACAATCACATTAAACACAAAAAATTAATGAAGCAAAATAAAGTATTCATTTGGTTGAAATTTTTTCTTCTTATAAAAAAATTCTTCTTCTCTCTCTCTCTCTCTCTCACTATATATATATATATATATATATGAATGAGTTAAAATGAAAACCACATTGAGTTGTGAGAACTAGATCATCCAAAAGGTTTTCCAGAATTTTTTTTCTCAAAACTCATAAAAAATCACTTGTTTCAGCAAAAAAAAATTCAAAAAATACCGCATACCCACATTTACATGAGCCGTAAAAAAATATTTATCTTTGTACAAAGTTTACACCAGCGCGAAAAAAACTTGGCATCAGTCAAAACTATCGACTCGATAATTTTTTTACTTTTTTCTTTTTACAGACGTATTGGTAATATTTTTATTTACGTTTGTGCAAAAAAATTTTGGCTCAACTCACACGGAAAGAAAAGGTTATCACATTTTTCACAACTCATGTTGGTTCTCATTACCGAGCCCGCCCTATATATATATATATATATATATATATATATATATATATATATGGATGTGTGGCATCTCTGTTTGCCATTTCTTTCTCTCTCCAACACAAGAAGAATAGCCAGCAACCTCTGCGTCACCACCACTAACACCGTAAAAGAAGAATCACCAGAGGCGGTGGATTGAAGTTTCCGGCAATAATGGTGGCATCGTCTTCTCAACGGACTCAAGACCTACAAATATAAACGGTAGTGTTCGTTAATTTTGAAAATTGATTACTACAACTGTCCAACCCTAATCCGAAGACACATCGTTTCCAATAGTTAAAAGATAATTTGGTACTTATCAATTTCGTGACCTGAGTTATCGATTGACCTTATTCCCCGACCTCAGTAATCGGATTCCTCAACCACTTTCGTGACCGGAGCTGATTTAAACTCAGTAACTGGATTTCTCCTCACACAGAGAAAACAAGATATTAAAAGACTTATGCCGAAGTGAGTTCCAATTTGGTCGTCGGGAGTCATTCCAATTTGTACAGGGGTGGAGAAGATGACATGTTGTGGTTGTATATAAATATGAGGTAGTTTTGATTAGCTTTGGATGCAAATTCAAGCTTTAAATTTATAAAACACTTTTTTTCACCATGTTTTACCCAACTTGACCTAAATTCAAGTTTGCCATACTTAGGAGTTTTCTCCCAATTTTGATGTCCGAAATCCCTAATCTGGGACCAGATTCGTTAGCTTCCAATTCATTCTTTCGGTTAAGCGAGTACCTAAACCAACCTGTTAAGAGGCATTGTGCATTCTAGTTCAAACCTCCAACATTCCTTATTAACTATTTCATTCCCACCAACCACAATAGTGAGTGTATTTGGTAACAATGGGCAATGCTTTGATTAGCTTTGGTTTTTCATGCCCAATCCATAGTGTTTGGCCTTATAGGCCGCGAAAGACCCGTTTAGTTCTTCATTCACTGCCTCCTTCAAAACTATGAGTGGTGACTATCATTTCTTCGATTATCACCATGTTCCATGACCATGGTTGTCCTCGCTAGGCAATACCTCTGCTTCTATGACCTCATGGGTCATTTATACTTCTGTTACTTCTTGATACTGTTTTACTTAGCATCATCTCAATATGTTAAATCTGAACAACGTAGCTACGTACCTTAGATTGTTGACGAGCTTCCTTTCACGATTTGGTTCCCAAAGCCTCGCTTGTGTTGCCTATAGTTTAAACCCAAGTGAGTATTAGAATACACAATCACTCATGGTCCATTCATCAAAGGTTGCTAATAATCATTCATAAGACTTTCACCAAAGTTTCAAGGTTTAATAGCAATCATTTTTCATGTAAGCATTTTATCAAACAAAAAAACAGTATTCAAACAAAAAACAAACATGAGTTTATCAAACATTAGTCAAAAAACATGCTGCAGGCTTCTTTAATTATATAATCTACATACGTAAATTAAGTAAGAATATGGATATATACACATAAATGCCTAAGGAATCTTAAAATGATGATCGGGTAAAACAAACCTTTATTGATGCATTCTTCACAAAAAAAGGTGTCTGGCAGGTTAAACACTTGAAAAAAACGCAAAACCTAGAAAATCTGCACCAATGGCATTTCTTGACGATCTTCAACTTGGTCTTCTTCATCTCGATGATCTTATTTTGCTCAATGATCTTCTTCTGCCTGACGATCTTCTTCTTCTTAACGTTCTTCTCCTTTGCACCAGCTTTTACGTTTCTTTTATAGATGGTAAACTCTACGTCCATAATTAAAAAACATTAAACATACTAAAATAAAAACTTATATGAACAAAATGAAAACCATGTCATACAGTAAAAGTAATATTCAAAAACTTTGGCAAAGAAGAATAACATGCATCATAGCAAGGTAGAAATAATAAAATAGAAAGACACAACATAAATGATGATTATGCATGAAAAATACTTCATATGGTGTTATATATAAGCAAACATGAAACACTTAACGTGGAAAGTTATAGAATTGGTTAGTGAAACATGAATATGAAAAAATACAACAAAAGAATTACAATAAATGGGAAGCAAGTATTATTGGGTCAAACTGTCTGGTTCAAGCCATCCTAAAACCCTTCCAACTTTGACATGTTACCCAATCGTCAGCCATTTGACCTACTCCATCAACCTGTACTGACATAAAAACTACTGAGTTTGACTCTGTTATTACAACACCGTGAAATATAAACAATTGATCACAAACTACCAACGATTTTATTGAATCAATCAGAAACGAATACAAGAATTGAAAATGTGTTACAAAACAGAAACGAAATCAAAAGCTATCAAAAGTTATCTAACAAGTCCTAGAACCACATATTTATAACTCCTGAACCGCCTAAAATCTGTTACAACGACTTACAAGTAAACTTAACACAAATGACCCCTGAACTTATAACAAAATAAGCACCAGTCCTTTTACTCCTATCCATTGATAACAAACCACTACTAACACACTAACAGTAGTTATTCAGCAAAACCACTGGTTCAACCACCCACTGATTCAACCACTGATGTTATAATCAGCAGTGGTTGTCTACCACCAACAACGTTTGTCTAACATCTGATGTTATTACTCTATCAGAGGTTAGCAACATCATCAGTGTTTGTATAACATCTGATGTTATTATTCTATCAGAGGTTAGCAAACTCATCAGAGGTTTGTCTTTATTCCATCAGATGTTGGATCTACTATCAGTAGTTTGACTTTATTTGACCAAACTAAATTGTTACTTTCTTCAACAGACTTGTTATTCAAACCACCTAACTAGTTTGACCCACCTTAAAAGATTACCTGCTTTGGCTAGATATTTGATGTCAATTATCCCATCTGACCAAGAGATGCACAAGTGTTCGCAAATCGGTTCGGGTAACCAAACCAAATTGGGTTGAAACAAGCTTTAACTTCCTTGGGTGGGGTTTTGCCCGGTTTTTCAAAGCGTGGGTACAATCCGATTTATCCTACAGGTTAGGTAGGGTCCAAACCGGGTTCGTCAAACCGGTTCAAAAGAGAGTCTCAGTTCCCAACCTGTTTTTGGTGTACCTCTAATCTGACCTGCCTAAAACTTCACCTCCTTCGACCCACATTCAAATAAAAGTAAGAAAACATTGCACACACTATAACAGGTTAAAGTTGGTAGGGTTGGGTAACATGTTAAAGTTGGTAGGGTTTTACGATGGGTTGAACTAGACACTTTTACCTACCAATACCTCGTTTCCCATTTATTGTAATTAGTGTGTTATGTTATTTCGTATTCATATTTCACTAACCAAGTCTGTAAGTTACCATAAGTGTTTCGTGTTTGCTCTTTACAACAACATATGAAGTATTTTTTTATGTATAATCATCATTTATGTTGTGTCTTTATTTTCAGTATTGCTATGATGCATGTTATTCTTCATAGCCAAAGTTGTTGAATATTTCTTGTACTTGATGACATTGTTGTATTTGTTTGTATGCGTTTTTATTCTAGTGTATTTAATGTTTTTCTAATTATGGAGGTAGAGTTTACCATCTATAAAAGAAAATGTAAAAGCTGGTGCAAAGGAGAATATCATCAAGCAGAAGAAGATCGTCAAGCAGAAGAAGATCACCGAGCAAAATAAGATCATCGAGACGAAGAAGGCCAAGTCGAAGATCGTCAAGAAATGCCATTGGTATAGACTGACAAGCTTTTGTGTTCCTGTCAAGTGTTTAACTTGCAAGGCACCTTTTTTGTTTTGAATGATAATTTATATGGGATCATATGTTTAGGTTTACACGAGTAAAAAGTATTGAAGTTAATGATGGAAATTATGATATATAATTTAGTGATTAAAGCAAATGAATGAGAGATCATAAGCTTTAATTGTGTGTTGGAATTTGTGTTGGAACTTTAAAGTGTAGGAAGTTGTGTTAGTCCCACATTGGTGGAGAGATAAATCATGTGTTGATTTATATCTTTAATTCTCCACTCAAATGTATTCTTATGTGACAAGTCACACCCATTGGCAGCCAGAAGGGTGCTAAGCACCCGACACGCGCCCGCGCCCGCGCCCGGTGCTGGTGACGGGTGACGGGTGACGGTGAATATGGGAAATCGCATATTGTGTTTTATGGGGTGAAATCTATATATATATATATATATATATATATATATATATATAAATATAAACACAAGACAATAAATAGTGTTTTTAATATGTTATAATAGTGTATATAGTGTTTTTAATATGTTATAGTAATGTATTTAGTTTTTTAATATCTTTATTATTTTAATATTATAATAATAATTATTTTCTTTACTTTTTAAGTTTGGTACGCTAGATGTTAACCGGTACCGGTATCTGTCCACACCCTCAATTTCCACTTGCGGAGTTTTACCGCGAGGCGTGTGAACAAACCAGAATCTGAAACACTAGTACGTCGAATGACTCTATATGATTTGATAATAAGTTTTCCAAAAATCATTTGTTTAACCATTCATCGTAGATTTTATATTGTCTTAGTTAGTTACCAATGTTTAGCGGAAGCATTCATTTTTATGGTTGAGCGGAAGCATAAAATAAGTAGTGAAACGGGCGCCAACACAAACGCCAAAACAAATGAAAAACCCAAAACAATGTTTGTAAATGAGACTCGATAAAAGATGTCTTGTTCAATGCATGTGAGTGCACCTAGAGCTCCTAGCGTCCTGAGAAACATGTAAAGAAACAAGTGTCAACATTAAAGATGAGTGAGTTCACAGGTTTTCATAAATTCGTTTGTTCGGTTATGAGTTTGTTTCCCCCGTTATCCCTAACCCGGGATAACGATTTAGTTCCATTATTCCCGACCCGGAATAATAATGATGTTGATTCCATTATTCCAAACCCGGAATAATAAGTTGTTGTTTCCATTATCCTCAACCCGGGATAATATAGTTGATTCGTAATTAAGTTCAATGTTAACATATATTGGTAGCTAGCCTAAAGATATGTCACGTAAGAGTTCGCAATCGAAGCTGACTGTTGTGCCTCCGTGTTGCCAGGCCTATCACTGACCATGGAGAAGTTAGGCCAAATTATTCACCCGTTGACCATACCCGGTCGGCTAGCGTGACTAGCTCGGATGGGGCTTGTCGGGCCCAGTAGTACTACTTATAATTCCCCCGCTATTAAAACCCAATACTAACGATCCGAGAGATTGACGAGGACTTAAGTGATATAGCTGCTTAGTGACCATAACATTACATTAACATCAACTTAGTTACCGAATAGTTATGTGACGTTAATTTCGTATAACGTAAAGAGATTGAGTTTGAAGAGTGTATACATGTTTCTCCCCCTGTTGTTTAAAAACCGGATAAAGTTAGGGGCCGTGAACTCACCTTTAGTTGCTCGGTTAGTGTAGCAAAGAAGTTGTAAGGGATGGGACCGCTAATTGCGTCCTAACAAACCAATTGATTTCAAGTCAGTGTGTGAACACACCAATACAAATTCTACACGTAATTTACGCACAAAGTGATACACACAAACAACATACCTAACACTCAAACATGCATGCAAGTATCCTCATGTGATCATAGTAATCAAAACAATTTATCATGAACATAATCCAATCCATGCAACACTTTGGTGCACACAATCACAAGTTATCAAATTTCAGCTTAATACTCATAATTCAGCTGTATTCTAGGATTTTTATAAAATAGTTCCAACGTTCCAAAAATTCCAATTATTTTACAGCAGGTGACATTTATACTGTAGAAATTTATATAAATTTTCCAAGTCCTAAATCTTTACCAATTAACCATAAATATTAATATACTAGGCTGCAGTCAGATTCTTCGCTTTCTGACTGCAGTCCACGGAAGAATTTATTTAAAAATCACTGATCGTCCAATTAACAAAATTCCAGTTGGAGTTGCCCGGAAATTTCCATACCTAGTTGCTGTACAAATTTCATGATTCGACTCCCTACTGATTATGAAATCCAACTCGATAAACAACTAACAAAATTTCAGGATTTTCACAGCTTTAGTTACTGAACTTATTTGGCCACTTAAAAATATCAAACGACTTCAGAAAAATATGAATCCAGCGCCATTAGATTCGTTATTCCAATCTCTACGTTCTAGACATCAGAAAATCCGTTTTTTCGACAACTAATAACCGAGTTACAGCCAGATGAAGTCGGCTGTAACTATTACTCAGCAAACTGTTTCAGCATTCTATCACCACTATTTCGCATAACCCGTCGATATAATGAACCTAGGTGATCAAGAACTTATTTCTCTAATCATAGATCAATACATATAACATATACATGCAAACCCTAATCAACATCTCTAGTTTTTATAAACAAACACAGCCTAAAATTTTCAGATTTCGAACAACATCACATGCAAACATTATTAACAAATCGGCTATCCTAACCTTTCATTCAAACATACAATCCGAAATCAACAAAATCGAAACACATGTATCCGAATATGATCTTGTAACATATGATAAATTCTAATCTTTTAATGATAAGGTAAACGAACCGTGAGTAAGATAAGGAACCGATGACCAAGAGTAATTGTGACCGAGAAGATCCGTGACCGAGAAAGGATGTTGTTCGCGACCGAGAAGAAGTAGTAGGCTGTTTTGTGATCGAGGAGATGAACAAGTGAAAGGGATGGGCTGTTTGCGATTGAAGGGATGAAGGATCGGCTGCTCGCGATCAATGGAACAAGCGGAAGGCTGCCGACGGCTGATTAGATGCTAGGGTTTTGTGTGTTGTGAAGAAAGACCCATGCATGTGTTTGTATTTATAGGCGCAAGAGATGAATGGGTTGCGGTTTGGGTGTCTCGCGGCCGAGGACTTGGGTGGGTCGGTTTGGGTTGTTTGCTCGCGACATGGTTTGGGTTTAAACTTGGTTCACTCCTAGTCTTGGTTCCTTGAGTCGCAAGAAAAGAGAGGCCGGCTCGTGTCGCTTTTCGGCTCGATTCATTTGTTTATTTATTACGTTTATACATTATAACTAACATAAAGCACGAACTCGGATATCACATAATAACGTAGCACGTAATTTATTCGACAAGTATTGCGTTTAAGTTATCTGAAAAACCGGGATGTCACATTATCCCCATGTTGAAAGAATTTTCGTCCCGAAAATTGAGTAAACGCGGTTTAGAATGTAGCGTACATGTTTAGAGTGCCACGCACAAAGAGTTAGTTCGTTAATGATGGTACGTGAAGTTACAAGAAGTTCCCAAGTGCCATGCACAAAGATTTCCAAGTGCCATGCACAAGAATTTAGTTAACAATGGTACGCGAAAGTATGAGAAATTTCCAGGTTGTCACATCATCCCCATGTTGAAAGAATTTTCGTCCAGAAAATTTAGTTACTGGTATCGTTAGTTTGCTGCTCAGTTGCGAAGAGGTGCCGGTATTTGCTTTTCATTTGGTCCTCTCTTTCCCACGTGAACTCCGGTCCACGCTTAGAGTCCCAACGAACCTTAACGATCGGAATCTTGCTGTGCCTTCGAGTCTTGATCTCACGATCCATGATCTTGATAGGCTGTTCCACAAAGTGTAGTTGTTCATCCACTTGGATCTCATCCAATGGAATGACTAGAGTTTCATCTGATAGACACTTCTTCAGATTTGACACGTGAAAAACGTTGTGAACTCCACTGAGTTCGGCAGGAAGGTCTAATTGATAAGCTACGAGTCCGATACGTTTCAAGATTACAAACGGCCTACGTACCGTGGGTTTAGTTTGCCCCGTTTTCCAAAGCGGATTACACCCTTCCAGGGTGACACCTTTAGTAGGACGCGGTCGCCTACTTGAAATTCGAGCGGTTTGCGTCGTTGATCAGCGTAGCTTTTCTGTCGATCTCGTGCCGCCGCCATGCGGTTTCTGATTTGTACAATCTTTTTAGTATCCTCAAGTATTAACTCAGGGCCTGTGAGTTGACTGTCACCGACTTCTGCCCAACAGACCGGTGATCTACATTTACGACCGTATAATGCCTCAAACGGTGCTGCCGAAATACTCGTATGATAACTGTTGTTATATGAGAATTCTACTAGAGGCAGGTGGATTTCCCAACTATTTCCAAAGTCTACTACGCATGCCCTAAGCATGTCTTCCAAGGTCTGTATGGTCCTTTCGCTTTGACCATCAGTCTGAGGGTGATAGGCTGTGCTCATATCTAAGCGTGTTCCCAACGCTTTCTGAAGTGACTGCCAAAAGTTGGATGTGAAGCGAGCATCTCTGTCTGAGATGATGGACGTTGGCACTCCGTTCCGAGAAACTACTTCCTTAATGTAGATGCGAGTCAACTTCTCCATCTTATCTGTTTCTTTAATAGCTAGGAAGTGTGCGGACTTAGTTAAACGATCCACAATCACCCAGATGGTATCGCAACCACCCAAAGTTCGCGGGAGTTTAGTGATGAAGTCCATTGAGATCTGATCCCATTTCCACACTGGGATCTCAGGTTGTTGGAGTAGCCCCGATGGCTTTTGATACTCTACCTTGACTTTTGCACAAGTCAAATATTTACTCACTTAGGTGGCTATATCGGCTTTCATGTTGGGCCACCAATACGCAGCTTTAAGGTCTTGATACATCTTATCCGAACCCGGATGGACAGAGTATCGGGATTTGTGAGCTTCATCCATGACTAGCTCTCTGAGGTTTCCGTAGAGAGGTACCCATATGCGATTCATGAAATACCGGGCTCCGT
Source organism: Scalesia atractyloides (assembly GCA_947069175.1). Classification (NCBI taxonomy): domain Eukaryota; kingdom Viridiplantae; phylum Streptophyta; class Magnoliopsida; order Asterales; family Asteraceae; genus Scalesia; species Scalesia atractyloides. The sequence goes on from CAMTDV010000011.1 coordinate 4,200,125, forward strand.
TGGGTTTTACTTCCCAATCGCGTTCCATTTTTCCCACCGATTCGGCCTTGATGTTTTCCTCCTTAACTGCTTCTAACTGGGCGTCGCGTATTTGTTTGGGTAACCCCGAATGAATAGTGAGTTGTAATGCTCGTACACGGCGAGGTTTCAAGTGTTCCTTCCTACTGAGGGCATCAGCTACTACGTTAGCTTTACCCGGGTGATACCGAATGGCACACTCATAATCGTTCAAGAGTTCGACCCAGCGACGCTGTCGCATGTTCAACTCCTTCTGATCAAAGATGTGTTGGAGGCTCTTGTGGTCTGTAAATATTGTGCACTTCGTTCCATAGAGGTAGTGTCTCCAAATCTTAAGTGCAAACACTACTGCTCCCAATTCCAGGTCATGCGTCGTGTAGTTTTTCTCGTGAACCTTCAGTTGTCGCGATGCATACGCGATGACCTTATCGCGTTGCATGAGTACGCATCCCAATCCCTGAATGGAAGCATCACAATATACTACAAAGTCATCTGTCCCTTCCGGCAAGGACAGAATGGGTGCACTGCAAAGTTTCTGTTTCAGCAATTGAAATGCTGCTTCTTGCTTGTCACCCCAAGCATACTTGATGCCTTTCTGGGTGAGGGTAGTAAGCGGTTGTGCGATCTTTGAAAATCCCTCGATGAAGCGTCTGTAGTAACCAGCCAAACCCAAAAATTGGCGGATCTCCGTCGGTGTCCTGGGTGCTTCCCAGTTTTTGATGGCTTCAATCTTGGCAGGGTCTACGTGGATACCCTTTTCATTCACAATATGCCCGAGAAACTGAACTTCCCGAATCCAGAAATCACACTTCGAAAGCTTGGCATATAGCTTTTCCTGTTGAAGTAATCCTAGCAGCAATCGTAGATGTTCAGCATGTTCTTCTTCACTTTTGGAATAGATGAGTATGTCATCGATGAACACAATGACAAACTTGTCGAGGTATGGTTTACACACACGGTTCATGAGATCCATGAACACCGCAGGTGCGTTGGTGAGACCGAAGGGCATGACCAAGAACTCATAATAGCCATACCTAGTACGAAATGCCGTCTTGGCGATATCTTCCTCCCTGACGCGTAGCTGGTGGTAACCGGACCGAAGGTCAATCTTGGAGTAGTAGCTTGACCCTTGAAGTTGGTCGAAAAGATCGTCGATGCGAGGTAACGGGTATCGGTTCTTGACAGTAACCTTGTTTAGTTCGCTGTAGTCGATGCACATGCGGAAGGTCCCGTCCTTCTTCTTGACAAACAGGACTGGAGCTCCCCATGGCGAAGCGCTTGGTCGGATAAATCCCTTTTCTAACAGCTCCTGAAGTTGGGTAGACAGCTCCTGCAGCTCGGCTGGAGCTAGGCGGTATGGAGCCTTGGCGATAGGAGTTGCATGGTTCGCCAATTCGATTTCAAACTCCAATTGTCGATGGGGTGGAAGACCAGGTAATTCCTCTGGGAATACATCGGAAAAATCATGGACGACCGGGATGTCTTCTATACGTTTCTCGTCCTTAGGCTGTTCAGTAACCAGTGCGAGTAAAGCGAAGGAGTTCTTTCTCCGAAGATACTTCTGCGCTTGCATGTAAGAGATGATGTTGGTGACGGCGCTTGCCTTCTCGCCTTGCACCGTCAAGATTTCGTCGTTAGAGAGCGGAATACGGATAGATTTTTCGAAGCAGAGGACTTCAGCCCGGACGTCGGATAGCCAGTCCATTCCGACTACCACGTCAAAACTACCCATGGTAGTTGTCATTAGATCAATGGTAAAAGTGTGACCCGCGAGTTTGAGTTGACAGCCGGATACTATATGGGTCACATCTACAGAATTACCATCGGCTAATTCTATAACATAAGGGGTCTCTAATGGTTTAGGCGTGAGATTTAGGTTCTTCCTAAAAGACTCAGATATAAAACTCCTATCCGCACCCGTATCAAAAAGCACAGTAGCAAAATGTTCATTAAGGGGAAACTTACCGGTGACCACATTCGAGTCGTTTCTGGCCTCTCCGCGGCCCAATGTAAATGCGTGACCTTTGGCACCTCCTGTGCCACCGTTTCCATTATTGTTGTTGTTATTATTGTTGTTGTGGTTATTGTGGTTGTGGTTGTTCCCACCATTGTTGTTGTTGTTACGCAGCTGTGGGCAGTCTCTTTTGAAATGGGCAGTGCTACCACACTGATAGCATCCCCGGTTAACACCCTGTTGTGGGCCTTGGGGTTGATTTTGGTTCTGTCGGGACATGATTTCCCCACGACAATCCTTTGCCGCATGTCCCATCTTGCCACATCGTTGGCAGCGATTTCCGGCACAAGGGCCGTTATGATGAAGATTACAGCGGTTGCACTGCGGCTTTCGACCTACATAGCCGCTTGCGTTCTGGTTGTTGTTGTTGTTGGCGGGCTGATTTTGGTGACCTCGGTGGCTGTTGTAATGATTGAACCGTTTCTGGTTCCCCTGTTGTGACTGAGATGACGAAGACTGTCGAACAGACGAGTCTTCAAACTTTCTTTTGTTATCAGGGGCAACTTCAGTTGTACCCCGTGCTGGCAACTTCTTTTGTTCCACCGCCTTATCGGTGAGTTTGTGCGCCAATCGGATTGCTTGATGTTCAGTTGCAGGGTTACTAGCCATTATCATACCCTGAATCTCCGGACCAGACCCCCAAGATAGAACTCGAGTCTTTTCTCCACAGTGTTGGCCAGATCGGGACATAGAAATACCAAGTCATGATGTTTTGCTGTGTATGCCTCTATTTCAGATCCCACCATCTTGTGGTTCCAAAAGTTTGCTCAACTGTTGCACTCTGTCTTGCGGGCAGTACTCTTCTTTGATTGGGGCCTTAAACTCGGCCCAGGCCATAGCATTTGCAGCAATAAGTCCACGTGTTTGGACTTGTGCATTCCACCAAGTTAGTGCCCCGTCTTCCAATGTTGAGGCTGCGTACTTGACCTTGTTGGCCTCTAGACAGTTGCACATTTCAAATACTGATTCAGATTTTTCGATCCAGCGGACCAGTCCAATGGGTCCTTCTGCCCCCGAGAATTTGCTTGGTTTCGCGTCGAGGAACATCTTGTAGGGGTTAAAACCCCCTCCTGCTGCCGGTTGGTTCTGAACACCCGCTAAAGCTGCGTTCACGTGCTCTTGAATCATGGCAGCTAGTTCTTCGGGCGTCAAGTTAAGGTTTCCACGTCGTCCAGTTGCCATTTAAATCTTCGAAACACAACACAAACACATCCCGATAAGTCTATATATCCAATATAGTTATCCTACTTCGTACTTAAATAATTATCAAGTTATGTCAACTCAAATATATTAAGTAGTCAAAAGAAATACTTGATTAAATGAAATTTCAACGTCTTACAAAGTGCCAACCAAACATATGAATTCACTCTAAAGTCTCAAGTTTAAACACAAGTGGGAAAATAAATAGACTGGAGGAAAGTAAATAAAATAAGCGAGACGTGTCAGTCGTCTACGTCTCCATCCCCCAAATCACTGTCGTTGCCGTCATCCTGCGCGGCATTTCCAGCTTCTACAGCTGGGTCCTCCTCCGGATCCTCCTCTAGATCCTCCTCAGGGTCCTCCTCTGGATCCTCTTCAGGGTCCTCCTCTGGATCCTCTTCCGGATCCTCCTCTACCGGCACTGGAGGGGCCGGTGCTGGTGCAGGTGCTTGATTTTGCTGTAGCTCCTGAATGTTCCAACTATTTTCCAGGACTCTGTCCTCGAGCCAGTCGGCTCTTATCTGCTCAGCACGCAGATCTCTGGCTAAGGTGTTACGAGCTATCTTACTCGTATGTTGCTCTTCCTCGAGCGAGTCGGTTTTACCTGTCAGTTGTCGGATCATCCATCCCTGTGCTAGGATGGTTTCCTGCATTCTTTCTAACTGTTCATGTTGTTTCTGTATCATGATTCTAAGTAGGTCATTTCCTACTTCTACAGGGTTAACCGGTTTGACCGGCACAGCGATGATTGGGCGTGATGACGACTCCTCCCCCAGAGCAAGCCTTTTCCTCGCAGCTGAGCGTGTTTCCACGCCATAAGATGGTAAGGGTTCCACCATAGGTGCCTTTCCTGGCGCTCTTGGTGGCGTAAGTTTGTCGGATGATGATGACGATGATGATGATGACATTGCCTGTTAGGTTGTGTAGTTAGTTACGAGTTGTTTTCATTTCTTATTATGAAGTCATAATCTGTCACACCCCGACCCGCAGCGGAAAAGGTGATCGGGGCATGATTGGGTTATCATCAAAGCTCATGACATTTATTATGCATTTCATATTTATTAAATACAATTTAATGGAAATTTACAATAAATATTACAACATGTTCTAACTATCAATCTAAGCTTCTTTGTTCTCTTCTAAGGCATATCCTATGTTTTCCTTGCTTCAACCTGTATCATGTGTAAAAGGGTTTTTGGATCAACATAATGTTGGCGAGTGAATCCTATGGAAAACATTTGAACAAGTTTATTTAAATTGATTATGAAATATGTGCACAACCAAACATGAGTAAAAATAGATGTAAACTTATTCAACAATCATAAGATATTAAATAAAACACACATGAACAATAATGGAACATTTAGAGGCACGCGATGCTCAACTCGTCTCTCACGAGGAACTGAGGGGCCTAATGAATGAATTGCATAAACATGATAATATGAATGACACAACTACAAACAATATAAACTCAATGATACACACATGAACAATAATGAATTTGATTTGAGGCACGCGTTGTTCAACTCGTCTCCCACGAGGAACTGAGGGGCCTAATGAATGAATTGCATAAACATGATAATATGAATGACACAACTACAAACAATATAAACTCAATGATACACACATGAACAATAATGAATTTGATTTGAGGCACGCGTTGTTCAACTCGTCTCCCACGAGGAACTGATGGGCTTAATGAATGAGTTTCATATAATTTGACAAAAGGAAATAAGTAATCACAACAATATAAACAATCTAAGTTTAGATCATGATGTGGTATGGCACAAGTTTAAATAAACAAGTTAATTATTTTTATGACACATGACACACCCCAAAACGTGTAATTTAAAAGGGGGAGTTGTAAGATTCACTCACAGTGGGTGCGTTCGGTTGATGATGTTGAATGCACGCGAAGTGGTTTTACCCACGAGTGAGATTAACCTAGATAAATCGCATTATGGTTTGGTAAGTAAACGGATTTTATTAATCTATTTTGGTAGGATTGTTGGGTGTATTTTTGTGAGTTTAAGGCTATTTTCTAACCTTAAAAATGTTATTTTTAAGTATTTTTAATTGATTTTTAATTAAAATAATTAAATAAAAATAATAAAAAAAATTGACTTTTTCTGACCGTTGACTTTGACTTTGACCGTTGACTGACCGTTGACCGGTTCGAGTGCGAATATAAGTGCGCTGGGTGAGGCTCGAACCCGAGACCTCCCGTACGCGTGCACGCAGCTCTACCAACTGAGCTACGTGTCTAACCCATCATATATCCGTTTTTAATTATATTTATATATTAATTAATTTAAACAGAAAATCCTTTTATTTAAAAACGATTTAATTTGAATCGGACGGTGCGCTCCACAGGTCTCGAACCCGGGACCTGTGGGTTATGATAACACACAGTCCACCGCTGGACTGTGTGTACAACTTGTTATCTTAACTGATTTTTATTATACTTAAACACAAATTAATTATTTTCATTTCTGACTTATTTAAAAAGCTTAATAATTGTCCGGGTCGATGCAGAAGACCGGACTCGAACTCGTGCACTTTGATTAAACATACACACAGTCCACCACTGGACTGTGTGTGTCTAACTTGGTTATTTTTCCGATTATTAATATACTTAACATATATATAAAATGAATCCGGTTCAGTTAACAAAAAAGAACATTTTTATTTACGCAGCGTGTGTGGAACAGGATTCGAACTCGAGACCTTTGTGTGTTTAATGTGCACACAGTCCACCGCTGGACTGTGTGTCTAACCCGAGTTATTTCTTGATTTAAATTATACTTATATACTACTGTAACATCGTCTTCTTCGTTGAGTTTTAACCAGAGATGATGTCTGACTGGTTCGAGTTTTTATTCAGGTTTCTTTAGCGTTTTAGGTTAATTACCGATGAGATAAAAGTAAAAAGAAAGGAAAATTAGGCGTGAGGTATACCGACTAGCTTTCCTCTGTTTTCCGGCAGAACTCCGGCGACAGCAATAGGTTCCGGTGTCGGGTGTCTTGCAGCAGCGAGTCTCCGGAAAGCTTACAAAGGGTGTGGGTATCTCCGGTATAAGCTCAGGGGGTTCAGTAAGGTTCAGAAATGAAGAATCCGGTTTTCCGGTGATGAGCAGAGATATTCCGGCGAGTGAGTTTTCGCCGAGAAAGGGTGCGGTTTTGAGCGAAAAGGTTTGCAGAAGTTCGAGGTGGTTTTTATAGGGCAAATCGTCGATGTATTTGGCCCGATTTCCAACTGGATTCATTGGTTATAAAAACTCCGGCGGTTATAACTTTGGTCGCGGACCCAGACGTCGGTTATAACCGATGTCTTAGTAAATGTTTACGTTATAACGGAAGATGTCGTTAAAACTCGCGAGATTGCCGGGATTTCCGACGACTGAACTTTTGGGCGCCGGTTTTGAATTTGTAAAGTCATGATATCAATTAAATGATCTTAATGGTTAACAAAAGACATCAGTGGCGCAGTGGTTTGTGTGTTGAGTGTTAAGTTGTTTGTTGACCGGTACTGACCCGGGTTCGAAACCCGGCAGAACCAAAATATTTTTATTTTGCGATTTTTAACAGTTTTTCAAAAACAACTTATATAATCCCGCATAATAATTGATTATGTATCGTTTAAAATTATTTTGGGCATTTAATTCGCAACGAAATTTTTAACTGACTGTTCGGTTAATAAACGGAGCGGGTTTGGTAAAATCCGTTTTTGACGGATGTTACAGTATCCCCTGCTTTTTAGAAATTTCGTCCCGAAATTTAAATAGTGATATATTTGACTAAAAGAATGATGGTGTTTAGTTTTGACAGTTACATACTTAGAAAAAGTAAGGGTTTAAGTTTTTTTGTTTGAGGCGGTAAGGTTCCTTGTAAAGGTTAAGTACCCTATTACAGGAATCGCTTTTTGTTGCCTACTGTATAAGTATTGAAAAGCAGAAATGATTCGCTAAAAATGATATCATGCATAAGAGTTTGGATACGTTTGGAAAAGTATGGTTATATCCTAAGGCAAAACTTCTAACACTACAACCTATATGGAACATAAATAAAACACAACAGCTGATATTTGAACATAAATAAACACAACAGCTAATATTTGAACATAAATAAACACAACAGCAAATATTTGAATCCACATTCTGATAGCATATATGTTTGAATGGTGGGAGTTCCTCTCTCGTTTGTTATGATGGAGAGGTTAGTTTATGTAAAAATGGAACACAATCCAATCTCTTTAAATAGCAAGATGATATAAATGTAACACAAATTCCAACCAAGGCAATACTAAATCCTACATGGAACTTCTCATAACCGCCTGATAATGCCTCTGATCCTTTGGCAAGAATACTTATATATAGGAAGTACCATCGGCGTATCCACCATATTCTTGCCAAATTTTCATTAGTTTTATCCACAAGTTATGATTAGTTACCAAGAAACTAATAAATCCTACATAGAACTTCTCATAACCGTCCGACAATGCCTCTGATCCTTTGACAAGAATACTTATATATAGGAAGTACCAGCGGCGTATCCACCATATTCTTGTCAAATTTTCATTGGTTTTATCAGTGAATTATGATTAGTCCTATAACTCTACAACCAATACAACAAACATAAAATACTGAAATGAAATATATCTGTGCGATCAAGGCTCAATCAAACAGAGCCGATCGTATTGTATGTACTGAAAATGAAATTGTCTGTGTGCTCAAGGCTCAATCAAACGGAGCCGAGCGTATTGCATGTACTGAAAATGAATAACTTAATCTAAACAACTATCACACAACATCCTATGCATGGAACCTCTCATAACAGCCTGATAATGCCTCCGATCATTTGACAAGAATACTTATGTATAGGAAGTACCAGCGGCGTATCCACCATATTCTTGTCAAATTTTCATTGACTTTATCCGCAAGTTATGATTAGTGCTATGCGACTCTACAACAAACACAACAACCATAAGATACTGATAATGAAATTGTCTGTGCGCTCAAGGCTCAATCAAACGGAGCCGAACGTATTGCATGTACTGAAAATGAAATTGTCTGTGCGCTCAAGGCTCAATCAAACGGAGCCGAACGTATTGCATGTACTGAAAATGAACAACTTAATCTAAACAACAATCACACAAACAGCCTATGCATGGAACCTCTCATAACCGCCTGATAATGCCCCCGATCATTTGACAAGAATACTTATATATAGGAAGTACCAGCGGCGTATCCACCATATTCTTGTCAAATTTTCATTGACTTTATCCGCAAGTTATGGTTAGTTCTATGCGACTCTACTACAAACACCACAACCACAAGATACTGATAATGGAAATGTCTGTGCGCTCAAGGCTCAATCAAACGGAGCCGAACGTATTGCATGTACTGAAAATGAAATTGTCTGTGCGCTCAAGGCTCAATCAAACGGAGCCGAGCGTATTGCATGTAATGAAAATGTAAAATAAACTGATCGATCAAGGCTCAATCAAACGGAGCCGATCGTGCGGGCACGCCACAGTTCAACCGCATAATAAAATGGGGAACAAGCTCAAAACCTCATAAAGGGGGAGCTGCGGCCTCGGAAAATGCATATACTGAAAACAATAAACAATAATTACTCTAATAGTCTACACATGGAACCTCTCATAACCGCCAGATAATGCTTCTGATCCTTTGACAAGAATACTTATATATAGGAAGTACCAGCGGCGTATCCACCGTATTCTCGTCAAAGTTTCATTGGCTTTATCCTTAAGTTATGTTTGGTTCTATGTGATAAAGAAAAACATAAACTAAACGATAGGAGTTGAATCTGGATCTTCGGCGAAGAGGACTAGTTGGGTATCTTCGTTTGGGCCGTCATTATCTTCGACAGGATTGGCGTTGATATTGAAGACTCTTCCTCTTGTTGGTGGCCTAGTGGTTGGGTTTCCTTGGTTTACTGGGTTTGATTGGGCTTGAGTGTTGATAACGTTAACCAATTGAGGGCATGTGTTTCTAAAATGGGTAGGGTCGCCACAATTGAAACAAGCTCGAGCATATGGGAACATGGGGTATTGGGGTTGTTGATAGGTTTGGTTTATGGTTTGAGTAGGGGAAAAGGTTTGGTTTTGAAAGGTGCGACAAACCTTGCTCAAATGACCATAGCGTCCACAAGTTGCACATAGACGACAAGGTAGGGTATGGGGATGGTGATAAAAACAGTGGTTGCATCGAGGGTGAGGTCCAAGATATGGTTTCTTATTTGGGTAAGTTGAGTTGGGTGCCACTTGGTTGATTGGGATAGCTTGGATGGGTATGGCGTGTAAAATTGGTTGATTTCATTGGGTAGCAGCGAAAAGTTGCCCGTCTCTTCTTCTCTTAGGATTGGGTTGAGAAGGGGATTCGGTTTGGGTGGAGTCGGAGGTTTCAGTCGATTCTTTATCCTTCTTCTTCTCCTCCTTGAAGTCTTTGTTTCGGATTCGGTTCTCGGTGAGCTCTGTTGCTAACTCCATTGCTGCTTCCAAAGTTGCAGGCTTGGTACTTATTACAGGGTCTTGGATCTTTGACGGAAGGCCACGAATGTAGTGCTCGATCAAACGGTAGAGGGGAGTGAACATGTTGGGAACCATTTGATGTAACTCGAGGAATCTTTTATTGTAGGTGGTGTGGTCTCCTTCCTTTTGCTTCAACGAATAAAATTCATCTTCTAATTTCTTGATTTCACTCCTTGGGCAAAATCGTCTGGTCATGATTTCCTTCAATTCGTTCCAAGTTAAGGTCATAGCATCGTCGACGCCTCGTTTGGCCTTCTCTGTATTCCACCAAGTAAGTGCTATCCCATATAACGACCGGTAGTATATCGCACTTTGCGATCGTCAGGGCAATCGCAATTTAGAAAAATGTTCTCCATTTCTTCAAACCAATGGGGGAGAGCGGTGACACCTTCAGTCCCTTTGTATTTCGGAGGGTCGCATGATTTGAAATGCTTGTAGGTGCATTTAGCGGTATTTGAGGGAGAGTTAATAATGTTTTGGTTTTCTTGATTGACAGGATTAGCGGTGAGTGCTTGTTGTACTTGGATTACAATGTTGGGTATTACGACAGCCATTTGTTGAGCGATTTGGGTTCATGGGTCGCATTAGGAATGAACATTCATAAAATAATTATAGAAAAATAAATCTACTACATCCATAGGATGTCTTGGGTTTTGCTCGCCATTAGGCCCTACATGCCGCCATACTTTACCTGTGTAATCATGTGGGCCCCCATGAATACCGGTTTTTCATATGGTTCGCACGGGTTTGCCAGGTTGCGTACACAAAAACCCAGAGAAAATCGAGAAATATGTATACAACGTGTGATTTTCGGAATGTGTCCAGGTGTAGACACGGTGACACCTCAAAGTGGGGTTAGTTCGAACGACGTTTGGTGTGGCATGCTTTGGCCTAATAGGTCCTTCGTACTCTCATCGTTGTGTAGGCAAACTGGTCCGTTATATTGGATTTATACGAATGCCAACCTAGACAGGATGTTCCGACTACCGGTACTTGTACCCTTCCAGTTACTACATGCCCGTCGCAGAACTTACTTTGATGAGATTTGAAAATTGCACAAAATCTTTGGATAATGAAAGTATGAAAATAAATTGAATATATGAACATCGATATATGTATAATGAATATGTATATAAGCATGTATGTTTGACTGTAAATGTAAACAAATATGAAACAAATAAATATCACAAGTTTGTATGTAACCACCTAATCAATTAAAATTTAGGCAGACTATAGTATAGGCTCTAAGGGTCTAATAACCTATCCTATATCCCTATAGTCATGGCTCTGATACCAATCTGTCACACCCCGACCCGCAGCGGAAAAGGTGATCGGGGCATGATTGGGTTATCATCAAAGCTAATGACATTTATTATGCGTTTCATATTTATTAAATACAATTTAATGGAAATTTACAATAAATATTACAACATGTTCTAACTATCAATCTAAGCTTCTTTGTTCTCTTCTAAGGCATATCCTATGTTTTCCTTGCTTCAACCTGTATCATGTGTAAAAGGGTTTTTGGATCAACATAATGTTGGCGAGTGAATCCTATGGAAAACATTTGAACAAGTTTATTTAAATTGATTATGAAATATGTGCACAACCAAACATGAGTAAAAATAGATGTAAACTTATTCAACAATCATAAGATATTAAATAAAACACACATGAACAATAATGGAACATTTAGAGGCACGCGATGCTCAACTCGTCTCTCACGAGGAACTGAGGGGCCTAATGAATGAATTGCATAAACATGATAATATGAATGACACAACTACAAACAATATAAACTCAATGATACACACATGAACAATAATGAATTTGATTTGAGGCACGCGTTGTTCAACTCGTCTCCCACGAGGAACTGAGGGGCCTAATGAATGAATTGCATAAACATGATAATATGAATGACACAACTACAAACAATATAAACTCAATGATACACACATGAACAATAATGAATTTGATTTGAGGCACGCGTTGTTCAACTCGTCTCCCACGAGGAACTGATGGGCTTAATGAATGAGTTTCATATAATTTGACAAAAGGAAATAAGTAATCACAACAATATAAACAATCTAAGTTTAGATCATGATGTGGTATGGCACAAGTTTAAATAAACAAGTTAATTATTTTTATGACACATGACACACCCCAAAACGTGTAATTTAAAAGGGGAGTTGTAAGATTCACTCACAGTGGGTGCGTTCGGTTGATGATGTTGAATGCACGCGAAGTGGTTTTACCCACGAGTGAGATTAACCTAGATAAATCGCATTATGGTTTGGTAAGTAAACGGATTTTATTAATCTATTTTGGTAGGATTGTTGGGTGTATTTTTGTGAGTTTAAGGCTATTTTCTAACCTTAAAAATGTTATTTTTAAGTATTTTTAATTGATTTTTAATTAAAATAATTAAATAAAAATAATAAAAAAAATTGACTTTTTCTGACCGTTGACTTTGACTTTGACCGTTGACTGACCGTTGACCGGTTCGAGTGCGAATATAAGTGCGCTGGGTGAGGCTCGAACCCGAGACCTCCCGTACGCGTGCACGCAGCTCTACCAACTGAGCTACGTGTCTAACCCATCATATATCCGTTTTTAATTATATTTATATATTAATTAATTTAAACAGAAAATCCTTTTATTTAAAAACGATTTAATTTGAATCGGACGGTGCGCTCCACAGGTCTCGAACCCGGGACCTGTGGGTTATGATAACACACAGTCCACCGCTGGACTGTGTGTACAACTTGTTATCTTAACTGATTTTTATTATACTTAAACACAAATTAATTATTTTCATTTCTGACTTATTTAAAAAGCTTAATAATTGTCCGGGTCGATGCAGAAGACCGGACTCGAACTCGTGCACTTTGATTAAACATACACACAGTCCACCACTGGACTGTGTGTGTCTAACTTGGTTATTTTTCCGATTATTAATATACTTAACATATATATAAAATGAATCCGGTTCAGTTAACAAAAAAGAACATTTTTATTTACGCAGCGTGTGTGGAACAGGATTCGAACTCGAGACCTTTGTGTGTTTAATGTGCACACAGTCCACCGCTGGACTGTGTGTCTAACCCGAGTTATTTCTTGATTTAAATTATACTTATATACTACTGTAACATCGTCTTCTTCGTTGAGTTTTAACCAGAGATGATGTCTGACTGGTTCGAGTTTTTATTCAGGTTTCTTTAGCGTTTTAGGTTAATTACCGATGAGATAAAAGTAAAAAGAAAGGAAAATTAGGCGTGAGGTATACCGACTAGCTTTCCTCTGTTTTCCGGCAGAACTCCGGCGACAGCAATAGGTTCCGGTGTCGGGTGTCTTGCAGCAGCGAGTCTCCGGAAAGCTTACAAAGGGTGTGGGTATCTCCGGTATAAGCTCAGGGGGTTCAGTAAGGTTCAGAAATGAAGAATCCGGTTTTCCGGTGATGAGCAGAGATATTCCGGCGAGTGAGTTTTCGCCGAGAAAGGGTGCGGTTTTGAGCGAAAAGGTTTGCAGAAGTTCGAGGTGGTTTTTATAGGGCAAATCGTCGATGTATTTGGCCCGATTTCCAACTGGATTCATTGGTTATAAAAACTCCGGCGGTTATAACTTTGGTCGCGGACCCAGACGTCGGTTATAACCGATGTCTTAGTAAATGTTTACGTTATAACGGAAGATGTCGTTAAAACTCGCGAGATTGCCGGGATTTCCGACGACTGAACTTTTGGGCGCCGGTTTTGAATTTGTAAAGTCATGATATCAATTAAATGATCTTAATGGTTAACAAAAGACATCAGTGGCGCAGTGGTTTGTGTGTTGAGTGTTAAGTTGTTTGTTGACCGGTACAGACCCGGGTTCGAAACCCGGCAGAACCAAAATATTTTTATTTTGCGATTTTTAACAGTTTTTCAAAAACAACTTATATAATCCCGCATAATAATTGATTATGTATCGTTTAAAATTATTTTGGGCATTTAATTTGCAACGAAATTTTTAACTGACTGTTCGGTTAATAAACGGAGCGGGTTTGGTAAAATCCGTTTTTGACGGATGTTACATAATCTACATACACAGTTGTGGTACATCGCATAACAAGATATAATAGTTCGGTGCCAAACTACGTCTAGTGTCGTGTATTCAGCTATAGTTTAGGTCTACTTCTAATGCAAACCTGGTTCTCTATAGCTAGTGGCTCTGATACCAATCTGTCACACCCTCAATTTCCACTTGCAGAGTTTTACCGCGAGGCGTGTGAACAAACCAGAATCTGAAACACTAGTACGTCGAACGACTCTATATGATTTGATAATACGTTTTCCAAAAATCATTTGTTTAACCATTCATCGTAGATTTTATATTGTCTTAGTTAGTTACCACTGTTTAGCGGAAGCATTCGTTTTTATGGTTGAGCGGAAGCATAAAATAAGTAGTGAAACGGGCGCCAACACAAACGCCAAAACAAATGAAAAACCCAAAACAATGTTTGTAAATGAGACTCGATAAAAGATGTCTTGTTCAATGCATGTGAGTGCACCTAGAGCTCCTAGCGTCCTGAGAAACATGTAAAGAAACAAGTGTCAACATTAAAGATGAGTGAGTTCACAGGTTTTCATAAATTCGTTTGTTCGGTTATGAGTTTGTTTCCCCCGTTATCCCTAACCCGGGATAACGATTTAGTTCCATTATTCCCAACCCGGAATAATAATGATGTTGATTCCATTATTCCAAACCCGGAATAATAAGTTGTTGTTTCCATTATCCTCAACCCGGGATAATATAGTTGTTGTTTCCATTATCCTCAACCCGGGTTGTTGTTTCCATTATCCTCAACCCGGGATAATATAGTTGTTGTTTCCATTATCCTCAACCCGGGATAATATAGTTGATTCGTAATTAAGTTCAATGTTAAAATATATAGGTAGCTAGCCTAAAGTTATGTCACATAAGAGTTCGCGATCGAAGCTGACTGTTGTGCCTCCGTGTTGCCAGGCCTATCACTGACCATGGCGAAGTTAGGCCAAATTATTCACCCGTTGACCATACCCGGTCGGCTAGCGCGACTAGCTCGGATGGGGCTTGTCGGGCCCAGTAGTACTACTTATAATTCCCCCGCTATTAAAACCCAATACTAACGATCCGAGAGATTGACGAGGACTTAAGTGATATAGCTGCTTAGTGACCATAACATTACATTAACATCAACTTAGTTACCGAATAGTTATGTGACGTTAATTTCGTATAACGTAAAGAGATTGAGTTTGAAGAGTGTATACATGTTTCTCCCCCTGTTGTTTAAAAACCGGATAAAGTTAGGGGCCGTGAACTCACCTTTAGTTGCTCGTTAGTGTAGCAAAGAAGTTGTAAGGGATGGGACCGCTAATTGCGTCCTAACAAACCAATTGATTTCAAGTCAGTGTGTGAACACACCAATACAAATTCTACACGTAATTTACGCACAAAGTGATACACACAAACAACATACCTAACACTCAAACATGCATTCAAGTATCCTCATGTGATCATAGTAATCAAAACAATTTATCATGAACATAATCCAATCCATGCAACACTTTGGTGCACACAATCACAAGTTATCAAATTTCAGCTTAATACTCATAATTCAGCTGTTTTCTAGGATTTTTATAAAATAGTTTCAACGTTCCAAAAATTCCAATTATTTTACAGCAGGTGACATTTATACTGTAGAAATTTATATAAATTTTCCAAGTCCTAAATCTTTACCAATTAACCATAAATATTAATATACTAGGCTGCAGTCAGATTCGTCGCTTCCTGACTGCAGTCCACGGAAGAATTTATTTAAAAATCACTGATCGTCCAATTAACAAAATTCCAGTTGGAGTTGCCCGGAAATTTCCATACCTAGTTGCTGTACAAATTTCATGATTCGACTCTCTACTGATTATGAAATCCAACTCGATAAACAACTAACAAAATTTCAGGATTTTCACAGCTTTAGTTACTGAACTTATTTGGCCACTTAAAAATATCAAGAGACTTGGAATGTGTTGGGAAAATAAGGATTAAGAACATATTATGAAATGATTAAAATCCCAAATGATGTCTTGTTTTGGTGATGTATTAAGGTTATAACTTGTGTTAACGGTTTTCATTTAAGAATGGCCATATGTTGTATACATGTCACTTAACACTTAATGATTCAGAAAGCATCAAGATCACCATATCCAAGGCTCATCAAATGCAAGTTGATAATCAATTTTAGATTATCAAATCAATTTACTAGTAATGTCCGAATTGAGCTATACAAGTTGATAATCAATTTTAGGTTAATTTGAAAAATGAAATAGTCTAGTTGGTTTCTTCCTCATTAGGGGAAGTAATCAAGGTGGGTGACAACAGTGGCGAAGCTTGAGATTTCCAACCGACGGGTCAGAAGTTACCGGACCTAAAATTATACCTAAAAAATTATAAAACCAGCGGTTCGAAAACGTATATACCTAAAAATTTCTACACGAAACGTACATACACATCCAATCAAGAAGAGATTGAAGATCAAAGATCAAGAGTATTGTGCTTCAACTTAAGCATTCAAATGTTGTATTTGTGAGGTTGTCACTAGCGTGTAGAGTGATACATTTATAACGGGTTTTATCATTGATTGGTGTGATTATTGTACAACACTATTGAGAAGATATTTTTGTGAGGTTGTTCACCATTGTGATATAGTGGTGTGTAAGAAATGTGAAGCTAGTAACTTAGCGTGGTTAGTGAAGAAGGTGATCACTACCTTAGAATAGTGAAGGAACGCAAGGACACACTATGGTGATAGTAGGTTGAAGAAAGGGATCACTACCTTGCATTAGTGAAGTAGTTTGTACTTGTGATCTCTTCCATCTAAGAGGAGGTTTTTAGTGGAGAAACTCCCGATTGAAGAATCGGGGAGATGATGTAGAGTGGAATCGTTAACATCCACCCTTGAACCCCTGATTTTGTCTTTCTTACCCTTAACTCTTTACATTCATTGTCTCTTATCATTGTTGGGCTTGTAAACAAACTTAAACCAATTAATTTAGTGGTTAATCAAAGAACAATTTAAGAAAACTTATTCACTCTCTCTAGTCCTCTACAGAATATTTCAATTCCAATTTCCAATTTCAATCTCAAAGGGTTTATATGAATCAAAGGGGACCCAAAGCTTCTTCCTATACATCTCTTAGTTGAGACAAAAATCATTTTTAACATATCTACTTGATACTTAAACTCTAGGGTATGTATAAACAGGAATGATCATCAATGAATGTAAACAAATAGGAACAATCGTTAAGCATTCTAGTCTTCATAGTACCACATACAAATGCACTAAATCATGTATATTATCAGTTTAGAAAGAATAATAGCTATAGGAAGAAACGCCAGTCTACTTGCCAAATAATGAGAACATTTTCTCAAACAAATATCAGGAACAAAAGAAGCATTATGAATTAACTTTAAGTATTGGAGAATAATTTTTTTTGCCAGTAACATTATTTTTAGGATGTGTAAATAGGTCAAACTAAGCCCGCCATAAAGGTTCTGCTCTGTTTGTGAATGTATATATAAAAAATATTAAATAAAAATTATATAAATAATAGGCTCGTCTCACGAGCCAGTTTAAACTCGATAAATGTGTCTCAGGCTCAGACTTGTTTATTAAATAAACTTTTATATGTTCGAGCTTATTTAAGCTCGATTTGTTTAGAGGTTACAGCGAATCGATCTCAAGTGGGTTACGAGAAACTTGACTGATTTACACCACTATTTGTTTTTTAATGTGGCATAATGTTATGTTGCCCTAATAAGTAATAACCAGAAAGAAAAAAAAAGACACATTGCAAAACGTTAGGTAAACAAGGTTAAGTTGTTGGTTTTGACATTGCAACCAAAATAGTTGAATGACATTGTTAAAGTGAAGCTTAAAGAATTTTAATTAACGCAATCAAATTGAAACGATCTCATAAATGTTCCAAGTTGTTATCTTTAAAAAGACACTTGTTTTTTTTTATTAAACGAAGCTAAAATTGTTTACTTCAAAATTACGAGAGAAGGTGAAGAATAAGTTTAGAAAGTAACTTGTAAAATATTTATCATTTTTATTAAAATCATATAACTTTATTTATCTATTTATTGTATAGATATTAGTGGTGAAGGGTCATGAATACTAACAGGCCCTTCATTTTTTTTAATAATTATTTTTTTCAAATATTTTTTTTTGTTTTCTTAAATCACATTTTCTTTTCCTTTATTAAATCATATTTTTATCGTTTAAGTTTATGTTTTTAATACCTTACTTTCGTTAACCTTTTCATTTTTTAATAATCATTATCTTTATTTTTAAATTATTTTCCTTTTCTTAAATCATATTTCCTTTATAACAATTTTTTTAATCCATCTTTTTCCTTTTTTTTCAAATCATATTTCTTTTATTATCTAATTTGATCTTTCTTAAATAAATTATGTTCGTTAACTTTTTCTAAAAAACCTTAGTACATAGTTTTCTTTGGTTTTTTATGACATTTCAGTATAAATATTGTCAAAAATGAATTTTTATTCAAATTAGATTATATATTTGGTGTCATAACATGGTACGATGATGAACTGAACAGATTATGACGGTTTGACTTTCTAAACAACAAACTTCATTCTAAAAAACTTTGGTTTTATAATATCATTTGCTTCGTTTCACAGCAACGCGTGACTTATATAAAATTAGTTATGCTTTAAATTTCGGCTAAAAATTCTATTGCTATTAGTGCCTATTTGGCCCTTGGTCCCCCGATTCTAGTAACACATTTGGGATGATTTTCATTTAATAACAATATTTTTACCAAAATGTCAAAAAAATATAAAATAATAAAATCACTTAATAATTTCGGCAGAGAAATTTCAGTATTTTCTAGAAACAACTTTTAATTTTTCATATTTGGCTGTTACGTGGTCCTGTTTTTTATATTTACGTTCCCTGAACTTTACAAATTATTTTAAAATACCCAACTCGTATATAATTAATATTCTTCGATTTGCCTGCAAGAAACTCACATATTATATCTTTCTATTTTCGGGGTGAAAATTTACAGGATATCACCTATGATTCATAGGATTGTTTTCACTTTAGTAAATTTAAGTATTTGTAAAATTTTCCTATCATGATTGTTTTCACTTTAATGATATTTGAGATCAATATTTTTCTTATGTCTCTAACATCCCCATGTACAAAGTTGACTAAGGTTTTTATTATTAATTATATTTTATATTTTTCCTTTCAATTTAGTTTTTCTCTGTTAATTTATAAGATTATGTCACCATTATATATTGTATTTTTAAAACAAATAGGACTAAATTTTCTAATCTAGGCAGCTACATTATGTTACATATACTGATGAAAGGTGGCCAGAAGTCGAGTGTGATGCGTTGTTGACTCTCGGTAATAGCCATACATGCCTTCTAATTCTAAACTCTAAAGTCTAAACACAAGTTTTTAATATCCATATAACACTCTCTTCATTTATTTTAATAGTATATACTTTAAAATAGGTTGCATGTGTCATGATTTTATGAGAATTAGCGGGAATGTTCGTGTATTGTGATGGGTATCTCGGCTAATATCCAAATCAATTATGATGTATGTTACAAACCACAACTCATTCCGGGTTTTAACATTTTTTTCTATACAACCCGTTACAAAAATAGTGTTAGAACCTGTAAGGTCACATACGTACATGGAAAGAAAGTCTAGAATTTCCATGAAGAGCCATGTTTTTAAACCATAAGAAATTTTCATAAAAACCATCAAAAGTATATTTATCTATAACCTTCTTAACAATAATAATATCATATACTAAAATAGCCGAAATTTGTACACGTCCATATACTTTAATCCAATAATACACAAATTATAACATGAATCCAAAATCTGAATTCTGCAACCAATAAAAACAACACAACGTGAATACTTTTATTAATGCTATGAAACCAATTTAATAATTCAAGTAAAAGATCAAGTAGCTAGGGTGGATCCGATTAAAACAAAATAGTCTGACCAAAATGAAGCAATACATGGCTCTCCAATTTATAGAGTATGATAATCTTATGAATTTCACCGTTAAAAAAAAATCCAATTTATAGATTACTCGTATGAATATATGTTCCATTACCACTTGTTAGTTATGATCATAACAAACTATATTAAATAATGTTAATAAGAGCTTTCAAACTTTGTTATTATATAAAACAGGTAAAACTGTATGTTTAATTATCTTTTATTTTATGTATATTTATAAACATAACATAATATGTATTTAACATTTGTTATAGTGAAATAATATATATACTAGACTTGTTTGATCTCACGAGTCTAGTCAACTAGACATATAAAACTTATGCCCGAAATTATTTATCAAACGAGCTTCAACTTAGCTCAAACTTAGACTTGATTTAAACTTTTGCCTAGTCACGAGCAGCTCGACTCGTTATACAGATAAATCAAGAGTTATTGGATCATATTTTTTCAGATTTGAGTTAATTTAATTATTCGCCAGTGCTGTTGCAAGGACAGTCAAAACATGTAAATCATGTGCATAAGGCATTTATAATGTACATATTTTTTATTATTAAAATGTAGGAGAAAGAAATTATAAGTTGTATAATATTAGTCAACATGGACGACAGCCTTATTAAAATTTACAAGCTACAAATTTAAATAGTTCTTTTACCCTATTATACGAAACAAGAATATTCCATTAATGCTATAGTTTTAAGGGCGATGGTTTATTAAAACAAAGCTGGCCGCTATCCATGATGCCTTCACACAAGGCTATATTTGAAAAGAAAAATTACACCATGAAAACCATTCTAAACTTTGATCTTTACTATGAGATGGTTTATCTTGTTGGGACTAATCTGGTTATAACTCAAAAGTTGGGGGATAATAAACGGTTTCGTTTTTATTTTAGTAGGAATATTTAGGATTTATGTTAATATTGCTTATGTTTTATTCAGTTTTTTTTATTTGCGTAGGTTACTTGTTCTCCAAATGATTTTTTAGTATAAATAGGGATTATATGTTTATGGTTTATATATTTTCAATCTTAATCAAAGTATTCTTTTTTGTTAAATCTTTTTTTGATTATATTGAAGAATGCCTGATTTCTAATAATTGGTATAGGGGGGTTTATCTTTCATCATCGATTAGGAGGGCTTAGATTGTCAAGGATTCGGGTTGAAACTTTGACAGTATCAGCACTTGATTATTGGCAGCAAAACGGTGTGTTTTTGACAAAATTAATTTCAAAAGGAGGACCAAATTGGCTGAAAAATCAAACGGTGACTTCGGATTTTCAAATTCAAAAGTTTGTGTTTTAAATTTGTGCGATCAATTATTAAAAAAACAAAAAAAAAAAGATTTCTTTTGTTAGTGCTGTTTGTGTCTTTCGAAGAAAAGAGAAAAGAAATCAAATTAAGTCACTAGGCTATGTTGAGATTTTGAATTGCAAAAACCACGATACAAAGTCAACAAAAGGATCGTGTGTTATTTCTATTTTTTTCGAATAAAGAGAAACAGAAAAGAAATTCAGGTTTGATTAAGGAAAGAAATTCAGGTTTGATATTATCTGTTTAATAACAATATCTATAATTCCAAGCAAGGATGGATGAATAGAGTACGGAATTAAAGGAGGAAAAAATGTTGTGATTAAGAAAGAGGTGTGTAACACCTCAAGAATATTAAATGATATAAAATATATAGAATATTAGATATTATGACAAAGTAACCCACACACACAACTAATTTACTAAGTTAAATTAGTTACTTGTGGAAATCTAATAAAAACAATTGAGTAGTGTCTTGGCATAATAAACAAAACATAAGGGGCTGTAATTGGCAAGTAGGAAACTTAAAAAAAAGAGGGGGGGGGGGGGGGGTTAAAGTCAAGAACACACCCTTGGATGTGTTCTGGGCGACATAAGAAGAAAGAAGGAGAAAACCCTTCTTTGAAACCAAAATCACAAAATCTATATAGAGTATTATTATGAAAGCCATGATAGAAATTGAGGTGTATATAAGTCTAGGAATAAAACCTTGATGAACATTTAGTGAGCAAATGCTATGATTTAAATGTTTGAATTATTAGCAATACTTGTGCTAAATGGGTTTTGATGAATATGATGAACACATGAATTGTGATAGCGAGATTCTTGTATTTGATGTTAAATATGTTAGAACTTAGACACTAAATGCACATCCTAAACTTAGAGACTTGAAAGGAGTCTTAAATTGGGATTAATAACTAAATTAGGGATGTGATGAAAATAAATAAAAATCTCGCTCACAAGGTGTTTGATGTAATGCCTAAGTGATTATAAATTGTTGGAAATACGAAAGAATCATGTAAATGAAAAGTTTGACAAGTTACATGATACATATTCTACTATGAATTCTAAACCATAAATTGGGTTAAATATTATAGGCAAGTTGGACGAAACATCGAGTGACAAAATCGGAATGGACACGCGGTTGAAGGGAAAACTCTAAGGTACGTGACCTAATCTTTTCGAAAGATTTAACTTATAACATTAGTAGTAATACATATGTTGAGAAATGAATAGAGTTAAAGCATATATGAGTCACTTATAAGTGATGACTTTCGTATATATGAATTGAATAGAGAATCATTAAATATGAATTATTTGAGTAGTAACAAAAGTGATGGATTTCGTTAAGCTAATCAAACAAGTCAAAGCAATTGACAAAAGAAGGTTTAGATAAACAAAAGCGATGGATTTCGCTAAGTTAAGAAAAATGGGTTGAATATTACTAATGATGTTAGTTTGATAGTATGAAACGTTGAAATTTGCTAAAACAACCAAGTGGATTAAGGGATAAAAGAGTAGAGGTTTGATTATATAAAAACGATGGATATCGTTATGATAATCAAACAGGGCGAAAATTAGTCGAGAACATACACTATGAGGCGTATGAACGTTTATTGGATATAAATTTGGAAAAAGGGTAGAATTGGAATTTAAACATAAGTATAGTGATGGAATCATATAGACTGCGCATAAGACATTCCTAAGATTTGAGCGTATTGATAAAATAATTATATGACTAAAGAATATGGTTAAATGTGAGAAATTGTCAAGAAGATATAAACGGGTCAAAATTTCGTAAAAAGAATAGTAAGCCGAAGGCTTATGAATTTTAAGTATATGATAAATCGGATTATGAGTGTATTTAGTAGACAATCTTGTTTTGATCTCGTAGAAAGAAACGGGAGATTAAACGTATAAGCAATTCATGAGATACAAGAATTTCGCGACAAAAATGACAAAAAGGGAAAAATCTGCAGCATACCACCGTAGCTTACGGTAACCCACCGTAGCTTACGGTGGGCTGCTGCTGTTAATAAAATTAAAAGTTATGACCGTAAGGCAGATGATTTTGACCGTAAGACTTCATGGTATTGACCGTAAGCTACGGTGGATGACCATAACTTACGGTGGGTACTGAAATTAAATTTTGTTCGTTTAATTAAGCCAGGTTTGACAAATGGTTATGCTTGTATATTAGTATATTTATATTTATATATATATATAACAAATAAATGTTTGTTTTGTAGGTAAATTAGACGATAATTTGAATGTGGATCAAGGCTGAAGAAGAACCGAACACTTTCAAATTTTCAGCTTCCGCTTTACCTTTTGTTGTTAAGAAACAAACTAGTCTTAGGTATTTTCTGAATGACTTATGTATTTAGATTTATAAATTAATCTGAATTTATGTGAATTTAGTTGATTATATCAACCAAATCAAATTTTACATGTTTTTACTAAATTCAATTAATACCAAGTAGGGTGTTACAAGGTGTAAGAGAGTTTGTTGATCAAACGACAATAGCAGATTGTTGTGATTGCGGTTGTGCTCAACAACGACAAGACTGTAGCAATCAAGAAGCAGTGATTGCAGACTTAATTTAAAGACAAAACCCAAGTGTAGTGTGGTGTTAGATCGGACCAATAGCAGACTTCAAAGCTGGTGAAGTAGCAGGTTTGATCAAGGTGGAAGAAAAAAGAAATCTTGCAGTTGTAGAAACTCGAATCAAGAAGATCTAGGTAGAGGTCAGGGGTCCGGTAGAGATCGAGGAGATGGTAGAGTACAACCAGACAAAAGCCACGTCAGGTGCTACAAGTGCAATGAGTTTGGCCATTACATATCGGAGTGTCCAAAGTGAGAGAAAAAAGAAGGAAGCCAACCTTATTTGATATGAGGACAATGGATCAGCTCTAATGTGATGAAAAGTGTTTGACAAGATTAGGGGGGTGATTGTTGGGACTAATCTTGTTATAACTCAAAAGTTGGAGGACATTAAACAGTTTAGTTTTTATTTTAGTAGGAATATTTAGGATTTATGTTAGTGTTGATTATATTTTATTTAGTTTCTTATTTGAGTAGGTTACTTGTTCTCCAAGGGTTTTTAAGTATAAATAAGGGTTATATGTTTAGGGTTTATGTACCTTTATTTTTAATCAAACTATTCTTTCTTGTTAAATCTTTTTTTATTATATTAAAGGAGGCTTGATTTCCAACATGTATTTCTTACCTTTCAAATAAACCATAGCATTTTCAAGAAAACCAATTGTAGTATTCTTTATGGGACGGAGAAATGCGAATGCATTTGGTGTGTCGAGTATTTCCATAATCAACCTAGCCTGCGCGGTTGGTAGATTTCACTAAAAGTAATCCTAAACCAATATAAATATTTTTTTCGTATAAATATACACACACGTCTACCAAAATTGTGCTGAAAATTTCCAAAGTTTACATGGTATGAAGCCTAACCCCTTTAAGATCTACTCCTAATCCAATTATTTTCTAATTTGTAAACTCGCACCACTTTAATAAGAATAAACACTTTATGGTACTAAGCCAAAAGACCATCGACATATATGTTATTAACTAAGGTTGTTTTTTTCATAATTTGATTGTAATATTTTTTAATCTATTTAATTTAGCCATGATCATTTTGCTAATAGTTACAATATAACTTTTATAAATTGTATTATGAGTTTTTTTTTCCTTTTAAGCTTTACAATGTTATACCATCAATATGATTCAACAACATCCCAAATAGAACTTTTATTAAAAAGAAGTACTTAACAAAATCTCAAATATTCTATACAATAAAAGTTCACGAATATCACAAACAAAACAATACTTCAGATTTTGAAAACAGTCTACACCTTGGCTTTATTAGGCTTAGGTGCAGAACCGGACCACTTTATAACTATCATATGGGCTTAGACCAGGCCCTACTGAACCAAGCTATTTGAGATTGGTTCTAAACTAGGCCCAAAATTACTATGGAAAGTCGTATTTATGCAATTATATATGCATCGCTACACAAAATTTTAATACTAAATTGAATGTTTTGGAAGTCAAGTTACAGGTCCAAACAAGTCGAGTTGCTGGTGAGCAATCAAAGATCATCACTCTAAATTATCAAGTCGGACCGAGCTTATACAAGCTCCATCCTAGATTTAAGCTCATAAAATAAACGAGTTAACTCTTGAGTTTCAAATACAAAGCTTGAAAATGATGTAACTTTGTTTATTCTTTCATTCTCTCTCTCTTTCACACACATATATAATTCGTTTCTTAATTCAATAATGAATTACCTACGGTTTTAAGGAAGTTGTCACTAAGCTAAAATCATTTTTTGATTTTTTTATTCTTATTTTATGTATGTATTGATATTTGACACATTAACTCCGTATAGAGTTAACCGCACAGATAATCCCTGTGGTTTGCAAAAATTGCATGTTTGGTACTCAGCTTTCTAAAAATTGCAACGACGGTGCCCAATGTTTGTTTTTTTATAACGTAGGAGGTCCCTGACTTGGATGAGAGTTAAGTTACTAAAGTTACGTCTATGCAAAATGACTTATTTGGAAGAAAGACATGCTTTGCATCATCAATGATTTTTCATACTTGTACACGCATACATAGCTACATTTAGACGTAGGTTACCACAAGTTATCTTCAAAGTATAACCATTAAATAGTATAGTCGTGGATACTGTGAAATAGATCTATTTGGTTTGACAATCCTTTCATGGTTGGTTGTGCTAACCTGTATGATCTGATAAGTGAATGCATGATATATATAATGTTCAGTGTTAGTGGTAAGCATTGGTTTGAGAGCAAATATGTCGTGATTTGGTTATACCACTCATGATAGGCTATAAACAAATATGTATGTTTACTCACATGTGTTTTCTTGCATATATAAACCTGCAAACTCACCAACACTTTTGGTTGACACTTTTAAGCAAGTTTTTCAAGTAAGAAATCGTGCAAAGGATCTAGCAACAAGGCCTTATGATGCAACTTTTGGATGTGCTATTACATGTTTTTGTTTTGTTGAGCTTGATTTAAACAAATTGACGCCATAATAACTAGACAAGTAATTTTTTGTGCATGCATGGAATTTGAATGTTTGTTTAAGTTTCTCGTAAATAATAACTATGTTATTGGATTCGTCAAACCTCGTTTGTATTCCACTTTTGATGCGAGGTAAGGTGTGACATGTGTTATATGCAATAGATCCAATCCCTTCACTCACAAGTCATGACCCTGATCCAATATATCCAATCTCAGGTTTTTAGTTCACTAGCTTTCATTTGATCTTTTCTGTCTTCAATAGCTTTGGTTCTCTACTCTTCCCTGCTTCCAAACAATATATTACACACTATTTAGTTACTGATTCACTAGTTGTAACACGGTCCCATCTCTAACAAACTTCATTATTATGTTACATCAATCTCATGGGCTTGAGAAAGACATTGTTAAGGGTATGACGAGCAAAAAAAAACATGTTAGTACTTTTTGTAGGTAATGTTGAATATGTAAATGCTCTATTACTTGTTAGTAGACACAACTCATGAGGCCGAGGAATAAATTGGTGATGGTATAACAAGGACAAAACGTGACATTACGTGGGGCAAAAAAGCTCGAAAGGTAATGAAAGCATCTAAGAAGAGATTGTCACTGGGGTTCAATTTTCAAACGAGACAAGTAATATGTGAAAATGACTCATTTTTCATGTATGAGTGTGGCTACATTTTGATTAACATTCCAAGCTTACAATATAAAGAGTGGAGACATGTACCGAATGAAGTTAGGTTGCTATTAGGCCACAAGCTAACTGTAAGTCTCTTTTTATAATTTAGTATGATTATTTATATTACATTTACTAACTAGTTAATTATATTTGTCATACAGTTGCTTGAAGACACTTTTTGATATTGATGCGGAGAACTTGAATGTTTGCAAAGTTGTCCATGGCAACATGGCAAGGGCATGGAGAGGTCACCGAGCAAAGTTGCCAGGGGCGGATGTACCTCATAATCAGGGGTAGCCTCCGCTACTCCTTGGTGCTCCGGCGGTAGTGTAAATTTTGGAAAAATTTGACGTTTTTTCGATTTCGTTGCCCCTTTCTTTTAAAACATTACCCCTATGAAAGTTTTCTAGATCCGCCACTAAAAGCTACATGATTACTTTAAATGATTGGAGGAATGGAAAATCCAACCAAAAAGCAAAGACCATACCCACTTCTATTATTTGCAAAGAAGACTCCGAATATCCTTGCAATATGTGGTGTGAGAAAAAAATATTGGTAACGTAACAATATATTATTAATCATTACGCATTCAGCCTGATATTTTATGTTTGTTTTGGTTGTATGTCCTTGAAGGAAACCGAAAAAAAGAAAGTTATGGCACGTGCAAAGCTAAAACTAGATAGTGGAAATGGTTCGAAGAGTATAATACATATCACTTGAGTGGTAAGTTTACATTTTCATTTATACCGCTAAATATTCAATATCTGGTAAAGAGTTAATTTTTTAATGTTGTCATCTTTTTTCGCTAAAAGGATAAAATGATGAAGTTGAGAAACCAGTATCCTGTATAATCAATGAGCAACAAGTCGATTATTGAGAATGTACTTGGACGAACCTCTGTTCGTTTACATGGTTGAGGAATTGCTAGTAACACAATGGATACTACTCAGAAATCAACGCTTCATACTTATGACGAGCTAGTGGATGCACTAGAAATAGTGAAAGGTAAATTTTCAATTATGGAACAAACGCTCATTGAGAATAATATTATGCGTCCTCCATCATGCACATGAGAACAAAAGGTTCCATCATTGGTGACTTATCAATAGCTTTCGTTTGGTTTGTTTAACTATTTAAATTTCTATAACTAGTACTTTTGTTTGGTCATTTGAACAATAATGTTTCAACATATTTGATTAAGAATGTTACTTTGCTCACATATGTTTCTTTGTTTGTATGTATTTTAGTATTATTATCTACATATATCATGTCTACACATTAAAATATTTTTTTACCAACTCATCAATATTTCTTTCTATACATATTACATTCATTACCTACACATCTTCTACTTTTACCTACACATAATATTACTTTTAACCACACATATATTTATGACATATGTCATCACTATAGTCCATGTCAGCAGCCACATCGGATGCCACGTCAAATACCATCTAAACAAATCAATATACTTCGAACTACACCTATAAATCAATTTTAGCCACACATATATATGTGTAGGTATAGCTTGATATCTTCCCCACGCATAGCTGATGTGTGAGTAATGATTTATATCCTCATTTGCAAGTCTACACATCGTAACACTAACTAATCTGTAGGTAAAGACAACTTCCAACACATTATAGGCTTTTTCCCACATATATTATGTGTAGATAAAGACCCAAATTTCTTGAAGTGAGAAGAATATGGGGGGGGGGGGGGGGGGGGGGAGAACGATATGTATATTTTTATTATTTTAGGGTTTAGTGGTCCCATTGTATTAACTTATTTTACTCAATACTTATTTTTAGTTGTTTTGTAAAATAATTGAGATGTAGTTTGGTCATTTTACATGACTTTAACTGAAAATTTTAATGTCGTTAGCTGGTAAGACCATAGAAATTATGAAATCTCAATGATAAGGACCAAAGGTGGTGAATGGGGGGCATCTGTGAAATCCTTATAAATGATAAGGACTATCTGTACACTTAACTCGTCGTTATATTATTTGTCAACACATAATATAACTCATTAAAGCATAATAAGACTCGGTCAATTAGCTAATGTATCAAACATTATAACTCGTCAAGACCTAAAAAGCGATCATTATTTAATTACGTAATGTATCATCTATTATAGTTCAGGAGCATATTTTTTTTTTGAAAGAAAGTTAAGTAATATCTAAAGTGACTTATTATCACCGAGTATGTTATGACCCATAAATGCACTCCTGGTAAATTAGTTAGTGTATCACACAATAAATTAGTTAATGTACCACACAAAATTATTCATTAGCATCTAATATGACTTATTATCACTCAATATGACACATCAAGAGAGAATAAAACACATCATAGTATTACATCACCCAATATAACTAAATAACCCATAATATGAATTATTGGGCTAATATAGCTTATTATATTAAGATGTGATGATATCCATTAAGACCCATAACGGTAAAATATGTAATGTTTCACCTAATGATTGGTTTATGTCATATATACACAAGTACATAACATATTAGTTATTTATATGATTTGACCAATATATGTATAAAATATACTATTTGATGTTGTTTTGTTATTATGTAGATTTACGATTAAATAGGACGAAAACACGAGACAACTCGATGCTGGTGATAGACGAGTTAATCTTCAAATGGCTTTTTATATATTATTATACTTGTCAACTTGGGTTAATTTATAACAAACTCAACTTAGGTTGATTTATAACAAACTCTAAAAGGAAAAAGGATGTTTGGATTGTTTGCTTTTGTTACATACCGAACGAGAGAACTAAACCCAAAAGACTAGTTTAGTGGGTGAGAGAGGCTATTTGGTACATAAACCCTACATTGATTTCAGTCCGTAACAATCGACCCTCCTTAAGGGCCAACTTTTTCGTTGGTTACGACCAAGTTGGTCACGGCTAGCTCTTTCCAGGCCACCACTCCGAGCCTTGTTGGTCATGGCTGGCTCTCTCCGGGTCACCACTTCTTGGGCCACAACTCCGAGTTTTGGCTCTGATACCAACGTTACAAACCAAACGAGAGAATGTAATCCGAAAGACAAGTCTGGTGGGTAAGAGAGCCCATTTGGTATATAAACCTCACGTTGATTGCCATACAACCGATGTGGGACAAGTCCCGTACCTTCCAATGGTTCAGTCCGTATCAACCTTGGAATGTGACATATTATGAATTGGGCGGTAATTATTTGAAGGTGGATTAAACGCCGGCTAAGACAATAGTTACTCTTTAGAGCTGGGCTTGGTTTTGAGACTGGGCTGCCAAGAGAAAAAGAAAACAGAAAAATAGGTCGGCAATACTAACTAGAGTTGCAAAAAAAGGTTGGCGAACAATAACCAATGAACCGGAACCCAACGGGTAGTACCTTAAACCGGTTCCAAAAGGGAAAAGAATCAAGGGTTCTAAACTGCTTCCATATCCCTAGCCATCAATAACGGTTTCAAACATATATACACATGTGGATACACACATACAAATATACATACACTGAGTTAAGATCCTATACAAACCGTCTTTAATCGAAAAATAGTGAGAACATATCTTGAGCGTTGATTAATTGAATTAAGGGCTAAGATCGATTACAAATCATTATTAATAATAACTATATTATTTAATGAGATTCAATCGTGTTTTAGTCCTTTTCTCATTTTCTATTAACTACTTTCATGACTTTAAAACTAAAATAACTTTTATATACTTTTGGTATTTTATTAAAAAGATTATACTATAAAATTAAGAATTTTTTTATCTTTAAAATGAGTATAATATTGTTATATATATATATACACACACATATATATAGGGCTCGATTCATATAAAAATCATCACGAATTGCGAGAACCGTAAGAACATATTGTTCCCGTGCGAGTTGGGTCAAATTTTTTTTTGCACAAACGTAGATGAAAATATCATAATCATATCTTCAAGAAAAGTAAAAAAAGGTCAAATTGGTAGTTTTGACTAATTCAAGTTTTTTTTACGCGCTGGCGTAAATTTGCATGAAGATAAATATTTTTTTACGCGTTATGTAAATGTGAGCATGCGACATTTTTTTAATTTTTTTTGCTGAAAAAAGTGATCTTTTTTATGACTTTTGAGGAAAAAATTTCGGAAAAACCTTTTAGATAATCTAGTTCTCACGGTTCTTACAACTCAAGGTGATCTCATTTTAACCATCCCCATATATATATATATATATATATATATATATATATATATATATATATATAATATATATGTCACACCCTGACCCAATCATGCCCCGACTACCATTTCCGCTGCGGTTCAGGGTGTGACAGATTGGTATCAGGGCTTTTGACTATAGGGATATAGGATAGGTTATTAGACCCTTAGAGCCTATACTATAGTTGGTTAGATTTTAATTGTTTATGTGGTTACATGCAAACTCATGATGTTTATTTGTTTCGTATTTATTACACACACAAATGCATGCAAACACTTCCACTATCATTTTGTGTGATAGTTAATGAGTTATACTTGTTGTCAAACATAACATGCTTACATATACATTCATAACGCATATTTCAAATGTTCACATATTCAAATCATTCTCATATTTCCTTTATTCAAGATTTTGTGGCATTTTTCGTTTTTCAATCTCATCAAAGTGAGTTCTACGACGGGCAGTAGTAACTGGAAGGGTACAAGTACCGGTAGTCGAAACGTCCTGTCTAGGTTGGCATTCGTATAAATCCAATATAACGGACTAGTTTGCCTACCTGGGGACTAACGATGAGAGTACGAAAGACCTATTAGGCCAAATCATGCCACACCAAACGTCGTTCGAACTAACCCTACTTTGAGTTGTCATTGTGTCCATACCAGGACACCCTCCGACCTTATACTTTGCTGTCATGTTTTACGATTTTCATTCGGGTGGCGCAAGTGTTAACAGGCCAACACCAATATGAACCCTACCCGAGCCCAGTAGTCATGGGGGCCCACATGACTACCAAGGCCAAGTAAG
The DNA here is from genome assembly GCA_947069175.1 of Scalesia atractyloides. NCBI lineage: Eukaryota > Viridiplantae > Streptophyta > Magnoliopsida > Asterales > Asteraceae > Scalesia > Scalesia atractyloides. The sequence goes on from CAMTDV010000011.1 coordinate 4,232,077, forward strand.
GGGACATATGGGAGCCCAAACATGAGCAAAGCCCAAGACATCCTATGGATGTAGCAAATTTATTTTCTTCATTTGTTTTGTGAATGTTCATTTCTAAATACGACACATGATACCTAAAACGTCAAACTCATACTCTCGATACGTATTCCTTGTAGATGTCTTCTAGTCTCTCTCGTAGAAGTATGAGATCAGGAAAATCCCGCAAGCGCATGGCTGCCCAAATCGCTCAACAAATGGCCATCGTAATACCCAACATCGTAGTTCAAGTTCAGCAAGCCCTTACCGCTAATCCCGTCAACCCAATCAACCAAGAAAATCAAAACGTTGTCAACCCTCCCCAAAATACCACTAAATGCACCTTCAAGCATTTCAAATCCTGCGATCCTCCAAAATATGAAGGGACTGAAGGTGTCACCGCTCTCATCCATTGGTTTGAGGAGATGGAAAGCACTTTTCTCAATTGCGACTGCCCCGATGATCGCAAGGTGCAATATGCTACCGGTCGTTTGTTCGGAGTAGCACTTACATGGTGGAATACAGAGAAGGCCAAGCGAGGTGCTGAGGATGCTATGACTTTGACTTGGGAAGAGTTGAGGGAGATCATAACAAGACATTTCTGTCCAAGAAGCGAAATCAAGAAATTAGAAGATGAGTTCTACTCTTTGAAACAAAAGGAGGGCGACCACACCACATACAACAAGAGATTCCTTGAGTTGAATCAGATGGTCCCCAACTTGTTCACTCCCCTCTACCGTTTGATCGAGCACTACATTCGAGGTCTTCCTTCAAAAATTCAAGACCCTGTAATAAGTACCACACCTGCAACTTTGGAAGCAGCAATGGAGTTAGCTACATAGCTCACCGAAAACCGTATACGGAATAAAGACTTCAAGGAGGAGAAGAAGAAGGATAAAGCATCATCCGAAACCTCAAACTCAACCCAGACTGAATCCCCTTCTCAAACCACTCCTAAGAGAAAACAAGATGGGCAAAATTTCGCTATCACCCAAGGCAATCAACCAGCTCCACAAGCCGTACCCCTCCAAGCTATCCCAATCACTCAAGTAGCACCCAACACTATTTACCCAAATAAGAAACCTTACATTGGACCTCACCCTCAATGCAACACCTGTTTTTATCACCATCCATCTACCGTACCTTGTCAACTGTGTGCTAATTGTGGGCGTTATGGTCATTTGAGCAAGACTTGTCGCGCCCCTCAAAACCAAGCTTCACCCCCTACCCAAAACATGATCCAATCATATCAACAACCTCAATACCCCATAGTTCCATATGTTCGAGCTTGTTTTAATTGTGGCGACCCTACCCATTTTAGAAACTCGTGCCCTCGATTGGTTAACATCATAAACGCCCAAGCTCAAGCAAACCCAGTTAACCAAGCAAATCAAGAAAACATAACCATTAGGCCACCAGCAAGAGGAAGAGCTTACAACATCAACGCCAATCCTGTTGAAGATAATAACGGCCCAAACGAACCACCCAACTAGCCTTCCCTCACCAAGAATCAAGACTCAACTCCAACCGTCTAGTTCTTATGTTTTCTTTATGTTATCTCAATCTTTACGTATCCCAGTTGTAAACTGGGAATTTATGTATCCAAGAATTATAATGCGAATTGATATTACAGTCTTGTTTTATACTCATTGATTTAACATTCATATCATCATACATCTTGACGTATATCGATCTCATCATTCAAAGAAGTTGGGTTGTGTCTCACTTTTACATAGACTGGCCCCTTCATCATAACAAACGAGAGAGGTACTGTCATCATTCAGTCAAGTATCATTTCAGATTCGAGACTCAAGTTTTGGCTGTTGTGGTTGTTTTGTAGATTTTAGAGTCACATGGAACTAATTATAACTTACTGACAAAGCCAATGAAAATTTGACAAAGATATGGTGGATACGCCGCTGGTACTTCCTATATATAAGTATTCTTGTCAAAGGGTCAAAGCACTGTCAGGAGGTTATGAGAAGTTCCGTGTAGGTTTTAATATCGTCATGGTTGAAGTCTTGTTATATGATACAACCTTATCTTTTCAAACGTATCAATTCTCTCAAAACTCTTATGCATGAGATCATACCTAGTCAATCAACTCTGTTTATCCATGTTCCGCATTTTTATACTTTAGGCATCAAAAAGCGATTCCTGTAGCAGGGTATTCAACCCTTACTAGGAACGTTACCGCCTCAAATAAAATTTAAACTTCCACCCTCTTCTGATTATGTAATTGTCAAATTAAAACACCCTCCCTTCAAGTCAAATATACCACTACTTAAATTTCGAGACAAAATTTCTAAAAGTAGGGGATACTGTAACATCCGTAAAAAAAAGGGTTTCAAAACCCGATTCGTTCAAATAAATCAAGTATTAAATTTGAAGTCTTGTTAAGTATATTTTTTTTACCATTTAATCCGAGTTATTAATTTATAGTTTATAAATAAATTAAAAAGAACTAAAACATTAAATAAAAATAATAAAGTTAATAAATAAGGTTAAAAATACAAAATATACAATAGGGCAACCGGGTTCGAACCCGGGTCCCCATCAAACACACACACAGCATAGATTACCGAGCCACACACACCACTTGTTTCTAAAACCAAAACAACTATGTTTTATACTCAATCAAAGGTCAGCCGGCAAATTCGAATTTTGGCTAAATCAGTAACGGCCGACAAGCTCAAATTCAAACAATCAAGCTAAATTATTGGTCTCCGATTGAGAAAGCGTGTGTAACTGATGTTGAAAATCAGTTATAACCGCAAGACAATTCAATTTGTTATGAAACCAATTGAAATCAATGATTTCAAATCAAGATTTTAAAACCGAAAACTTGGCAATCATCTGCCTATAAATAGCAACTACAACCAGTTCTAAAACTCGTTCAATCTCTCAAACTCTCTCTTAAACTCTCGCTAAAACACTCTGAAGCTGTCCCTGCAAGTCGCCGGAATCCTCAGTTACTCGCCGGAAAACCGAGAGCATCCTTCTAGTCGGTATAATCCTTTAAAACCTCTGTAATTCATTATCTAGCATGTTTTAAAACTAAAACGATTCACCAAAACTGATTAAGCATGTCTCAGTCGAAATTATGATTCTAGGTCTTAAATGGTGAAAAAGATGAAGTCGAGATAGTGTTTAAATATAAATAAAAATGGGTATTTAACCGGGTTAGACACACAGTCCAGCGGTGGACTGTGTGCAATTACAAAGCACACGTCCCGGGTTCGAGTCGCACATGTTTCCGATTTTCTGAAATAAAACCAACACTTTTTAAACTTATTCAGATCAACTCATAACATGTATATAAAATTAATATAAATCAGTGTTTATTGCGGGTTAGACACACAGCCCAACTGGTTGGGCTGTGTGCACACGAACCGTAGGTCCCGAGTTCGATTCCTGCTTCTGTAACCGGTTTTGGCAATTATTAAAGTTTTTTAAATAAAAACAAAATATGAATTAATCTAATTTGTATATATATATAATTAAAAACGAGATTATTTCGGGTTAGACACGTAGCTCAGTTGGTAGAGCTGCGTGCACGTATACGGGAGGTCACGAGTTCGAACCTCACACGCTGCCTACAATTAAACCGGTTGAACCGGCCGTTGACCAGTCAACCCTAGGAAGAAAAGGGTAATTTTTTTAATTAAAAATCCTTTTTTTTCTTTGAAAATTAGTTAAAAATACCTCAAAATAAGGTTTTAAAGCCTAAAAATTTGCATTAAATTCACAAAAATAAATCTAAAAATCTCACTAAGAGCACTAATTAAAAATATTAATTTCAAATGAAATTTATTTATTTATCGAATTATTACGTTATTATTTAGGTTAGTTTTCCCTCTTCGGTTGAATCATAAATTCGTGCGCATTTATCATTATCAAGGAACGCACCCACTGTGAGTGAATTCTTACAAATTCCCCTTTTTATTCATGTTTTGGGGTGTATCATGTGTCGCTTTAATTATTTCGTTTATTCAAACTTGTACTATTACCATTATATGATCTAAACTTGTGATGTAAATATTATTTATTGTGATGTGTGTTTACATTTTGTCAAGTTGCGTGCAAATCATTCATTAGGCCCATCAGTTCCTCGTTGGAGACGAGTTGAACATCGCGTGCCTCATTAAATCGGCTCCGTTTGATTGAGCCTTGATCTCATTGTTCATCATTGGGTGTGTGCTTGTGCATTAATTGATATTATGTGTATTGTGTTTAAATTTACATTTACGTTTACTCATATGTGGTTATGCACCTTTTTATAACCAATATAATAAATTCGTACAAATGTTTTCATAAGATTCACTCGCCAACTTTTGTTGACCCAAAACCCTATTTTTACACATGATACAGGTGGACAGGTTGAAGCAAGGAACACATAGGAAATTGCCTTAGAAGAAAAATAAAGAAGTCGTGAAAAATGTATTTGAACATGTTGTGCTTGTATGTTTATTGTAACTTCTTCTTTAAAAAGAAATAATATATATGAAACTTTATAGTAAATGTCATGAGCTTTGATGAAAACCCAATCATGCCCCGACTACCATTTCCGCTGCGGGTCAGGGTGTGACAGGGGCGATGTGGGATGACCTTAAAACAAGGTTTTCGCATCTTTCAAATTAGCAACAAACACCAAACTTGTTTTCGCGATTCCCGCTTCGTTATAACTACGTTTCGCGCACTGTTTTCGCCTACGTCCATTATTTTCGGAGTACTATCATATGGAAGAGAGTAATCAAACATCCATGATGTAGAGAATTGGGCTTAAACCTTGGGTCTTGATGCGGGTCGAGGGTTATGTTCTAAAACTTGTGTTTGTGATTCCCGTTACGGTGGAGCTCAGTTTTATGCAACCTACTTGATCCTTAGTATATCAAGTATATCTTGGAGCTTTGAATGGACCAGAATGATAGCTCAAGGATGGAGAAAGAAAGTCACCCGAAAGTCATCTTATGACAAAACTAAGAATACGACACGTAGAGCTTCTTTGCTATCATTTACATCTAAACCCTCCAAAACACAATGTCTTATCTTAAGGCATATATATAATGAAGTTTGGATGATAAGAAGGTTAGGATATGATGTGCTAGGTATGTTCACGAAGTCTCCAAAGTTTTTGATTAACTTAAGGAAAACCTTAGTTTTAGACCTTAGAGATATGGAGGGTTGCTTCAAAATACATGGAAATTAATTTACAAGGTTGTATAAAACATGTATAAGACTATAAATCACCAGATATGATAACATGTATGATCAAAACATAGAATCCAAGACATTTTATTGCTTAAACATTAAACAAAATTACGTGGAATATGAAAACGGATCGAGTTACAAAAACGGGTCGGGTTTTAGGATTCATTTTTTTTACGAATGTTACAGTCTCCCCTACTTTTGAAAATTTCGTCCCGAAATTAAGAGGTAACTGTTTAACCATTTAACATTTGGGTGGTAGAGGTAATTCAAAAGGGATTGCAGTGTTTAAGGATTTTGGAAATGAAACTTTTAACAAAAGTTTGATGTGGTGGATTGGCTCAAGTGTTTCGTTTGTTGGCGAGACCCCGGTTCGAATCCTTGGTCCGCTATTTTATATATATTTTTTAAATTCAAAGTTTTGAAATGTTACAAATCAGTCCCCTTAACTCTACTATCCGAACTAACTTGGCTACCAACTCATATTACCTTAAACTCACTTTAAAACCTAACAAAACTAACTAGATTTTATTAATGATTTTAATTGTGATATTAATTAAATTAAATTAATAAATAAATAAATCGATAAATGAATTTAAATTTAAGAGTAAAATCTTTCAACGGTTATTTATTTCGCGAAAATTTCCGAGGTTTAGAGGTTAGGATCCGGATTTCAAAGTGGGTCGGACTTCTGGATACCTGGTTTTTGCGGATGTTACAGTCTCCCATACTTTTAGGAATTTCGTCCAAAATTAGGAGGGAACCGTTCTTGAGGGTTAGTTAATAGGGTTTCTTATATATTGGATCTCGAGTATACTAGGTAATAAAAATCTCGATGATGCTAAGGATATACATAACTAGGTGAGTGTGAAGTTCGGATTTTGATTGAGCCGGTAACGTTCCTAATAAGGGTTGAATGCCCTGCTACATGAATCCTTTTTTGATGCCTGAGGTGTAGAAGTGAAAAGCATTGTAACACGGAGATGGCTAACCAGATATTGCCTCATGATAAGGGGTTTTGAGAAAAATCAGAGCGTCATAATGATAAAGTTACCTCACAAAACGAAATCATCAACCACATCGTTATCAAAACCGAGATTGACACTACTTACACAGAACTTCCCATAACCGTCTAACAATGCTTTTGATCACCTAACAAGAACACTTATATATAGGAAGTACCTGCGGCGTATCCACCATGTCCTTGTCAAATTTTCATTAGCCTTGTTATTAAGTCACGATTAGTTCTATGTGGCTTGTCCTAAAATCTACCAAACATAAACAAACACAACAACCCATGCTTGAGTCTCGAATCCGAAGAAAGCAAGACTAAATGACGGCGATACCTCTCTCGTGTGTTATGAGGAAGTGGTCAGTCTATTAAAAAGTGAGACACGGCCCAACTTCCCTAAATGATGAGACGGGGTTCGTCGTGATGTATGATGACATGAATGACATGAAATTTAATCGTTGTATAAAGATATGTAATGAAACAAATTGACATAGCGTGATACAAATTGCATTAATGGCATATTATGAAATAATGAAATCTAGAAACATTATTACCCAAATTGAAAACAATGGTAACTTGAATAGTTAGGACAAGAAATGGAATTTATTAAAGCTTGGATTGGGAATAAAAATAAAATAAACAACTAGAGCAGAGTCTTGAGTCTTCATGATGGGAGAAAGGCTAGTTAGGTTTTTCGTTCGCACCGTTGTTGACCTCAACTGGGTTTGCGTTGATGTTGTAAGCTCTCCCACTTGTTGGTGGGGGTGCTGGGTTTGCCTGGTTTGCTTTGTTAACTAGGTTTGCTTGAGCTTGGGCGTTTATGATGTTAACCAATCTAGGGCACGTGTTTCTAAAGTGGGTAGGGTCACCACAATTAAAACAAGCTCGAACATATGGAACTATGGGGTATTGAGGTTGTTGATAGGGTTGGATCATGTTTTGGGTAGAGGGTGAAGCTTGGTTTTTGGGGTATGCGACAAGTCTAACTTAGATGACCATAACGCCCAAAATTAGCACACAATCGACAGGGTATGGTAGGTTGATGGTGATAAAAGCAGGTGTTGCATTGAGGGTAGGTCTAATGTAGGGTTTCTTATTTGGGTAAGCAGAGTTGGGTGCTACTTGAGTGATTGGGATAGCTTGAAGTGGTACGGCTTGTGGGGCTGGTTGATTGCCTTGAGTGATAGCAAAATTTTGCCCGTCTCGCTTTGTCTTAGTAGTGGGTTGGGAAGAGGATTCAGTTTGGGTTGAGTTTGAGGTTTCGGTTGGTGTTTTATCTTTCTTCTTCTCATCTTTGAAGTCTCTATTCCTAATGTGGTTTTCGGTGAGCTCTGTAGCTAGCTCCATTGCTGCTTCCAAAGTTGCATGTGTAGTACTCATCACAGGGTCTTGAATCTTTGGAGGAAGACCCCGATTGTTGTGCTCGATAAGGCGGTAGAGAGGGGTGAAGCAATTTGGAACCATTTGATTCAGCTCGAGGAACCTCTTGTTATAGGTTATGTGATCTCCCTCTTTTTGCTTTAATGAATAGAACTCGTCCTCTAATTTCTTTATTTCACTTCTTGGACAGAAACGTTTAGTCATAAGCTTTCTCAATTCTTCCCATGTTAGGGCTACAGCGGCTTCGATGCCTCGTCTGCCCTTCTCAGCATTCCACCACATGAGGGCTACTCCATACAAGCGTCCAGTAGCATAGCGTACTTTACGGTCGTTGGGACAATCACCGTTGAGGAAGGTACTCTCCATCTCTTCGAACCATCGAAGGAGAGCAGTGACTCCTTCAGTACCTTCGTACTTCGGAGGGTCACATGAATTGAAGTGCTTGTAGGTGCACTTGGTGGTATTTGGGGGAGGGTTGACAACATTTTGATCTTCTTGGTTGATTGGGTTGATGGGATTAGCGGCAAGGGTTTGTTGGACTTGAACTACGATGTTGGGAATTACGGTAGCCATTTTTTGAGCGATTTGGGCAGCCATGCGCTCGCGAGATTTTCCTGATCTCCTACCTCTACGAGAGTGACTAGAAGACATCTACAAGGAATACATATCGAGAGTATGAGTTTTGACATATAGGTGTCATGTGTCGTATAAAATGAGCATCCACAAAACAAATGAAAAAATAAATTTGCTACATCCATAGGATGTCTTGGGCTTTGCTCATGTTTGTGCCCCATATGTCCCCATACTTGGCCTTGGTAGTCATGTGGGCCCCCATGACTACTGGGCTCTGGTAGAGTTCACATTGGTGTTGGCCTGTTAACACTTACGCCACCCGAATGAAAATCGTAAAACATGATTGCAAGTATAAGGTCGGAGGGTGTCACACACCGACCCGCAGCGGAATAAGAGTCGGGGCATAATTGGGTTATCACCAAAGCTCATGATGTTTACTAAAATGTTTCATATTTATTAAATTCAAATTACAACTTAAATAGTCAAATCAAATCCATACAATTACAAGGAAAATGAAACCTAGTAATACAATCCAAAGCTTAAACTGAATTATTCTTCTAAGCCTTCCTATGTGTTTCTTGTCTCAACGGGATCACCTGTATCATGTGTAAAACGAGGAATATTTTGGGTCAACAAATGTTGGCGATTGAACCTTGTTAAAACATTATTATTGATTCCTTGTTGTATTTAGTATTAAAAAAATTGTGTAATAATCACATGTGAGCAAACATATGTATATAACAAAAACACAAACCACATTGGATGAGTATATGATATGAATGATGATGACTGTGAGATCAAGGCTCAATCAAACGGAGCCGATCGTATGACATGAATGTATGTGAGATCAAGGCTCAATCAAACGGAGCCGATCGGATGAGGCACCTGTACTCAACCCGTATCCCACGGGAAGCTGATGGGCCTAATGGAATGCTTGCACTGAAAATGATAAATCCAAACTAAACATAATTCACACAACAATTTGTACACAATTGATACACATTAGATCACAGATATGATGAATGCACAGGTGTTTATATTTATATAATAACAGAATTGTACGACACATGATACACCCCAAAACGTGATTAAAACGGGGAATTTGTAGAGATTCGCTCACATTGGGTGCGTTCTTTTGATGACGTTGGATGCGCATGAGTTTTGGGATTTGATCGACGAGGAAAGCTAACCTAAATAATAACGAAAGTGGTTCGGTAAATAAATATATTTTAATTCATAATCTTAATAGGGTTTTTAGATTCATTTTTGTGAGTTTAAGGATCTAACTTTTAAAATATTATTTTTAAGTATTTTTAATTGATTTTAAATTAAATAAATAATAAAAAGAAATAAAAATTTTGCCTTTTTTGACCGTTGACCGGACCGTTGACCGGTCGGACTGTGGTTAAGTGTGCGCTGAGTGAGGTTCGAACCCGAGACCTCTCGTACGCGTGCACGCAGCTCTACCAACTGAGCTACGTGTTTAACTCGAACTATTCTCTGTTTTAATTATATATATATACTAATTAACTGTTATTTTATTTGGCTTATATTAAAACGAATTTATATAGCCGAACCGGTTGAAGGGACCCGGAGTCGAACTCGGGTCCTTCGGTTCGTATGCGCACAGCCCAACCAGTTGGGCTGTGTGTCTAATCTGATTAATTCACGGATTATAATACTCTTATAAACATACTGTGACATGTTCTGATTATGTTCTAAAAATATTGGTTTTATTTCTGAAAGTCGGTACGTTGTGCGATTCGAACTCGTGACTTTTGTTTTGTTTGCGCACACAGTCCACCGCTGGACTGTGTGTCTAACCCGTTTGATTATGTGATTTTAATTATACTTATACTTATTCCTGACTTCGTCTTCTTCGTTTACAAACACCCAGATCAGAGAGTTCCGACTGTTTTGTTTAACTCGATTATCAAAACTTATAATTAGTTGAAATGTAATAGTTAACGAGATTAAAGAACAGAATGTACCAAAACAGCGCGTTTAATTCAGATTTCCGGCAAGGGGGCGTCGGCTCTGATTGGTGATCTCCGTCTGAGTGAATCAGTCAACGGTTTTGATCAATGAGTTGTGCAATTAAGGTACTAAACAAAGGATATCAGGGGGTTTAGATGATTGTACCGATTCACAGCGAAACTTCTCAATTTTCAGAGATTTTCCGGCGAGTGTAGGAATTCCCGGCAACGTTGTCTGAGTCGGATTCTGGTTGAACGATTTATGTTATTACTTGTCTAATAATGGATTGAAAACGAAAGAGTCGAGAAATTTACCGATTTGAAGTAAGTCTCGTTTTCCGGTGAAAGTCCGGCGACTGAAAATTATCTCCGGCGAGTGCTAAAGCTTCGAGAGTTTGTGCGATTTTGAGCGAAAAGATTACAAGAGGTTTGGGAGGGTATTTATAAGGAAGAAACAGAATGTATTAAGTCCGAATTTGGTCTTGATTCGTGGTCAAGGTTTTTCCGGCGGTTACGACTGCAATTGACTGTTAGGCGTCGGTTATAACCGATGTCGACGTCGGTTATAACGTTATAGTCAACAGGAAAATGGCTAAACTCGCGGATTGCCGGATTTTCCGGTGATTGCGAGTTCTGCCGCGCTGAAGTCCAGTTTTTGAATTCGAGTTTTAACTTAAGTATTATTTGTTTCATTGATTACACAAACGAGTCAAGTGGCGGAGTGGTGTAGTGTTTGTTTGTTGAATCGGCTGACCCGGGTTCGAAACCCGGCAGCTTCCTTTTATTTTTTCTTCACTTGTTTTTATTGTTTATTAATTGTAGTTTTTAAATTCTAATATATTTATTAATTATATATTGTTTAAAATTAAAATGGACAATTACGCAACGAAATTTATAACTGACTATTCGATTAATAAACGAAGCGGGTTTTGAAACCCGTTTTTCGACGGATGTTACAGAGGGTGTCCTGGTATAGACATAGTGACAACTCAAAGTGGGGTTAGTTCGAACGACGTTTGGTGTGGCATGCTTTGGCCTAATAGGTCCTTCGTACTCTCATCGTTAGTCCCCAGGTAGGCAAACTAGTCCGTTATATTTGATTTATACGAATGCCAACCTAGACAGGACGTTTCGACTACTGGTACTTGTACCTTTCCAGTTACTACATGCCCATCGTAAAACTCACTTTGATGAGATCGAAAAACGAAAACATCACAAAATCTTGAATAAAGAAAATATAAGAATGATTTGAATATGTGAGAATTGAAATATGCGTGATGAATGTATATGTAAGCATGTTATGTTTGACAATATGTTACAATCATTAAGTATTACACAAAATGATAGTGGAAGTTCTTGCATGCATTTATGTGTGTCGCAAATATGAAACAAATAAACATCATAAGTTTGCATGTAACCACCTAAGCAATTAAAAATCTAATCGACTATAGTATAGACTCTAAGGGTCTAATAACCTATCCTATATCCCTATAGTCAAAAGCTCTGATACCAATCTGTCACACCCTGACCCGCAGTGGAAAATGGTAGTCGGGGCATGATTGGGTTTTCATCAAAGCTCATGACATTTACTATAAAGTTTCATATTTATTATTTACAATTTAAAGGAGAAATTACAATAAACATACAAGCACAACATGTTCTAAACACAAAATTCATAAACTCTTTATATTTCTTCTAAGGCAAATTCCTATGTGTTCCTTGCTTCAACCTGTTCACCTGTATCATGTGTAAAAATGGTTTTTGGGTCAACAAAAGTTGGCGAGTGAATCATATTTAAACATTGGAAAGAATTTATTATATTGGTTATTTAAATAAAAATGTGCATGAACCAAATATGAGTAACCGCATATGTAAATCTAACCACAAGCCATATATTATCAATCAATGCACACACAAACATGACAAATGATGAACCATGAGATCAAGGCTCAATCAAACGGAGCCGATCTAATGAGTCACCTGATGCTCAACTCGTCTCCAACGAGGAACTGATGGGCCTAATGAATGAATTGCACACGACTGACAAAAATGTAAACACGCAATACAACAAAGAACATTTACATCACACGTTAGATCATATAATGGTAATAGCACAATTGTTTGAATAAATGAAATATGTAAACGACATATGATACACCCCAAAACATGAATATAAAGGGAAGTTGTAAGAATTCACTCACAGTGTTTGCGTTTTTAATCCTTAGTGAAAAACCGCACGAGAATAAGGAGAAAATCCAATTGATAAGCGTGATTTAAGCTAGACAACGAATGCAACAAAAAAAAGTAAACGTTGCTAGGCATAGCTAAATGAACGAACATGATATGTTAGACTCGTTGAGCCTAACGAACCTATACAAGGCTACGACAAGCCTAAAGGCGAGCCTAAACTAGGCTACCTTAACGAGCCTAATGCTCCTTAACTAAGAACCTAAACTAAACTAATTAAACTAAGAAAGCAATAAATAAATGAATATTAAAACAAAAATAAAAATAAAAAAAATAAAAGAACAAAGAAAGGAAGATTACCTCGAAGAAAAACTTTACAAAATGAGAAGAGCTTGAAGGGTGGCACCTCCTCGTCGAAAGTGGAAATAAAAACTACTACACACCACACCCAAAGGGGTATTGTGCTTGTGGAGCCACCAAATTTGGTTATTCCACTAGTTTATACTCAAACTAGGAGTTGCAAGCTATAAAGAACCAAGCAAAGGTATTTATAGGTCTGAAATGGAGCACAAATTGGTGATTGGGGTGATGTGGGATGACTTTAAAATAAATTTTCGCATCTTTCAAATTAGTAACAAACCACCAAACTTGTTTTCGCGAAACCTGCTTCGTTATAACTCTGTTTCGCGCACGGTTTTCACCTACGACCATTATTTTCAGAGTACTATATATGGAAGAGAGTAATCCAACATCCATGATGTCGAGAATTGGGCTTAAACCTTGGGTCTTGATGCGGGTCGAGGATTATGTTCTAAAACTTGTGTTTATGATTCCCGTTACGCTGGAGCTCAGTTTTATGCACCATTTGAACCTACTTAATCCTTAGTATATGAAGTATATCTTGGAGCTTTGAATGGACCAGAATGATAGCTCAAGGATGGAGAAAGAAAGTCACCCGAAAGTCATCTTATGACAAAACTAAGAATACGACATGTAGAGCTTCTTTGCTATCATTTACATCTAAACCATCCAAAACACAATGTCTTATCTTAAGGCATATATATAATGAAGTTTGGATGATAAGAAGGTTAGGATATGATGTGCTAGGCATGTTCACGAAGTCTCCAAAGTTTTTGATTAACTTAAGGAAAAACTTAGTTTTAGACCTTAGAGATATGGAGGGTTGCTTCAAAATACATGGAAATTAATTTACAAGGTTGTCTAAAACATGTATAAGACTATAAATCACCAGATATGATAACATGTATGATCAAAACATAGAATCTAAGACATTTTATTGCTTAAACATTAAACAAAATTACGTGGAATATGAAAACGGATCGAGTTATAAAAAAGGGTCGGGTTTTAGGATTCATTTTTTTACATAATTATATATATATATATATATATATATATTATATATATATAATATATATAATATATTTAATGACATTAAAAAAGAGTTACAAAATAGTGTTTTATAAATATGCTAATAATTATAGTAGTAACACATGAATTTATATAATCAAAACCACACACACACACAACATATATATATATATATATATATATGTATAATTATAATCAGCACATACCTACACAATTATTACTAACACTAATTTATATAAGTAACACATGAGTTTGTATAACCAACACATATACGTATATAATTATAACTAGCACATATACGAGCAACACATGAATTTGTTTAATCATCACATGAATTTAAAACTACTTCTATGATTTTAGAAATTCTTAGGAACCAACTCTAAGCTATAATACAAAAATGCTCTTGATACATATATTAGAAGGATAACATGTTGTGGATTGTGAATGATTCTTATTGTTTTACACAAGATAGAGTTTGTATATGATTCTATCACTCTATCATACACATTACATACACACATAGAATTATGTATACACATCCACACATAAAAAAAATTTTCCATTGATTTTCAATTTTCATGTTTCTAAAAATATTAAAAATAAAAAAAATTTGAATTTTATATGGCTTATGTAGTATGCATTTGTTTTCTAAATATCTTAAAATGTGCATACATGAACTAATTTTCAAACGGAAATCAAAACCGAACCGAACCCAAAGGTTTGTATTTCAAACCCACAAAACTAGTTTGGATTCGTCCCCCAAACCGGCTTAATCATAAATCGATCAAGGCCCAAACCAGTTTGGAACCATTTCGGGTTTCTTTTTGTTGGGGGAGTGGGGATGTTTAGGTTTGAGGACGTTTGGTTCGAGAAGAGAGGGAGCCGATGAACAAAATTCATGGAAGTGCACACCACAGTAATATTTATTTATCTCATTTTTACGTTTGGTTAGTTATTTTCCAAGATTACAACCGGGTTTATAGTTTGGTTATTTTAATATTATACATTGATGCGTAGTATTTTCTTCAACAAGTGGATATGAATTGTGATGGTTGGGTTTGTATTTATTCTTTTGATATATTTTGGTTGTATTAATTATTAAAAAAATATTGTTGAAATTTTCAATGGTGCGATCATTATAGAGAAACTCTAGACGTGTAGGAGATGTTCCATTAGTGCAGTTTGTAATGATTTTGTCTAAAGTTAATTAGTTAATTAATACCAGTTATGTATATACAAAATGATGGTTATGTATACGAAATCATTCATAAAGTTATATCAAACATTCAGATAACCGGTTGCAATCTAACTTTATTGAAATATAGTTATGTTTAAGCATTCAAATGTGTCATTCGCATGCTTGTGATTTGTCTGTGTTTTGGTGTGGTTGATTTGCGTTGATTCGATATAAGCTATGTCTATATGGTAGATCATATATTTTGATTATAGATCAAGTCTAGCAATTAAATAACTAAACCTAAAACCGAAAGTGATTTTGTGCTATCATCACCTTTTAACTGTTTTGTGTTTTGTTGCTTGCTTCATATTTTCTTTCCAATTTGGTTTTGCTGAATTAAAATTAAAATCAATCAAATGTTTTTCTTTTCTTTTATAAACAAACAAAACGTATAATACTAACCATATGATCTCCGTGGATACGATACCCTATTTACCCGAGTTATCTAGATATATTAAATTAAAAAACTTAAGATGACTTGAATTACCAATGACCTCCACTAAATCCTCAATAATTACTTAGCCAAAGTAATATATACAAGTAATTCAGTATTTAATTCGGAATTGAAAATTTTGAAATTCAACTCGATTCGAATTCGATTATCAACATTTGTATTCGAATTTCAATTATTCGAGTTTGATTGGATTAAAATTCGAGTCAAGTAATCGAATTCGAATTAAATACAAATTTATGATTTTCAATTTGATTCGATTACACACATAAAAAAAATTCCAAATTTGGGCCAAACTATAAAAACCCTTATAATTAATTGTAGTACTTTTATATCTAAAAGTAAACTAATCTTTTATTTATGGTGAATTTGAATTAAAGCGGATTTATTCGAATTCGAGTTTCATATACAAATCAAATTTCGCATTGGGCACAAAATTCAAATACGAATCAAATAAATCTAATCTTAATGGAATTCTAATCTAACACGAATTCCGATCATAGAAATAAAAATTATGTTCGATTAATTCAAAAATTCATTATTCGATTCTTTTTTAACACGTGTTATACAACAATTATTTTTGTTGTTTCATGACGGCCAAAGCCGTCCTTAAGTCCATCACAAAGTTGAGCGAGATAGGGAAACAAGTGGCCGATGATCAGATATTTGCAACAAGTGAGGGGGGAGGAGACACATGTTGCAATGAATGGCCACTTACAAATGTTTTATTAACACTGGAATTATTTGGGAAACTATATGGATATTTATTGTATTATTTTGATTTTTGTTTGATTTGTATAATTATGATAAATTATGTAAAGTTATGATTTCATTTATGTCCATAGGTATTTGAATATTATAAAAAAAACCCTAAAAACAGGAATCTGTTTTTAAAAATCAGAACGTTTTGCAACGAAATTCCATTGCAAAATTCAAATAAGTTTATGTGGCTATTTTTTTAGTTAAAAAGTGGTAACAACAATAGCTAATTGATCCTAGAATCCATCGCAATGCGGTTGTGGAAACTGTCACAAAATACATAGCTAGCTAGATGGTCCTGGCATTGTCGCTAATTCGGTCAATACATGGTTATGGAATCCTTTGCTAAATGTTCATCGAGTTCATATATAGCAAATGTTTCCGTCAAAACCGTGGCACGTATGTAGACGTTATCTTTTGTCGTTAAGACAATCACTTAAAATAATCCATTGCAAAAAAAGACTTGCAACGAAGGTATTTGTCTCGACCAAAAAGCGTCGCTAAAGCATAAATTGCAATGGTTTTGACCGTTACTTACGCCTTTTTGTAGCATTGTTCATCAAAAGATAATTTTGAAGGTTTAATACATTCACTTTGATGACACTTTCAATAACTTAAAATCACCACATTTGTAGATCTACTATCAGTGACGATAAATTCATTTTCAACTTTTACCTGCATAACATATAAAACTGTAAAACACAAACATATAGTTCCATCAATTATTTTAGGGTTAAAACTTATTTTCTAGGAATGGAACCTTTCGTACAAACCTCTAGAGTTTTGATGCAAGAAACTCGGTTCTACTAGATCTTGAGGGGAGTTGCAAAGGTAACCAATCATCGTCATCGCTGAATGATCTTGATAAACACTTGGCCACCATTTCATCACTAACGTCCTCTAGTTTCGATGGTACCCACTATGCACAATAACTAAATGTTAGGCATGAAATTTTAAACTCATACGAACTTCAACATGCTTCTCAGTTTTTTCTTCTTTTTTTTTTATTTCTAGGTTGTCTGGAGATTTCATAAGCATTTCTAGGAGGTTTTTAAAATATGTTTGACAAATTTGATAGCCAAACTCAAACGGAATCTGACTATGTTTATTTGAGTTCGCTAGTCTAACAAGCGAACTTGGATACAATCAAAAGAGACAAAGTCAAGCCAACAATTATCCTCGTAACTCTATGTGGAACGAGGATGAAGTTTGCTCCTTTGACTAATGGGCTCAAGGCAAGTGTGCTTGTCGCACCAGCAAACTCTTGGAGTTTGCATGCCATGGTGCCACCTCAGCAGACTTGCATAAGTTCACTAGCCAAGTTTGTAAACCCTCTGATTTCAAACATGTTTCAAAAAAAATTTTAGAAACGCTTATAAAACTCTAGACCAACTAGAAATAAAAAAATGCTTCTCAGTATTGACTTAAATTTCACAACCACTATATTTAGTTATACACCGGTTTGATCAAACATCGCTAGAGTGATGTAAAGTTAGATGTAGTATTTACCTGTGGTTTCTTGTCTTTATGGATCAACATAGCTCTAGCTCCCTGCAAAAACAACATTTCTAAGAACGTGAGTTTTTTTGCTTTTTACTTGTGATCATCCAAAAAAATGTGTAAAATACGGGGAAACCTCGTAGAAGTTATTGCTAATCGTTCTGCCTAGAAGATGAGAGATACCAACGTACTCAGTCTCTAGACATTGCTTGATATTTTTGGACCGGCCTTCTCTAATCTATCATACGAGTAAATCAAACATTCATACATTTAGAAAATCCCTAATTTAGTTGCTCAAAATCTTTAAAATACACGTACTGTTTTCAAGAAAATCTTGAGACCAATTGGATTAGCGGATTTCATTGATGTTATAGCGTCATGGACCCATTTCTCTTGAGTTTGTAGAGCCAAGCGTTCCTGAGATGAAAGATATAATATTGTATGCAAGTGTGTGATATCTAACATAGCGATGCGTGAAGTTGTATCTGAAGTTACCAATGAGCGTAATATTTCTTCACATGATTCTCCACCAAAGCATTGGTTGACCATGTCGAGCCTGATCATAGAGATTTAAATCAACATAAGAAGGATGTAATGGTGTGTTTATATACTTGTAGAAATTAACTATGTAATCATGAAGTAATATGTACCTAGAGAATGCACTATCGGGCTTGACGTTTACTTCTTGTGCAAACTCGTTAATAATCATGGACATTGTAGCCACACTTGGTGAATCCAATGAAGCAATCGTCTTTTCGAGAGAGTTCTCCATGGATTTTATGCTCTATAAGAGTTGATATATAATTAATAATAATCAATTTCATGTTCATGTTAAACACACTCATATGGATGCAATGAATCATGTAACCAAATTGTGTAGAACAAGTTGAAAAGAGGCAAGCACCTTGGATGGGATAAAATGAGTTCCAAGACCCAATGCAAGCATCTCGACACCATTTAACCGAGCACCCGTTAATCCTACATATTCTCCTTCGTACATATGTTTAATTCATGATTAAAATAAGGTAAATTTCATACGATCCATGCACCATGTTGAAGATAATAGATTTAGTAAATTATATGTAATCCATGCATCATGTAGAGTATAATAGTTATTATCCATCCTTGATACTATTTATGAGAATAGCCCACACTAGTGGCGATGTAGCTTATTATTAAGGGGTGGCCTCTGCTATCCCTTGGCGCTCCGACGGTAGTGTAAATTTTGAAAAAAAATTGACGTTTTTTCGATTTCGTTACCCCGTTCTTTTAAAACGTTACCCCTATGAAAGTTTTTTAGATCCGTCACTGGCCCACACTTATGATCATGGTCTAGCATGTTTTGTCTCCCTCCAAATAAATGAACAAAATTCACTTGTCTTCTTTACTTATTAATTTTCTTTCAAACCTTTTGATTTTAAAATTCAAATGCATAAAAAAATAGGAACGCATACTTAGAGAACACAAATTTGAATTACACAAGTATATGTGTATAACTATGCAGCCTATGCTAACACATGTGTATAATTATGAAACCAACTTTAATAACAATATACGTAGCTGGATGTATGATTATAATGAATTAGACATACTATTGTAATGAAGGAGTTAAGGGTATGTGTGTAACCAAAACTAATTACACCACTGAATCAGACTTCTAAAGTTGTACGAGTTAGATACACTAATGAGTACCACAATTGTATATGTGGTTAGACGTGTAGTTATAATCGAGAGTGTATTAAAGATTATTTTAAAAATGTCATTTTAAAACAATACATATAGCCATATCATGGTCAAACTAAACAAAATAAAATACTGAATTTCATGGTATAATTTTATAAAAAACTAATAAACTATACGAGTTAGATACACTAATGATAGCCACAATTGTATATGTGGTTGGACGTGTAGTTATAAACGAGAGTGTATTAAAGATTATTTTAAAAATGTCATTTAGAAAACAATACATATAGTGATATCATGGTCAAACTAAACAAAATAAAATATTGAACTTCATGGTATAATTTTATCAAAAACTAATAAACTATACAAAAGTTACTTGAGGTTAAAAAATTAGTAGAAACTTTTATAAATAGTTAAACTTAGCATATGCATGTTATTTTTCAAATTTCCAACCATATTTAGTTTTCCTTTCTATCCTTTCCGCATTATTATATGTATACTCACATAAGATCGATTATATGACATAGTATTAAGATGAATTTACCAAAGAACCCTGGAAGTCGTGACAAAAAATAAGATGCACCAACATCAGGAAAGAGTCCGATTAACACTTCAGGCATCGCAAAAACCTATACAAACACCAAAAGGCATGATTTAAAATAATAATAATAATAATAACAATAATAATAATAATAACAAAAATTACTTGGATTAATGTTTTTAGCGGTAATAATGACTTTAATTGAAGGGCTATGACAAATGTGCACAACTACTAGAGTATAATAATATACCGTATTCTCGGTAACAATTCTAAATGTCGAATGTATCGATATTCCAACACCTCCTCCCATAACATGCCCATCTAGAATGGCAAGTGATGGCTTCTTATATGTTGCAAGTAAGTAGTTCAAACAAAACTCTTTCCTGTAATAGCTAGCCCCGAAACTCCAATGTCCTGACCAAAACAAAATGTCACGGTTTGGTTTTCTTTGCATTTATTTTCCACTACAAAACAAAGAGTATCACCAATGGCTCATCATTCTTTTGGTAAGCGTCCATTGGAACAACGACCATGGTCGGGTAATCTCATTTGCGATGGATTGCATACAAATATCACTGAGGTACCATAATGATCCCATCTAGAATCACAAGTGATGGTTTCTTTGCGGTGTTCTTTTCTGACAGAATGCTGACGGGTTTACAGACGAAATCTTAAAGTATTGGGCGGATTACGGAGGGGATCACCGATGGACAACTTTACCAACAAGTTATGAAAGATTGTCCACGGTGGTCTTTTCCTAGGGAATACTGATAGCTACTATACTAATGAACTTTTTTTAATTTACTTTTTTAATTGATTTGTTTTTGTTTAAATAGGTTTTGCTGGTAAATCTTCGTCGATTCTTCTCTTTTTTCTAATAGTTTTCATGAATGATAAGTGTTATAAAAACTTGCACTTACCAAGAGCTACAAATGTATAAGCAGATGTGAGATCACCACCAGCACAAAATACTTTTCCATTTGCCTGTTGATAGATCAAGACAACATGATTGAAATAGCAATTGAATACATGTCTGTGAAAAAATAATGACCACATTATCCTAAGTTAGAATTTTTATTATAACCAAAAGGCAAACCTAAACAGAACTTTATCCTAAACGTGATCCTAAAACTCAAAAATTTTTAACAAACCGGGTCCGCTAAAAATGTTACTTGTCCAAAGTGAATAGCGCGCGCACATATATATATATAGTCAAATTATTAGGCTATCCGGTATACCCCAGGGAATGAGAGCGGGGAGGTGGTGCGGAGGGAGTGGGGAGCAGGGAACACCGTGCCGTCCCCTTCCCTGGTACTGCGATTTTCGTGGTTAGCGCGGTCTCCATCTCTGGCTCACCATAATCTTTTCCTATCTCCCTCTCCAACTCCCTCCCCCAATCTTCTTTCTCTATCATTATTTGAATTTATAAAATATAGAAATTGGGTGAGGGATGAGGGGTGTGTAGAACATAGGTTGAATGCTGGAGGTGATGGATAGGAGGACGTGTAATGTGACGTTGAGATAGTAGTAAAGGATCTGGGTTGGGCATAACACATAGTCTTATTCATTCCTTCTTTCTTCCAATCCCTTTAAACATTTACTATAAGATTAAGTGGGTATCATTCTTTGCATCACATCCTACTATTGTGAACTTAAACATGTTACTTAATTAACTGGACAGTTTTAGCATGACTTAAACTTTGACCGCAATTTTATTTTAGTATAATTTATATGTCTTATGTTTTGTACTAATTACTACATACCAAATTCACAACTAGACTTGATTGCACCTCTAAAAATGGTCACAAAATCCAAACTGAGTTTAACCACCTTGTTCCTATTCTATTTCGATTTCAAATAGTGAAATATGCTGTCAGCCCCTAGAGTAAACATAAAAAAATTCCATCTGACTTTTTTTACCATATAGTACATATATAAATCGTGTGGAATTTTAGATGTTCATATCTAAAGCTCCTATTTATGTTTTGTACCTTCAGTATAATAAGCTTAATGATTGGATCATTCTCGTAAGCTTTCAACTTCTCGTACATTTTTCTCAACTGCAAATGGTATAATACAAGTAAGTAATGTTAGAAAGTTGATTCATAGAACACTGAATTGATGTGTATTTTTGTATGTTTCATTACAAAGAAAGGTATACAATTTATAGCACAAAAACGTAATCTAAATATAGTAGACAGCTTGGTTTACGGCTGGATTTACAGCTGATTACCAGCTGTCTTTGACCCTGCTAATCTTGGGAGATGATGCTTGACTGATCCCGCAATCTTTGATATCTTCTATTTTTTAACACTCCCCCTCAAGTTGAATAGTCGGATCTCCAAAATTCAACTTGCTCAAACAATCGCTGAAAAGTTTCCCGTTAACTGCTTTTGTTAGAATGTCAGCAAGCTGATCCTTTGATCGAACGAATGGTAGTTCAATCGTACCATCTTCCAATTTTTCTTTGATGAAGTTCCTATCAACTTCCACGTGTTTAGTTCGATCATGTTGTACTGGGTTTTCTGAAATCTGAATTGCAGCTTTATTATCACACATAATCTTACTTGTTTCTTTTGATGGAAAACCAATCTCAGCTAAGAGTCTTCGTATCCACATGGCTTCTGTTAAACCTCGAGCTATACCTCTAAATTCAGCTTCTGCACTTGAAAGACCAACCACCTTTTGTTTTTTACTTCTCCAAGTAACAAGATTCCCGCCGACTAAAGTAAAGTAGCCTGTTGTTGACCTCCGATTTCCCTTATCTCCTGCCCAGTCTGCATCGGTATAGATTTGAACATTTAGGTGTCCATGTGATTGAAACAGGACTCCGTGACCTACTGTTCCTTTGAGATATCTAATAATTCTCCAAACTGCTTCCATATGTGACTGTTGAGGTTGGTGCATGAACTGACTTACTACCCCTACAGCATAGGCGATGTCTGGACGAGTATGTGAGAGATATATTAGTTTTCCCACCAGCCGTTGGTATCTTTCTTTATTTGCTAATTTTGCTCCTTCTTCCATATAAAGCTTTTGGTTTACACTCATAGGAGTATCTGCTGGTTTGCAATCGATCATTCCAATTTCTGCCAACAGGTCTAAGACATACTTCTTCTGACTAATGAAAATTCCTTGTTTTGACCTTAGTACTTCAATTCCGAGGAAATACTTAAGTCTGCCCAAATTTTCATTTCAAATTCAGCAAACAAGTTTTCTTTGAGTTTTACCATTTCTTCTTTATCGTTCCCTGTAATGATCATATCCTCTACATAGATAATTAGGCAGGTTACGAATTTTCCTCTTTTTTTGAGAAACAAAGTATGATCGGCATTACTCTGTTTATATCCAAACTTTTTCATAGCTACCGTAAATCTGCCAAACCAAGCCCGGGGAGATTGCTTCAAACCATAAAGAGACTTCTTCAGCCGGCAAACTTCTCCAGTTTTGAAATCTTTTATGAATCCTGGAGGAGCATCCATAAATACCTCTTCATCTAGGTCCCCGTGTAAAAAGGCATTTTTTACATCAAACTGTTGAAGTGGCCACCCTTCATTTGCAGCTATCGAAAAAAGAACCCTAATTGTGTTCATTTTTGCAACTGGGGAGAATGTTTCAGCATAGTCAATCCCATGTGTCTGGGTATACCCTTTTGCTACCAGTCGGGCTTTATATCTTTCAATTGTACCATCTGGTTTATACTTAACCGTATAGACCCAACGACACCCCACGGATTTCTTTCCCAATGGGAGAGTACACTTTTCCCAAGTATTGTTCTTGATTAGGGCTTCCATTTCCGTTTTCATCGCTTCCTTCCAATGTTTAGACTTTAAGGCTTGATCCACGTTTGTAGGAGTTTCTTCGGAATAAACAGATGAGATAAATGCTTTGGCTTCCTTAGTGAAATTTCCATCGGCCACACTAGCTATAGGATAACTAGATCTTCTTGGTTCTTTTTCAGGAGAATACCGTTTCGGAGGAACCCCTCTGTTTGTTCTAGGGGGTAACACATATCTTGATAGTGGTTCTTCTTGTCTGGATTCATCTGCCTGCAAATTTTCAGTTTGTTCTGTGGCAGTTTCATGGTTAGAAGTATTGGTATCCTCGGAGTCATTAGAAACTTCAAAAATACCACCAGACTGAATAGGATGAGTATTACTTACCTCGGACACCAGGTTAGGAGGAACATTAGGACCGTCAGTGGCACTGAAATTGGACTCTGGTGACTCTGTAGTTGGTGACTCTGTAGTTGGTACATAGGGAACATATTTCAACCAGCTTAGTGTGTCTAAACATTCCTTCTCCCCCTGACCACTGAGTTGGGAATTGTAGTAATACTCGGTTTCAAGAAAGTCACAGTTTATTGTGGTGAACATATGACGTGTTTTTGGATTATAACATCTGTATCTCTTTTGATTCATTCCATACCCAACAAAGACACATTTTTCAGCACAAGGGTCAAGTTTGGTTCGATCTGATTTAGGTATGTGAACAAAGGCAGTACATCCAAAGATTCGTGGTTGAAGAGTAAGAACTGAGGGTAGTTTGAAGAATTTTGAAAGGGTGTGTAACGGAGTGTTAAGTTTTAGGATTTTTGTTGGGAGTCGGTTGAGAAGATAGGTAGCAGTAGCAAGGGCTTCAGGCCAAAAATATTTCGGGACCTGGGATTCAATTAGGAGAGCTCGTGTCATTTCCAGCAAAATGCGATTTTTCCTTTCGGCGACACCGTTTTGTTCTGGGGTGTTTGGTCATGTAGTTTGGTGGATTATTCCCTTGTCTTGGAAAAAGGATTTAAACGAGGTATTAACAAACTCACCGCCATTATCGGATCGGAATATTTGGATGTTTGTTTGAAATTGGGTTTGGATCATGGCGTAAAACATAGTGAACTTTTCAAAGACTTCGGATTTGTTTTTCAAAAAATAAACCCAGGTCATTCGGGTACAATCATCAACGAACATCACAAAGTAACGAAGGTTTTGCCCCCCAAGAACTGGGGCAGGACCCCATACGTCAGAATGGATTAATGAAAATGGCAAAGCAGCCTTAGTATTATTGGGTTTAAAGGTTTTTCTGTGGCTCTTTGCTAAAACGCATGTTTCACAATGTGACATAGAATTAACTGGAAATAGTTTTGGAAATAAAATATGCAAATAACTTGTAAAAGGATGACCTAATCTTCGGTGCCATAGCCAAGCTTCTCGTTCCGATGTCCCATGAGTCAACATCACAGCACCACTTTGAGTCACCTCATCCACATAGTACAACCCTTGACTTTCAGTGCCACGCCCAATGATCACTCCCGTCCTGATATCCTGTAAAATACAAAACGTAGGGTACATTAGGACAATACAATTGAGTTCTTTTGTGACATGGCTGATGGAAAGCAGCTTATGTGATAACGAGGGAACATAAAGACAATTAGAGATTTTTATTGTGGGTGAAATCTCAATAGTCCCTCCCGATTTTACATCCATTATTCCTCCGTTTGCCGTTTGAATATGTGTTTTTTTTTTGTTTGGTTGTTGAAATAATATCCGATAGCTCATAAGTCATCGTATCGGTCGCGCCACAATCAAAAATCCATAGTTTTTGTTTTTGATGTTCGTGGGCCATATTGACATTTCCCTTATTTTCAGGGACTATATGTGCAATATTTGTCTCTTTATCACTTGTGTATAACCGAGGGTTTGAGGGTTGCGCCCCAAACCCTTTACCTGTTGCAGTATCTTCTTCTTCATCTGCTTTGGCCATTCCGTCGAAACCCGATCTGCTCCGGCTTTCATCTCTGGTGACATCTCGGTTGCCGATGCTAGATGACTTCCCTTTTTCTGTAGTCTTTGTGCCTCTCTTCTGACCATCAGACCACCATTCGGGATACCCGACGAGTTTGAAACATTGTTCCCGGGTATGTTTCGTCATGCCGCAATGATCACACTTGAGGTGAGTTTTGTCGTCTTTGTTACTTGTTCCGATTCTTTTTCCATCGGGCCGTCGGTAGCCCTTTGATGCAAGCCCTAATCCGTCAATTTCAGAGGCCATTAGACCCACTGTGATACCCTGTGTGTCATTGAGAGGTGTTCCCAGAATGTTCTGGTGAGCGGCCTCCTTGCGGACAGTGGCGTATGCAGTTTCTACGGTTGGAAGGGGTTCTAACCGGAGTATTTCCTTCTTTATAGGGTCATATTTCCGGTTGAGAGCGTTTAGAAACTGAAACAGTTTCTGTTCCGTCCTGATTTTGTGATATGCTTGGATATCGGTTGGGCAGGTCATAGGGTTTGGGTCAATCCGATCAATTTCTCCCCATACTCCTTGGAGTATAATCCACAATTCTTCTAGGGAGAGATTGTTCTGTTTGATTTCATTCGCCTTGACATGTAGGTTGAAGGTTTGGAGCTTGTCGCGCCCACTGCTATATGTTATAGCCAGAGCATCCCACAGCGATTTTGCTGTCGGAAATTCGGTTAGATTGCTGGCTAGGGTTGGTTCGATGTTTTGTATGAGCCATGAGAAGACGACTAGGTCGTCTTGTTCCCATTGTTCATATTCTTCGCTGGTTTGGTTTGGTGGATTGGTTGATTTACCGCCTATGGCTACCCTCATCATCCGGGTCCATAGAGCATAATTCTGGCTGTTGAGCTTGAGGTTTATTTGAAGGTTATCGGACAGTTTCGGGTTTCGGTTTTGTGGGTTGAGGCCATTCTTGAGCAGATTGGCGATTTGAATTGATAGATCTTCTCCCAAGTTACCGGCTTCGGCCATGGCAGCTTGGTTGAGAGGATGATTGGTTTGGGTGAGCAAGGTAAATGATGAACAGGTCAAGAACGACACTGCTCTGATACCATGTTAGAAAGTTGATTCATAGAACACTGAATTGATGTGTATTTTTGTATGTTTCATTACAAAGAAAGGTATACAATTTATAGCACAAAAACGTAATCTAAATATAGTAGACAGCTTGGTTTACGGCTGGATTTACAGCTGATTACCAGCTGTCTTTGACCCTGCTAATCTTGGGAGATGATGCTTGACTGATCCCGCAATCTTTGATATCTTCTATTTTTTAACAAGTAACATAAACGAGAATCATATTTTAGTTTTGTTATATATGTAACATATTTACCATCTCATAGTTGAGAGTGTTTAGTTTCTTTGATCTGTTTAGTATTACTTTTCGTGCTCCCGCAATCTCTTCAAAGATCACCTACAAAAATGTATAATTTTGGTTCAAAGAAGTCCCAAACACATAAAACCATTGATATCATATCATATATATACATATATATATATATATATATATATATACATATACATATATATATATACATATATATATGTATATGACGAGATAAATATATATGCGGTTGTCATGGATATCACAAGAACTGGTAATTTGTAATTTATGTATGCAAAAGGTTCTATTTTTGTATATATGTCTAGCAAATTCTGTCCGTTATTTTTCTTTTGTTGATCATTTGGATTTTTTTTATAAATTTTGTTGATCATTTGTTAGTGTTGACTTAATGGTGGTTTGGGCTTAGAACGTGGATTTACAATAATTTAGTAAGTTATGATGGTAATAATCTTGTAAATCCACGTTCTAAGCCCAAACCACCATTAAGTCAACACTAACAAATGATCAACAAAATTTATAAAAAAAAATCCAAATGATCAACAAAAGAAAAATAATGGACAGAATATGCTAGACATATATACAAAAATAGAACCTTTTGCATACATAAATTACAAATTACCAGTTCTTGTGATATCCATGACAACCGCATATATATTTATCTCGTCATATATTAAAACTTATAATGAAAATGTAAAACCATAATTTGGTTAATTACATTGTAGAATATTAGATTTGGTTTGGTCTGGTTTAGTTTTTTAGAACATTATTTTCAAACCAGACCAAAGATGACAAAAGACATAGAACCGAACTGAAACGAATGTATGTATCAAAAGAGCCGAGTGATGTACCTCGTGTGCCTCGTCCTTGAGTGCCATGAGTGAGTCCTGCAACTACAAAGCCAGGTCTCGAGAATTGATGGAAAGTGAATAGATGTACACAATGGAAGTAATATAATATGTAAATTTGGGGTCACGTAAGTGTAGTTGTCTTTTTTTCTTCAAGGGTATACTTAATAAGGATATCAAAGATTGTAGTATAAAATAATATTTTAGAAAATTACTCTTAAAAGATGTTACGATAAATGATGCGTATTAAATATCACAAACACAGTGTGTAACAAACCGTCCTTGAATTTTACTTGTTTCTTTGATTATTGTATTGTATTAAAGTTCAACGACAATAAGTTGGGACCAAAAGGACAAAATATTAATAGAGGCAGCTAGACTTTTACCTTAAGTGGTGACGTGAACATAATTCCAAAATGGACTTTCAATTATAATTTATGTTTATATCACTCGGGTCATATCGAAAAAGTCTTTAAATTTATTGAGAAAATTGACAAGACATAACACCTATCTTGATTTTGAGTTTTTACAATAATGATTTGGAGACAACTATAAATCAAATCTAGTACTTACTACTTATTAACTTTTGTTTTTCTTTTCTTTTAATATTTTAGATATAAGGCCTTTTGTTACGGGATAACACCTCGGTCACATGAAACCCTCTTTCGTATACCGAAGCATCATACACCATTCTTTTGAGGCACGATTGATGGTGAAAGTGGAGTGAGCGTTGGAGGGGGGCGGCCAAATTGCGTGAAGGAAGGGGGTGTGTGTGTGACCACTCAACGGTCGACCGTTCAACATAAAAGAAAATTTATTTTTTATTTATAAATCAAACAAATCATACCATCCTTTGGGGCGTGTTAACTGAAACACTACCTAGTGACGCTATATATAGAGGTGTGTATAGTTTGGTTTGGTTTTTGGGCAAAATTAAAACAGAAACTGAAATGTCGGTTTTAGAAAACCATTCGGTTTCAGTTTTTTAATTTCCGGTTTTTCGGTTTTTACACCAGTTCGATTCGGTTTTTTTCGGTTATTTCGGTTTTTGAAACAAAAGTATGTAAGATTCAAAAATATAAAATTGTATTATATAAAATTTAAGAATCTCATTGTATGGTTACATTTAGGTAGGGATGATAATCAGACCTGAATCTAACGGGTAAACACGAAACTTGACACATTTGGGACAAGTTTGGGGTCGGTTAATCGGGTTTGCGATAGGTCTGGGAATAGTTTATTTTTTTCGCGGGTTTGGAACAGGTTTGGGATTTAGTGGTATACCCGTTTACCCGACCCAATTACCCGATAAAGTGTACCCGTTCACCCGATTGTATACCCGAAATAATTTCTTTTATATTATTAAATATGTATATGTATGATACATCCATTTTTTACACATATAGGTATTCTATTCCGATATATATTGTAGTTATTTGACATATATTTTTATAGTGACAATATGAAATGTAACTGATTGGTATTTACCCGATGGGTTTTGGGTTGAGTATACCCAACATATAAGCCTTTTAAATTAACGGGTCACCCGAAACCCGCGGGCATATCCAATACCCAATGGGTATATACCTGCTAGAAACCCGACAGGTTTTGAGACGGGATTGGGACAAGCTTATTATCTAGGTTTGGATTGCTTTTTCTCTTATATAACAACCGAACCATAACTGAAAATATCACTACAAATAGTATACAATTAAGTGTCAAAGCAAAAGGTACTAAGGCTCTGTTAATGCGACACATAAAAACGTCTGTACATCTCTTGTTAGATTCGCACAGCACTCTAGATTTCAAGTTGCAAGATAAACACACACACACTAGTCTCACACCATCGTCACCACCCCACGCCCACCCGCCACCACCACTCACCTCTCTTACACCACGTTCCAACACACGCCACCTACACACTCTACCACCAGCCACCCATTCACCAACGCACCATCCACCATCCAGCAATCACCACCACACAGCATTATTTAAAAGTCTACATCATTAAAAAACACAAATGTCACTTCACCCACACGACCAAAGTTTACAACCCTTCTCAAGATTCAAATCCAGATGCACCACCACCAGTTTATTTTAAAAGTCTACATGCATTAAAAAAACAAATAGTCTTCTCCTTACAGACTGTAAAGGTTTAGTCAACCTCTTCTTCTATAGATGTCTGCAGATGTGATACGCAAACTGTAAACATTTTACCTCTTAAAAAACAAACACCCTAGTTTCATGGCCATTCTTGGCTAGATTCTTGAGGTTGTTTGGGGGAAACATATCCCTTGATGGGGAGTTAACTAAGGAAGATCAAGGGTGAACAAGGTGTGTGTGTGTGTTAATGAATTTTGTTAATTAATTGTTTATTGAAAGCGAGTGAAATATTAGCGTCGTCATTGACTTGGGTCATTAGTATTTTGACTTAACCCTTAAAATTTAGCAATAATCTTGTGTCGCCATTGACTTGGGTCTTTCATGTTTTCTATGTCTATGTAGAGTCAAAATATATTGATGTTCTGACCGGAGATTAAAGGTTTTGGAAGGGACTTCGGGTTGGGTAAGCTCTTGCCTTTACGTGGCGCTAGTACCAAAGTACAAAGGACTTGGTTTCTATGAAAAGTGACTACCTTAAGAGAACTGATGACTCACCAAAGGACTCGTAATCAAATCCCTTGAACAATCTACTTAACTAATACTAATTATATTAGTATATAGTTTCCTTGCTGGTTGGGCGTTACCGTTATGGTCTAATTCCTTCCTTGAGTGGCATCTCTGTGCTGATTCAAAGCGATAGGCTTGAGTGTGTTGGGACTGCCTGAAAGCACACTAACACTTCATGTGGACTTCGTAAACCATATTTGGGTGGATCATGTCGAGGAAGCAAAAGCATATTTGGGTGTATCGTGCCTGAAAGTATAAAATAACTCTCCTACTTACTACTTTTAAAATTAGACGAATGCTCTATATTTCAAATTAGTCATGATAGTGTTGAGACAAATGCAATTTTGGATCTCTTGTAACACACATATAGAGGAGAGAGTATACCAAATGATTAAAATATTAACAAGCTTAAGGAACAACAAGGAGATGACACGTGTGTCATGGGAAGAGAAATATATGTCAAGAGAAAAGCCTAAAATTCTAGAAGCAGAAACACATAACATTGATGCACCTTTGATGTCAAGTTCATTATCAAGTAATCTAATCTTCATATCTATACTTTACTAGTCAAGCAAAATGATTGAACTCTTAGTCAAAACACCCAAAATTTCGGCTATGATGAGAGATAGTATCTTTGCTAACTTTGATCTCACAAAACTGGTTGCATATTACCAACTGGAGCAACCAGACTTATTAGATTATACATTTAGCTTTGAAAACCTAAAAAACCTGACACAAAATCCAAAAAACAAACCCTAGCTATATTAGATGAGGTTATTGACAACGAGACTATTTGTCAGATTGGTATGGCAATCAAGGTAAAGTTTTAGAAGTATTATTGTAACATACTGAAAATTAATTTGTTGCTATACTTTACTCCCTTAAACATTTCACAATATACCAAAAATATGTTATATATCAATGTATTTTATGTTCAAAAAAAATATATTTATATGTTTAATGAATAGTCAAAATGATCTTTAATTACCACTCAAAAGAATCCATTCAGAAAGTAATAGGTTAAATTTATTAAAATACCACAGAATTTAAAATAAAAATATAAATAAATGAATTTCTTTAATTTATAAATAAGAAAGAAATTATATATTAACAAACCTTCCATCACGCTTAACTCATCCACATCACCCTTCACTTACACATCTCATCACATACCTAATTTTTCTTTCTTTTTCAATCAACTTATACATATCATTTCACAAATCAGTGTTAGCTACACACAGCTTAAAAATGAATGATTTACAAAAACTAATAATGTGTTATTCTGAGCAGAAAGTTAGGGTGGGCAAAAGGTAAAACCTAACCCTACTTGATAATTACCTGACCTGACCCGAGAACCGATCAAACATAAAATACATAATCGATTCACTACTCTAAATATTGGATCGGTTTCGGTTATTATGTAATTAGGTTTGTCAGGTACTAAGTACAAGAACCGACCCGACATATTTCATTTTTCAACATGTTTTGTTATGAACTTGGGAAGGCTATTCATAAACAACAAACTTAGTATAAGTGAACATGTCAAATTTACCTTTTCCAATATCATCAAAATCGGTGATTCTTATGATACTTGTCGCCAATCAAGTGTATAAGAATAAATATTATATGCTTTATTGTTTTCGCATTAACTCTGAAAAGTTAAACTTATTAATATAAATTCTATGCTTTCTTATTGCTTAATCGATTATTCTCCTTATACCTTATTGTATTCACTTTAAATGTTATACCTTTTTGCATTCGCTTTGACTTTGAAAACAACAATAAAACGACACCGAATAAAAAAATAATGATACATATTAGATCCGTACCTCGTCAATGAATCACAGTAGCAGCAAAGAAGTTGATTGCAAATTCAATGCAGATGGTTTCTTTCTCTATACGAATGTATTGGTGGGAACATCATGAAGTCGTTGTATGTTATATATCTTAAATATTTAAGCCCTAATCGCTACTCGGCTATGGCCCAGTCATGTAGCACTTTAGTTCGGTCCATAGGTCCAAGTCGGGTTTCACCATGGAAAAAACCGAGAACCGACCCGACCCGATTTTATATGAAAAACTGAAACCGATCTAACTACCTAGGTGCTTAGTTTCAGACTTGGTTAGATATATTTTTGGTTCGGTTCGGTTATTTTCGATCCGGACCTAAACTTAATCACCCCTAGCAGAAAGTCGTAGGTCCGACCCCTACCTACCTCGTGGATTCGTGTTTATTTATTGTTTTGTACTCCTCTCATTAGCTCCTTATTTATTGTTTTGTACTCCTCTCATTAACTACTGGCTAAGAGTTTGGTTTTTCGGTTGTGGAATAAGGTTTCTTTTAGCTGGTAAAAAAAATTATTGATGTAAATTTAATCGAATATAAACCTACACAAAAATTATAATACAAACATTAGAGCAACTAGAAGAGTAAAATGCTAAAATCGTCTCTGAGGTTTGGTCGTATTTGAAATGGTCTCTAAGGTTTTGTCGTATTTGCTTGTTCCATTTAAAATGTTTTTTTGTGCATTTAAGTCCTTCATGTTTGCGTTTTATTACCATTTACATCCAAATCACTAACTTAGTTTAGATTTTCTGTTAAGATGAAGGTTATTTTTGTCCTTTTCGATGGAACAAGCAAATATGAAATACTCTTACATTTTTGTTATATATATTTTTTGTTACTTGTTTCTTATTTATATAGCTTAATGTTTATTATGTTTTGTTGCTTGTTTCTTATTTGACACACACACATAAGGAAATGGTAAAATGAGAACAACCGTGAGTTATGAGAAACATGATATTTAGACCTCACAAAAGGTTTTCCCAAAATAAATCTCAAAAATCTTTAAAGATATCACTAGTTTCAGCAAAAGAAAAATGAAAATAAAAAATGTCCTATCCAATTTACATCAGGTGTAAAAAAAATTCACCGTCGTATCAAAATTTATATCAGGCGTACATAAAACTTACATCTGACGTAACTACCGACTCAACAATTTTTTTTTGTTTTTCTACAGATGTGTTTATAATATTTTCATTTACGTTTATGCAAAAAAAATTGTAGATCAACTCGCACGGGAAGTTGGAGTTACTGTGGTTCTACAACTCGTGGTGGTTTTTAATTGAACCGAAGCCTATATATATAGGGTTATATATGTTATATATATGTGTGTGTGTGTGTGTGTTTCACTAAAGACATTTTAATAAAATAAAAAAATTATATTTTTTTATCAAAATCCGTTGAAATGCCCATTAAACCCTACCCGAGCCGACCAAAAATTATTACATTGCGATAGACAAAGGACACATAAAAATCTTCACTCCTGGATCCACCACTGGTGACATTTGCAAGAGCATCTTTAATGTCCTAGTATTTAATCACATGTAAAAAACAAACTGTGAATGAGATGTCCATGTAGATATCACCAGTGCGGACCCAGGAACGCAGAAATTTTATGTGGTTTGTAAATATTATGTAATAATATTTTTTTGTGTAATTCAAGTCGGGTTGGGTCGTATAAAATTTTAATGGGTATTTCAATGGATTTTGATGAAGAATACACTATTTTATATTAAAAAGTCTTTAGTAGAACATATATATATCGAAGAAGTTATTAAAAATAATAAACATTAAGCTATATAAAGGGGAAACAGACAATAAAAAATATATAAACCAAAAAATGTAAGAGTAAAATACTAAAATCATCCCTAAAATTTGGTTGTTTCATCCAAAAGCATAAAAATTTACTTCACCTTAGTATAAATAGAAAATTTAGAATGAGTTAGTGAATTTGATAAAAATGATAATAAAAAGCAAACCAGAAGGACTCAAGTAAATAAAAGAATCATTTTGGATGGAACACGTAAAAATGACTAAACCTTAAGGAGGATGTTAGCATTTTACTCCAACTAGAATGTCTATGACATGACATGTGAAATGGATGTTTTTGTGAAGTATATGTACGAGGTGAGCAAAACACAAACACATGGATGGAAGAAAACATTATTAACTAGTGTTTAACCTTTGCGTTGCGAGTGTGGGGCTTATAAAATCATACTAGTTGCAAAACATGATAAAAATGAGTATTTATACAGTTACTTGACGTAAAACATAGCCAACCGAGAACTGGCATATAAACTCAAATGTGTGGAAATATTTAACTTAAAAGATGAAACGAAACTAAACTTTCAGGTCCCAAAATAAGTATAGAAACGTGATGGACTATATATGTAAATTATAGTATAAGAAAAGGAAAAGACAAAAACAAAACACATTCGATTGTTTAAGATGGGTGGACTATATATGTAAGCTGTAGTATAAGACAAAAAAAAGGTTTTTGTGTTACCGTAGATAACAATGTACGATAATTGTGATAATTGTTATAACTAGAATGGATTCCTCGCATTACACGGATCGGTTTTATAATGTGATTTGTACTTGCTATTTTTTAATTGTTTATCCATAAAATGTAGACAATTGAAAATGTCCATAAAAATAATCATAAAAACGTATTATATGACATGCCTGATTTTCGAAAAAATAATTATCTCTAAACATAAACCAAAAGGAACATATACCAGTACATACATAAAAATAAGCACTTAAAACTCGAGAGGGTCAAAATGTCATTACGTCGAAACGTAAAGCAACTTGAATTTATATTGACACTTACATAAACGCCAAAATGTATTATATTTGACATGACTAATGAAACGTTAATTAACTCGAATTTATACCGTCTAATGAGACACATTATATCTGAACCGACTCGTTCCCAAATAAAATTTACGTTAAAACGTAAGCTAAATACTTCCATAAAAATAAACACGAAACGTATTATATTTGATATAACTCATTTCAGAAAATACGTCAAAACATAAACCAATTTGAATTCATATGAAACACGTAAAACTCTAGAGGACTAAAAGTGACATTTTACAAAATTTTAAAAAGATGAGAAGATATAATTATAAATATTTAAAGTTAAAGGGGTAAATTTCAAAAAAAAAAATCAATGGTCAAAACATTATAGCCAAGTGTTCATCTCATTGTATATATAATCATATATATAGTTGTCCACACCCTCAAATTCCACATGCGGGGTTTTACTGTGAGACGTGTGAACGACCAGGATTTAGCTACTAATCATGTTGAACCAACCATTTAAAATAATAAAAGCATCATTATCAACATGATTAGCGATAACGTTTTAATTTGTTTAAAAGACAGTTTGTGTTGCAGCGGAAAATAAAGTTAAAAAAACCAACGGGAACTTAAAACTACAAGTTAGATAAATGTTCAAAACAATACGTTTAAATGAACCACCCACTCCGGCCGATTGCAATGCCCGTCCAAAGCTATACCTACTAGCCTGCAAAGAATGCAACTACGTGTCAACAATAAAGTTGACGAATTCACAAAATTTGAGTTTAGTAAAAGTAAAGTTCACAATGTTTTAATTTAAGTATGACTCGGGTAGCTAACCCTCATCATATTACTAAACTGTGTACCAAATACTGACGTTTCGTTTGTGCCCTCAATAATGTCTATCAACATTAAAGCAAGAGTGAAGGTAAGAAGTTCACGCCCGACCTCCAGCACGATGTGAGGTTTGTCAAACCTAATAGCGCTATCAACTAATACCCCGCGTATGCCCACCCGGAATCTAATTGGTAAAATGTAGGGACTTTCATGATAGAGTTTTTGTTTAGTCTAAGTGTACTATCCACCTCCAGTGGATAGCATGTTTCAGTGGTCCACACAAGGGACGCGCGCGTAGCCCAAACCAGTGTACCGTAAAAAAGTGTTGTCCCAAACCAGGGACGCATGCTTTTAGAAAAGAGTTGTGAATCACCTTAGTTTGCTCGGTAGCAAACTTGAAAGATAATCAGGAAAGTCAATCTCCTCCTGATATGTTTACCGTTTCAATTAGTTTAATTTGTGAATTCTACACGTAGTCTAACACATAGTCACAGAATCATGTTGTCATACAATTACTCATTTAGGTAAGTTTGGGCATATGATCGTCTAATTCCATATAACGCATTCATAGACACCCGTTAACGTTTCTAATAACATATAACACTTTTGTGCAACATATAAGCATATTTAAAACGTTCACAACTAATTTCAGTTCACTGCAGTTTCATTTCAGTTTCTAGGCAGTTTTTCAGAATTTATTTAAAATACTAAACGAGCTCATAAAACTATGATATTTTAACACAACGTTTCATTTGGTCCTCGAATACTCGTGTATTTTTCTCATAACCTGAATCTTTACAGAAAAATCACTAAAAATCATTCATTACACCTAGGTCTGATCTATAACTTTCTGATGACAGTTTATGCCAAAAATCATTTAAAAATGCTCGTTTATTCTTTTTACGAAATTCCAGTTGGAGATTTTCATGATCTCCTAGAACTTCCTACAGTAAACATTTGAGATCATAAATCAATTCCTGCATTGAGTTATGACATTCGTAATGAGCTGCAAATTCTGACGAAAAACACAGCCTGAACCTTTGACACGAAATAAATCATTTAAAATACCAAATGACATCAAAAAAATGCGATTCCAGTTGAATTTGAAAGGTATTTCCTGAAAGTTCATCATGGACTCAAGAAATAATGGATTTCGTTAAGTTTTGACCTCATTACAGCCAACAAAAGTTGACTGTAAAGATTTGGACAGAATCTGTTTACTTTCAGCTCGTCCCAAAAACGTGTTTATGATCTTGTTTACCCCAAATCCGACACGTACATCATGCATAAGCCCAAATACATCAGATTAAACAATCAAGTATCATCATATCAAGTTATAATCAAAACCCTAATGTTTAACTCATGAGAAACATCAAAATTGATCAAGAAAACTTACTTGTAAGCGTTAAAGGGTATTGAAATCGATCAAGCAAGCCACCTCTTGAAAGATCCAAGCAACAAATCAAAGTGGAATGGTGTTTTAAAAGCAAATTTTCGAAATTATAGTAGAGGTGGGGCTGGCATATGTATTTTGGGGATTTAGGGTTAGGTTATGTATTTTTTTAACTAACTTAAAACCCATGGGTGGGCCTTTTGGTGGGCTTTTGTAACTTTTGGTTGCCCTTTCTAGCTAAAACAAGCCCTCTAAACCATTTTTTACTAATTTTAATAGCTCAAGTCTATAAAAATAAAACCCCCTAGTTTGTTTATAAAAATACGCTAGATCACACAAAAACCCACATTGTTCGCAATTACGAGAAACAACTAACAAGTAGTCCATGTAATCAAATAAAATATAATTCCACTCAATTATATTATTATTTCTATGTTTGCAATACTATATCCATGTTCACCAACGTTCTGGGTCAGACTTATGTGCAGTTTGTTAATTCGGTTGATTCGCCGAATTATTGTTACGTGAGTGTTCGTGTACTTACTGACACACTTAACTAACCAATATGAAGTGAAATGCTATAATGAATGTTTTAAGTCATGTTAAAGATAATGGAGTTAACCTGAAAAATCTAAGTTGTCACATCATCCCCAAGTTGATAGAATTTTCGTCCCGAAAATTTGCAAACCGTCGCTTAAGAAGCTAGTATGGTCGAACATTTTCCTGGGGCGTCACAATAGTAATATACTCTTTTTATGTTAAAATAATAATTAATTTATAAATAAAGTTTATCAAAAACATTAATCTTAGACTACAGATAAGCACTTAAGCTATGTAGTAAGGGTTTTATAGGTCTTCGATTTAACTAACTTAATGGTATCGAAATCATTTTATCCAACTCTATGATATGAGATTTTAGTTTTTGATTTTTTATTTTTAGTTATAGAATTTAGAATTTTTGTATGGATAATTGTGTCTTTTTATTTAGCAATTTGTGTTTTTTTATATTTGTGTCATAGTGTCTTTTTTGCGACTTATTGTGTCTTGACATTGTGCTATGTTTCTCCACATTGTATTATGTTTTGCGATCTATTGAGTTTTTGTACACTTCTTATATTTAGGAGACTTTTTAGGGTAACTTTACCTATTAAAGATAGCTTAATATATCTATTAACATTATATTTAAACACATATAGTTTATTAATTATTTGTTCAAATATCTTTTTTTTAACGGCAAAGCTTGCTCATACTTACGTGATATCAATTAATTGAATAACTTCTTTACCTTAGACCTCTCAATTTAAAAAATGAAACATATGTCCCTGACAAATAAGCTAGCCCTATATTCTCACCCTCAAATAACTTATTCAATAGTGATAAAACAACGAAATTAGTGTTGTTTTAAGAAAGGCGAGAAAAATGTAAGATTGGTGTAGGTTCGTGTAGTGTTTGCATTTTTTTAGAAAAATCTTGAGAAGTAGAACATGAATTTTTTTTTAGAAAAATCTTGAGAAAGAAGAACATGACATTGGTTTTGTCATGATTGTTGAAGATTTTAAAGGGTCCATTGTACACATCGAAACAAACTACACATGCATTTTTATCACTCATATACGTATTCAGTGACAGATTCAAGAATTTTTTTAGGAGATTCCTTTGATAGTTTCTCACTATTTTTTCTAAATCGTACAACATTTTCACTATTTTTTCATTTTTCTTCCAAACCGAGAGGGTTCCGAAAACTCCAAAAACCTAGTTGATCGCCCCTACATGAACTACACATTGCGTGTAATCCTTCGTTCATGTATTCATCAGAAAAAAGGTTTTTAAAATCGTACTTGGTATTAACAATTGAGAAAAGATGGTTGGTCCATGTTAAACATGTATAAGTCAAATATAGCAGTACACCATATGATTGTAAGTCCATATGTACTGGTAGGTGAAGGTGGCGTAATGTAGCCGATGCACCCTTCACCCCCCCCCCCCCCACCCCCTCGCGTGCTATATGGATCTGAAAATTGTGATATGGTGATAACAGAGTGAAGGTGACTTAGAGAATGTGTTTTGTGGGTGGGGTTATGTAGTGTTAACCACTACACTCTTGTTTTATCAAAAGTTATGTAAGGTTATGTGGTGTTACCACTATATATGGCGTAAGAATGTATGTTAAAAGATGTTTTCATTGACAATGTCCAATTGAATGTTTATTACAACTTAAAATATATGTTATTAACAGCAATATGCATGTGTAGTTTTTAGAAAGTTGCCTTTTAATGATGATGTGTCTGGTAAAATGGTTAAAATTTGATAGAAGCCGATTTGAGTCTTCGACTTCAAGGCTTCAAATATAACTAAACGTTACCATTCAGATGTGGCCCAAAGACCTAATTCCAAATTTGGTACCAAAAACAAAAAAAAATTAACAGAAGAAAACAAAAAAAACAACATTGTAACACTACAGTGAATTTTGAGTTATGTTTTAATTTAATACTATTTATTATTATAATGTGCAATTAAATAAAAAAAGTTAATTATGCTATGAGTAATAATAGGTTCGGGTTATATTATAATAAACCAAAAATGATTATGGGCCGAAACAATTTTGAAACAGAATGATTAAATTGCAGTACAAGACCACGTGCTAATTTAGAATCATACATTTTTTGAACAGTTACCGTAAAGATACCATTTGTTGGGCAGTTGAGACTGAACAGACGCAAGCACGGCTGTAAGGCCGGCCTTGAATTGAAATTCACCGGCTTTCTCCACCCACTGGGTGGTTGGGGCTGGGCAATCGCAGGCACGATTGTGAGGCCCACCCTGGATCGGAACCCATCGGGTTTCTCCATGAAGGGGCAGAACACTGGCTTACAGGACCTTTCCGTGTCCTCACGAAAAACCATACTGTTGAACGTTACTTGACAGACGTTGTGCAGCCACAAGAGCCTAAACTCTCTGGCGTAACGCATGTTGGGATAAAAACCCATGTTAGATCAAAATCGAACTTGCGACCTCCAAGTGAGGCTTAGTTCTATCTTCAATGTGGTTAATGGTAGTCTTACTCTAGAGTTCAATGTGAAGCGTGGTTTGAGACAAGGAGACTCACTTTCTCCTTTTTTTTATTATTGCTATGGAAGGGTTACGTGTAGCATCAGATCGGATTATGGCGGCATGTCTTTATCATGGTGCGAGATAGAGTTCTTCAAACATTTATATTTCTCATTTATTTTAGGTAGATGATATTGTTTTCATGAGAGAATGGTCCGAAGAAAATATCTGGTTGTTATTTGTATGCTAAATTATTTTTACTTAGCGTCTGGTCTTAAGCTCAATTTATATAAATTGAACCTATATGGAGTGGGGGTTTCTTTGGTGAGGTGACAACATATGCTTATATTACAGGTTGTAAATCGGGAAATATTACTTCGTTTATTTGGGTCTTCTGGTGAGTATCAATATGTCTAGATTTCAGATTCCTTACCGGTTGTCGGCAGGTATACGCTTTTGAAATCTATTTTAGGAGTGTTGGGTATATATAATACGTCATTATATCTCATGCCTGATGTTGTTAAAAAGTTGAGTCCATCCGATCTAGATTCTTTTGGGTATCGGCGGGAGACGAGAGAAAGATTGCATGGGTAAAATGGGATAATATACTAGCCGGTAAACAAAAAGGTGGTTTGGATATTGGTTCTTTTAAAAGTTTTAACGTTGCTCTTTTACAAAAGTGGAAATGGAGATTTGTGTCTAGAGCAAATGATCTATGGGTTTATGTTATTAAGATTATTCATGAAGATCGGTAGGTGTTGGTTCCACTAATGGTATTTGGCAGCGTATTATTAGATCAAGTTCTTTTATACATGAATGGGATATTAAAAAATGGGAAATGGTGAAGAACTGGGGGTTTGGTTGGATATTTGGAATGGGGAATCATCTCTTTGAACTCGGTTTCTGAGATTGTTTCGGTTAGAAGTAAATCACGAGGCTTCTATTTGATCGAAGTGATCTAATACAGGGTGGGTCTGGGATTCACGGCGCCCAGTCAGAGGAGGGGTCGAGCCAGAGCAATTTAACTTGTTGATGGAGATCCATCTGCTGACTTTACAAGTTGAACAGGATACTTGGTTATGGGAGTTTGATGATAAACACATTTATAGTAAAATCTATTCGAAAGCACATTGATGATATGGTTCTCCCGGGTAATTTTTATCCACCAAGATGGAATTGATATGTTCCCATAAAAGTAAATATGTTAGCATGGTGTATTTTACTAAACTGAATTCCTCTTCGAGTGAAGCTATCGAGGTCCAGACGTGCCTTCATTGTTGTGTCTGATATGCAATAAAGAGGAGGAATCTGTTTGGGAGTTGCGACATTGCAGGAAGGATTTGCGCTGTTATTTTCAAATGGTTATAGGTCTCGCCTAGTGGTGATTTAAGCCCTTCGGGTACGCTTGTGTGGATGGATAAGCTCCGAATTGATATAAAGAAAAGCAATCTCATTCATGGTATTTTAGGGGATGTTTGGGATTGCTTATCTTAAAAATGACTTTTTGACAAAAGCACTTATTGACTTATAACTTACCCAAAAGGAATTAAAAAAAATGTTTGGATAAACTTATGAGGTGGGAAAATGTAATATTTCATGAAAAGTTAAAAAATGTTTCAAAAAGTCAAGGTTTCCTGGATTTTCAAAATGGCTTTTCCGCTTTGTACAAAAAGTTGTTTTAAAAAGTCATTTTCACATATCCAAACATTATTTTAACTCAAAAAGCCAATAAGTCAATAAGTTGTTCAAAAAGCTAAGCCAAACACTCCATTAATGACGACGTGGTGGGTTATTTGGAGATTTAGGAACAACTGAACAACACTGTTTTCTCCTAAGATAATCGGCTCAAAGATTTTCTTTTCGACTATATTATGAATTATTTGTATTAGTGTGGTACGCTAGTAAGAATAGAAAGCTAGTGGTTTCTTAGGTAACGTTAGGGACTAAAGTTGTAATATGGGTAGAACATAGGGACTTGAATTAACTCTTTATTTCATAAATAGTTAAAGAAAATGTTATGATTTTTGTATCGGCAAACAAGTGGTTGTGTCGTCACATGTGTATAACAAACGTGTAAGAAAGCTTCAAACGACTGACCACAATTCGTTTTCTGCTCGCTGCGTTGTTCGATTACAGCAAAATTTCAATTGATTTGTTTCATATAAAGGATAAGTTGACTTGGTTTTGACTAGAAGAATCAAATCATGAAGTCTTTGATTATGGCTTCTTTTGTTTCTCCACCATTACCATATTCACCTTCTTCATTCGTATCAACAGGTAATAAATAATCTGAATTCATTTGCATTTGTTTTAGGAGAAAGTCAAACAATATGTTATTATGTTACTGTTTATCCACGTAGTCGTTGTTTTTGACTGTCTGTTCTCATGTTGGTAAATTTCTAATTTTTAATACTTTTGTGGGCATTTTGGGTATGTATAATTTTTTACTTCTGCCCGCGTGGGTCACCGGTGGATCGAGAAATTTTTTTCGGGGTTCCTTTTGGTAGATTTTTACCAATTTTTTTTTCAAATTATAGACGGTTCTCACTAATTTTTTCCACCCACAAAACAGGGTTGGATCCGCCCGTGCGTGTAGATAAGGGTTCTAATCCCATGGTGGACATAAAGTATAGTTGTAGGAGTAAAATTAGAGGGTGTGTAAGTTAGCCGTTAAAAAAAAGGAAGAGCTTGCGTTGATCCATCGCAGGGACGTGACCCCATCTGTTGTAACCGGTTGATAACTGATCGAGGAGTAACCGATTAGTGGTTATTTTTAATCATAGTAATCGGTTAGGGATTTTTTTAGAAATAGCAGGTTATTAACGGTTGATGTACCGGTTAACCTCGAAAAAAACCGAAAGATAAAAAAACTTTGAAAATAACCGGTTAAAGTGAATAACCGAACCAGTTAAAATTAAAAAATTGAAAATTACCGGTTAAAGCAAAAATGAGAAAATAACCGGCGGTTAGGTTAACCGAACTAGTTAGAGAAAATAACTGGTTTGTGCACCTCTACCCGTGAGAGTGCTGGTCTGATATGAAGGAGAGAGGGTGTCGCCAGGGAGGGGAGAAGCCCATCTGCCCTCGAAGGATTGTGAGAGCGGCGGAGAGGGTTGGGGGGGGGGGAGTTGGGCAGGCTGATGTGGAGGGCGATTAGCGGCGCCTGTGACCCGTGGTGTTGGAGACGGTATAAACTAAATCTGTTTTTGAGATGTTCATAAACCTACTTTTTGGTCATTGTGGACTAACTTTTTGGCTTTGAGATGGGACTCACCTCATGAGTCATGTCAACAAAGTGGAAGTTCTTAACTTTGTAACGAATATCAAATCCATATATAATAACAGAATACATACTGATCTTAATATATGCTGCACATTCACAAGAATATATATAACACAATCTAAATGCTAGTATTTCTTGGATTCACATCTTATTATTCTTGAAATTGTCTACTTCTAGGATGTTATCATGCATCACTAAAAGCATTAAAGCATAACAGAGTCATACGATCGCAATCAAGTTATGCGATACACAATATTCGCAGATTTAATAGATCTTTTCCACTTTCTCGCAAATACAACACAAGTATTTTTGCAAGTGCGGTTTCTGAACAACCCGTTGGCCCTGGTGATACAAGTCCTCCAAGTTCTTTACCAACTGCTTTAAACGCTTTCTATAGGTTTTCAAGACCGCATACAGTTATCGGAACTGTAAGATTCTTACTTATTTGTTTTTTATGTGACTATGAACTTCATTATCCATGTATTGCAAAAATATAAAATATTTCCATCTTCTTGAGCAGGCGTTGAGCATAGTTTCAGTTTCACTCCTTGCAGTTCAGAAGCTTTCGGATTTTTCTCCAGTATTCTTCATTGGTGTTATGGAGGTTGTTGAACTTTTGATATGCATTCATAATTGAGTCATTAACGTTTCCAATGATCATGGATCGTTTTTACGTACAAACCATTGTTTCGAAAGTGCAAACAAAAAAAAACATCACATTTGTCAGGATGATGGATTTTGGACCAAATTTATTTTTTGCTAGTTGTGAGAACCTGTTACCGAAAAACTCATGGGACCCACCAATACCTTGCTAAGCAATGAGCTTATTTCCATTCTTCTTACATTGAATTTTCAGGCTATTGTTGCTTCCTTCTTTATGAAT
The DNA here is from genome assembly GCA_947069175.1 of Scalesia atractyloides. Taxonomy (NCBI): domain Eukaryota; kingdom Viridiplantae; phylum Streptophyta; class Magnoliopsida; order Asterales; family Asteraceae; genus Scalesia; species Scalesia atractyloides. The sequence goes on from CAMTDV010000011.1 coordinate 4,276,730, forward strand.
ATATATATTGTTGGCTTGAATCAGTTATCTGATATAGAAATAGACAAGGTATCCTTTTTTAGTTGATATATGTTTGGAAGATTAATTCTTTTTATATATTAAATTTTTGTAATCCTCAGGTTAACAAGCCGTATCTTCCATTGGCGTCCGGAGAATATTCTGTTAAAACCGGTGTAATAATTGTGTCCTCATTTGCATTGATGGTAAATAAGCTTAAAACCGAGCTTCTTCGCTATTATGTATATCCTAATATCCATTCTGTCTATTTGCCAAATGGGTCAAGAATGACCATTATAATTTCATGAATCAAATATTTGTTTCAACAAGATATTTTATATAATTTATATCATTATTTACTATTAGATACACGATATCTTCAACTTACGCGATTGTTTACTATTCAAAATTATAGAGTTTCTGGCTTGGATGGATCGTCGGTTCGTGGCCTTTATTTTGGGCACTTTTCATAAGCTTTGTTCTTGGAACAGCATATTCAATCGATGTGAGTTTGACTTTGTGGTCAAGTTAATCATTCTTCAAATCCAAATTTTCATTGTTCTGCTAATAAGATTGGTAGTTAACAAGATATATCGTATTACCTTTAACCGATTTTAAAAGGACATTCTTGGTTTTATCTATAACCAAATAAATTTGCATACATTTTGGATCATAGGTAGTTAGGTACTAGTGTCACCTAAAATGTTCAATCTGATTTTTTTTGGTTCCGTTTTTTATAAAATTACTATGCATTTTTTTAGAATTTAAGATGAAGCATATCTAATTATTTTCATCTTATTGTCTCTCACTTCAATATTAGAAACAAAATTATATCTTTTTACCTTAAATTATTATTTTTTTTCTAAGCGACGTATGAATTTTAGATACCGATGCTGAGATGGAAGCGATTTGCTCTAGTGGCAGCAATGTGTATTTTAGCTGTAAGAGCTGTAATAGTTCAAATTGCATTTTACCTACACATTCAGGTTATATATCTCTCTTTTCACTTATATTAATCTAGTAGCTGTAATTATTTGCATTAATATGATCACTAATTTATTAAATTTCTAGACTTTTGTGTACGGAAGACTCGCTGTGTTCCCAAAACCAGTGATGTTTGCAACCGGATTCATGAGTTTCTTCTCAGTTGTTATAGCATTGTTTAAGGTAAACCCATTTAACCATATAAGTAACTAATTATTAAATACTTTCAGTAAGGTAAACTTGATAATAACAAATCACTGTGTTACCAACAGGACATACCCGACATTGTTGGAGACAAATATTTGGCATTCAATCATTTACAGTGCGTTTGGGTCAAAGCGGGTTCGTTTTACAGTTTTACGGTTTAACCTACCAAATGCGCCTTAATAACATAGTGTGAAAAAAATGCAAGAAGTTATGTGAAACTTTGAAAGTTTTTTGACCTTTTTACAGGTGTTCTGGATTTGTATTTTGTTACTTGAAGTGGCTTATGGTGCTGCTATTTTAGTTGGGGCGTCATCTCCCTTCCTTTGGAGCAAATACATAACGGTAAATAATAAATCATCGCTCTTTTTATAGTAAAGTTATATGTAGATTTTTACTTTTTGAGTTCAAAGCTACATGTATTCTCTTGTTATAAATCTAATTCAAACCTTGTGCTATATGATATAAATGTATCTTTTTGTCGATATAGATATTTGGCCATGTGATTCTCGGTCTAATACTCTGGGGGCGTGCAAAGTCAACTGATCTCGAGAGCAAATCAGCAATAACCTCATTTTACATGTTCATATGGCAGGTAACAGTTTAATAAAATTCTAATGCTCCAACGGCAAATATATCATTTCATTCATATGCATGATTACCACTTGTAACAATGTTACATTCATATGTAATAAAACAGAAGTGGTTGCTGTTTTTGCAGTTGTTCTATGCTGAGTACCTCCTCATACCTCTTGTGAGGTGACTTGAAACAATATTGATGTAGGGCCGGCATACGCATTTGTTGTTTTGGGTTTGCCATCATTCTGGCTCACGGTCAAAGGACTATGGTTAGGGGTTTAGTGTTAGATAGTGGAGACACATAATATTTGCAACATATTGTTGGTTTCAGACTCTTGAAATGAAGATAATAAAGTATGTATTTTTTTGAAACAGTAACCATCGTGTTCTCCTGTTTCGATTGTATTCATTTTTGGTTACAAGTAAGTGAGCCTAGCAAAACAAGCGTGATAGGTCGTGTAACTGGTCAAAAGGGGTTTGGTCAAAACAAGTTTTGACCAAAATGGGCTCAGGTTGTCATTTGTGGGAGTTACTGCAGCAGCTATATATCAGTTGCAACTTTATTAAGACTTTTCATTTGTGCATTTGTCACATGTGAATACTGCGGTACAAGAACACCGAAACTACAAATTTAAGTCTTAAGAGTTATAGTAACTCTTAATGGTTTATAACGTGACTTATTAGGTCTTAGTCTTAACGTGTTCGATTTTCAACTATGTACATGACTCACTGATCATGAGATGAGTGATCAAGTAAGACTTTAAAACATTGCTTGGTATGAGTTTTAACGGGTCATATATCTTTTAGTGAACCATATTGGATCTTAAAAGTCATGAGAGCTCTTAATGGGTATGACAGCCCGTTTTCCAAAAAAGGCGGGTGTGATTGTGATTATTGGTAGAGTCATTGCTGGCAAAGAGAATATATATAGACCATGTTTCTTCTTTTCACATTGCCGGTCAAAGAAAGTGATAAACTTTTCTCAATATAAGGCTACCAAATTTCCAGATATTACAACTAAACTAAAAATTTTAAATTCTTTCTTATGACCCTTTGAATTTGTGGTTATCCAAAGAATACGTAGTGGGTTAACGAAAAAGTGCAAAAGTTTTGGTCACGTCAGCAGGGCTTGAACGAAAACTCAGTGGGCTTTTGGCGATTTGTGTAAAGTGAGTGTCTCATAATATAATAATACATTTTTAGTTTTACATAAAAAAAGTGATTTATACATCACTGAAATTACTTTTTGGGTTAAAAGTTATTTTAGATTTTATTGATGTTATAAAATGTGGGAGTTAAGATTGCTTGAAGAATTAGTGGCACAACCCAAGTTACTTTAATGACATCAACTATGGAGGGACAAGCACCTCATTTTTTATCAAATTCAATTCAAAGTATCTAAATTACTAAGACCGCATGTAGCCTTGTTTTGTGGGTTCACATGAACCCACTCAGATTGTGAAAAAAATAGAAAAAATAGTGAGAACCTTGTATGATTTGAAAAAAGTCAGTGAGAATCTACTAAAACGAACCCACTGAAAAAAGTTTCTGGATCCGTCACTGGCACCAATTACCTATGAGCAACTAAAGTCCTAAAATATGAAAGGAGTCAGATGGCAGAAATGAGTTGGGTAAGGTTCGGTTTCACTACTTAGCAATAGGTAGTTGCTATGACGAAATCCATAGCAACTCGGAAGCAAATACCCTTTTGCTACGGATTTGATCTGCAGTAGATAACTTTTTCGCTAATCAGTGTTGCCGCGGAAAAAGAAACTTTGCTACCGATTTAGCAACAATAAAAGTTTGTTGCTATTTTAGCTATGGATTTTGCTACAAAGGTGTTCACTGTGGATATTTTGCTTCCGTTACTTTATTAAGATTTTTAGTTATTAATTTGGATGTGGAGATAGAGTTTAGATTGGATTGTAGTGAACCGAATTAGTTCATAATGAACTAAAATGGGTTATTCGTTACTTAATGGGTCATAATGGGTCTTGTTATTCGCTTTTAACTATGTACATGACAAATCATGAGTGGCCAAGTGTGACTTTGATTGACCAACATTGATACCTTATGATTTATAACAGAGCATATATGGTTTAGCGAATTATATTGGATCTTAAAAGTAATGATAGCTTTAACAGTTATGATAGCTTGTTCGTATTAAAAAAATAAAAAAATGGAACGGTGGGTGTGATTGTGATTTACTAGAAGAAATTGCTGGCAAATAGAACATATGTAGACCATGTTTCTTCTTTCCACATTGCCGGTCAAAGAAAGTGGTAAACTTTTCTTAAAATAAGGCTACCAAATTTCTAAATTTTACAACTAAAATAAAAATTTTATATTCCTTCTAATTAGTACTTATTTTAAGACTATGTAGAAGGGTTAACGAAAAAGTGTAAAAGCTTTTGTCACATAGGTACTGAGACTGTAATTAAACTACACTTTACAAGGGTGTAATAGGGATAAGTTTGGTACCGACTAGTACAAAAGTAGGGATCCCGAAAGCTGCGATCGAGGATGCGGTACCAAAAATAATCGGTACGGTACCTGTACTGGTGTTTGGAAGGTAAATCAACTAAAATACCGGTACTGGTCCCGAAAGAGTATCATACCATACCGGTTCGGTACCGATACCAGGTACAAAATGCTCAACCCTAGAGTGAAGTGGTTTAACTAAAAAAATAGGTGATGTGGCTTGATGTGATCGGCTTAAAAAAATTGCACTCCCTCACTCTATGCACTCATGCCCGTTAAGAACTTGACGAAAGTGGGTTTGGCGCCCCGTGATGGCGCCCACAAAACGGTGTTTGGCGCCGGTATTTGGTGATGTGGAGGGTAGTTGTCGCCCACTAAATCTTTTTCTTCCACTCCTTTGTTTCTTTCGTTTATTAAACTCGGGAACACAACGTAGGTAACCATAATATCCGAATTTTGCTTATTAATTTCACCAAAGTTTTATCATACTGGACACATAAACACAAGCCCAAAGTAACTCAATAATTTGTAGTCCTGATATTTGATTGGGCCGAATTTGGATATAGGTTTTGGGCTTTTTCGGTTTGTGTTCATTGTTCAAGGTGTTAAAGAAAAATAATACTTTACATAACAAACGTGATTGCTTTTGTAATAAATGTGCGAGTTAAATTGCATGAAGAATTTAGTGGTATATAAATTGATCACCTCTCTTCTCACAAGAATATTATAAGGATTCTTACGTATGGTGAGATATGGTAAGAACTTTCATGTTATTTAGGATTATTTAAGGTGGTATAATTAAATATTTAAAAAGATAACCCTTAGTGTGTGCTTCATGATTTGTTATAGCTTTTTAGATATTAGTTTGATAGACTTGGTGTGTGCTCCATGATGTTATCAATTAAGTTATTGGATTATTGTAGAGATGTTCATGGTCCGGTTTAAAACTATAATCCGTTCAAACTGTCATGAGTTTGGTTTTGCAGCCGATTTTTTTTTTTCAAAACCTTCATTCGGTTGTTTTCAAAATCTTAAATCTTAACGAACGGTTTGGTTTACGGTTTATATCCAAAATCAACCATATAAAACTGGACTAGCTCGTTATATTTAAGTGTATTTCATTTTTTTTTGTAACTTTATGTTGATATATTTGATTATTTTGTATTTTATAGGTTATAGTACTATGTTTAATGAACATAAAACTGGGCCTCATTTGAATCATATGAAAAGATATGTTATGTATTTTTTGAACACCTTTTTATTGTTTTGTTCATTTTATGTAAGGGCACAACATGACAACAAATCTTAAACCTTGAAAGCAAATCGGAATCAAATCATTTGTAATAGTACGGTTTAGTTTGGTTTTAATTTTCAACGATTCGATTTCAGTTCTTGACAATAGAAAAATCGTTACTATCAGTTTCACACACGATTTAACCTAAAAACTGTCAAATCTTAAAATCATTAAACTAGACCGTGGATACGCCTATTCTTGGATCCCACATCTAGGTTTATTGCTACAAACTAGAGTTGAACAAACAAATAAACATGATAGAATGTTTCTCCCCTTCATCATAGAAGCCAATGAGTATAGTGATGAAATATACATGTGGTAAAGCATCAATCACACACCATTAGATAACCGACTCAATTATTTGAACCCTATTTTTGATCTAAAATTTCCCTTTTTTTACCATCTCATCAGTTTCTCATTTAAATTTGCTTATGTGATTAGGGCTGTTCATTTTTATCCAAAATCCGAAAACCGACCTGAATTCAAAGCCATCCGAATCCGAATTAGCTAATATCCGAAAACCCGAACCCAAGAAACCCGAACCCGACCAACCGAACTTTAAATGGTTCAGTTACCGGGTCACTTTTTCCCTACCAAAAACCCTAACAACCCGACCCGAAAAACCCAACACGAACCCTAAAAAACCCGAACATTTATTGTTTTTTTTTCTTATAAAGTGTTTGGTTTGGAGTCTTTAACATATGAAAACATTAAGTTTTGGGACTTTTAAATATTATAATAGCATATTATCAAATAATGTTTGAACTTTGATGATATTGTTAAGGTAGCAATATAAAATTTGATGATATCTTGTAAAAAAAACATTCATTTTTCATTTTACATCTAAACCCGAAAACCGAACAACCCAAAACCGATAACCCGAACTTTAAATGGATTGGTTATTGAGTCAATTTTTTCTAGATAAAAACCTGAACAACCTAACCCAGAAACCCGAAACCCGAAGAAAAAACCCGATAAACACCGCTGTATGTGATCATGTTGACTTATTATGAGTAAAACTTAATATAAATTAAATCTGCTCACACTTAAAAAAAAGAAAATACTAGTCTTTTATAATTGTAAGATAAAGTATAACAATGAAGTTAATTTTGTTCCGTAGAGAGTGGGTGAGTGCGTAAGGGGGAATGCATGGCTCATGCACCGCCGCATGCGTTCCAATTATTGACACTTTTGTAAATTTCAAGATGATTCCATTACGTATTATTTATTATTTATTTAAAATGTCAGTCATTTTTATGCCTTCCACTAGTATTAAGTATCATGTGTTTTAAATAGATTTCTTTATGGTGCTTGGTCGATTTTGACCGAAAAGAATCGATAGTGATTAAGATTGTTCGTAAATATAATATATACACATATATTGACGTTATATTCTATAAATGAAAAGTTTTAATAATTAATGTTTTCACATTTCAAATCATTAAATTTAAATTGTTAAATCAAATCGTAAATTAAACCATGTAAGATACCGGTGGACTTTCTAGGTTTGGATGATTTATAACTACTATTCATGCTTGTTCAAACGCGAATCATAGTATTTATTCTTATGAAAATGCATTCACAAACAAAGCCACCGGTTACTCCCACAAACCAGGAGCAGCTCACACAACAAGACTACATCACCTTGAACGAAATTCAATCCGGCCAAGAGATCGAGTTATATTTAGATCTGTTTTTGAACCACAAGTATCCTAACGACTTAATGTCTTCAATAATCTCCTACTCTTTGATCGCTTTATCCGAAAATTTCCTCTCGTTCCTAGCCATTCAAATACGCCAACATGTAATAATGACAATGCCTTGAAGCACTTTCTTTTCCATATTCCGAAATCTGACATGGTTATCCAACTCCAGCAGATCCTTGATCGAGATGCAAACGTTAATCTTGAATTGAAGACACACAGATCAAGACAAGTTATAGATAATTCTTGGTGAATTAGTTATTGAGTCTTTTATATTTGAATTAGGGATAATTGTTGGTTTGATAGATCGGTTTATCTAGTTAGTCATTTTATTATTTAAATAAAGTTTGAGTTGGGTTAGGATTAGAATGAGTCTAGTATAAATAGATAGTTAGGTCTCTTGTAATTGGTATGCTTTCGTTAAAAATAATAAAAGGGTTGAATGAGTTTGTTCAAATCGTGTTTGTGTGTTCAGGGCCTGATTTTCAAACAATTGGTATCAGAGCTTTGTAGTTTTGAGGACATAAGGAATCTGTTTGGCGACCGAAGGACGGATCAATAGGTGGTTGTTGTCTTGTTGGTGGTTGATATTAGCGAGGATGTATCAAGGAGGAGTCTGACAAAGTGGTAAAACTATGATCAAAGAAGGGTCCAATTTGTTTGACATAAACAAAAGCGAACGGTTGTTTCGGTCAGATGGTGTCATTGGGAGTCTATTGGGAAGGCGGTGATGACTAGCATTCATTTTGGCTTAGTGGTGATGAGCTTCACGCATTAACAACTTTCAATCCAGGTAAGATGAAGACCCAGTCCTTCCGGCCAAGGATAAGTATGAAGTAACCATAAAAGCGGAAGGCTTTGATGATAGGCAGACGGAAGAAGATTCGTAAAAGCGGAAGGCTTTGATGAATCTTCTCGTGTCTAGCAAGGAAAGAAAAAAAAGTGTTACAAACGGGGAGCTTGTTTTTTCTTTGATCGGTGATCAAGAACAAGGTTGTTCTGGTCACCCATGAATAGGGATGTCAAACTTGGTCAAGGAATTGGAGTTGTCGATAACAATTTGGATGTGATGAAACGAGTCATTCAGATCAAGGAAGAATGAGACATTAATCTGATGAAATGATATAGATCAATACATGTTATTTATTGAGACTTTTATATTTAATTAGGGATAATTGGTTTGATAGATTGATTTATCCAGTTAGTTATTTTATTATTTTAAATAAAGTTTGAGTTGTGTTAAGGTTAGAATGAGTTATGTATAAATAGATGGTTACGTCTATTGTAATTGGCGTGCGTTCATTGATAAGTAATAAAATAGTCGAACGAGTTTGTTCAAATAGTATTAATGTGTTTATTGAAAGGCCTGATTTTCCAACACGAGAACCTAGAAATCAGCTGACATCACACCATCTACTTATTACTTGCCAAACAATCGAAGACACCCCAGACACTAGGAAAAAGGTGCTCAGATAATTGAGTTGCATCCCCGCACAACCATCTCAATCTTTTTTTTTTTTTTGCAAAGCTTGTTTCTTTCTAAGTTAAACAAATTAGATAAGAGATCTTGGCAAGAAATGTTACCATTCCACATAGAATCATTAATCTAATTATAACTAGTAATATTTCTTTCCAAGAATTATGTCACATGTTAATCATATGAATGCATGTTACATTGTACTTGGTTCAATTACTTGTAACATATATAAACATTGCAGTTGAATCAAACGTAAATTGAATCGAATTTATACCATACAGTTATACGAAACTTACCCAAAAAAAAATAATAAAGCGTATATAAAGAAATAACTGACATGTCAAAAGGGCTTATTTGTAAGACCCAACCTTAAAGGTATATAATTTTATAAAATTTTGCTTTTAAATACATATAAAGCATAAACACGTCCATACAAAACTTCGAGTTTCATAAAACTTCGTAAGTAATTCAACATTATATCATAATAACATAGTTGGATTTAAAAGATCTCATAGACAAATTGCGGAAGTTAGGCGTTTGGTAGTGTTCGGTTCTTCACTTAGCTTGACATCCATCCGTTCATCCTAGCAATCACCTAAATATCAAATATCATCTTAGACATTAGTTATATAACGCTAGAAACTATCCCAAAAACAACAACATTTTTTTGAAAAAACCTCGCCGTAAGTTACAGTTACGGTTGATGTACCGTAGCATTACGACACACTTAAAAATTTTGAACAGAAGGTAGTAGCCATAGGTTACGGCTAGACGATGCTGCAGATTCTTCATTTTACACCCTTTTTACTAAACATTCTGTATCTTTCGAATTCTCATCGGTTTCGTATGAAATTTGTTTCTATGTGTTCGTAAAACATTCACCACACTCTTAACTTATAAACCTATAACTCGGATTTACAAATAACGTTTTACGCCATCGTTTCTCAATATATATATTTAATTATTTGACTCGTTTACATATTTAGGCATTAAAAACATATATCAATCACATCTTTTTGCAAGATATGAACTATTAATAATTCTACCCCATTACCTGGTTTGTGTTTAGGCTCATTCATCTCGTTCAACTTTTAATAGTCGAACTCATTAATCCGAATTCTCTTTAAGAATTCGTAATCTTCCAATTTGTCCCATTACCCGGGATTCATCGATTTATAACTCGCCTTCTCATTACCCGGTTTACGCTCATCTTTATAACTTAATCCATTAACCGGATTTGTGCCAAAGTATTCACCCACGCATCCGTTACCGGTATATGTTGTAACTTCGTTTTGACCCGTTTGGTTGTTCATGTAAAATTCATCACTTTTTAAACAAACCAAACTCATTATCATTTATTATTTTGACCCGTTAGGTTATTCATGTGAAATTCATCACTTTTAGAAAAATCAAACTTTATGAGTAATACACCATTATTCAATCATTTACAACTCACACATAATTAAACAAAATACTACGAAGCATAAAGCCACGTACCTTAAAGCTTTCCTTTCAAACCATGTCTGCCCGGCTAGGCCACTTGATGCTTTACCCAAATTGCCTATAGAGTTCAATCCCGTTTATCATTTAGAACTCATAATACAACATATGATACGCAACTTGTCAATGCCTTAATTACAAGGTCCATATCATAATTCTTTCACACTTTTCAACAATTCATATTCACTTGGGCATTATATGAAACACCTTATGGGCATGAATTATATTTCTACGTCTACGATTTAATCATTAACCATGTATTCGCATCTTTTCAAGCTTCAATGTCTGGTATGTTTCATTAACATCTAGAATTTAACACATTAACAACAAATACTACAATTTCACTATCACAATCCATGTATTCATCATATTATCAAAACCCATTTAACATAAGCCTTGTTAATCATTCAAACACTTAAACTATAGCATTTGACCACTAATTTTTCATCAAAGGTTTGTTCAAATTGTCACACCCCAACCGATGGCGAAAATATCGGAGTGAGACGAAATAGATTGCTCATCACTATAACACTATTTGCGATAATAATTTAAAAACCAAATTTCATTTCCAAAAACAAATTGTCTAATACAACGAGAAACAAATATGACAACAACATTTCTTAATATTCTAAGTGAGTTTCTAAGCCATTCCTACCAAGTTCCATCATGATCAACATCTCTAACCTGCAACATGTTAAAAAAATAAAGTTCAATACAACAAGTATTGGCGAGTACACAAGTTTGTAATACATAGCATAAGTATAAAAGAATTTACTCAAATCCACATGGCGATTGTATGTAAGGTAAGCTAGCATGCAATACTTAATTGTCAAACCCAAGTGTCCACAAGAATGTACACATGAAGTAACGAGACTAAAGTATGAATGTAGCAAGAATGAATCAGCTTTAAGACTTACAATACCCCGACGAGCGGTGTGCTACTCCTATAGCGCTATATATGTTAAGTTGGGGCTAGCTAAGTTAATGACAATAAGTATGTATGAATTTAGCATAAACCAAAGCATAACAACAAGCATGTATAAAGGATTGAGTGTATAAAGCATGTAGTGTGTATTTGTGTGTTTTTGTATGATGATATGTTGCAACCCAAAGTGTGTAAAAGGAAAATGGGTCAAGTGTACTCACGGTTTTGCAATCTTCCACTTGTTAGTCCCGTGAAGAGGTTGGAGGATGGAATGATCACAAAGTTATCCTACAAGAGGAAGAATAGTTTGGTAAGTTTTCAAGGGGGTAATAAAGAATTTGGAATGGAAGGACGATAAAGTAGTTTATATGGGAAAGTAATCATCTAGACTTAATACTCGTTTTTGACACTATAATACCCATTCGAGTTGATGTGTTTTCATGGGTGGTCTACCCATTCGAATCGTAACGAGAGAATAAGTACGTAGGTGATGTAACCTAGTACCATGACGGATAACCATGTGATTATCATCAAGAGTTCAGTTAGTATAAGTATATACATATATACGTAATAAATACATAATAAACGACATGTAGAATCATAGAAGTCATGCATGGAGGTAGGAGGATAACCTTCCTTTTTAAAACCTCTCGTATAGCTTACCATTGCACAAGTCGTCACAAGGACGACAATGATGGTCATGAGTAAGTTTAACGATAAAAAGTAAAGGCAAAAGTAAACGAAAACATCAAGTGAGATGGTGGATCGAAAGTAGGATAGCCAAGGCTTCCAATGGATCACACACTACCAACTCAAGTCAAACTTGGAAGGATACAATACTTGTGGATAAAACCCTAATAAAACCATAATGTTCTTATACTTGGGTCCTTAAGCTTGGTGATGTTCCAAGTTAGTCTTCCATGGAAGACTTATGGAGACATTCCAAAGGTACTCCAAGTAATAAGAAAGAAAGAAAGAAAGAAAAGAGAGAGAGAGGTGAGTTAGAACTCACTTGATTAGAGAGAAGAGCTCCTTGAGCCTTTAGAGAAGAGAAGAGAAGAGAGAAATGAGGTGTGGGTTGAGAGTGAAATGGGATGGGGTATTTATAGGTAAAGTTTGGGAGGATGGTAGTTGAGGGTAATTAATGTAAGAAACACAAACTTGACCAATCAACAAGCTTTAAACGAGTTTTCCTGGATCGGGCCTTTCTCGCGGGCCGCGAGAGAGTAGAAGGATCTCAGTCACGGGCCGAGAGATGTCTGGCGGGCCGCGAGAGTGGAGGAGTGGGTCGGTCGCGGGGCGCGAGGGAGGGTATTCCAGAATGTTCTTTGGTTTTTATCACTTTTAGCCCTTAAACTTAGTTTTATAACGGTGTTTGCATGTTTTTAAGCATATAATGAATATAATTATCGAATGCATGAATCTTGCATGTATATAAGTAGTGGCCATTATCTAATGTAATGAGCCGAGGATATCCAGGACACGGTATTTAACCCCCGATGTTTAAGTTATCAAACAAAACTGATTAAAACATAATATGCGGATTTACTAGTCACAATCCGGCATTCGATTGAGCCCATTTCCGACCAAGCGGTAATAGTTTTCCATAACCCAAGCTCATATAGGGGAAATAAGTCGAGAGTATTTACCTGAGCTAGTCTTCTTTTAATTTTAATAACTCAGCCGTACACAAAATCACTAAGTGCAGATAGCATTTACCGGAGTGTCTCTAGTCTGATTATGGCATAAGCTAACCAATTAAATACTATCGTCTTTATTTAAGTCATAGACTTAGACCGAGTAGTGACATGATCAAAACGTATAACGTTTGATTAAACGATGATTGGATAGAATGTAGTTTAATCCCATAAGTACTTTGACTTGTGTAATATGGATAAACTATAAACATTATGTATTTTGAAACTTAAATGACAAGGTTAAACCCGTTTCGGTTAATTTTCGTAAATTAGTTACATATACTTACCGTACGCATATTAGCGATATCGGGTAACCGGATAAGTCATGGACAAGTTCTATATGCCATTATACTTTAAATAAGTTGTAATATCAGTAGGATATCAACTTATATGCCCGTTAAGATTTTAAAACGAAAGTATTCCTCATAAGGGCATTTTGGTAATTATATACCGTATAAAAGAAACTTGAATATAATTTAAGTTTATAATTATAAGTATTCTGGAAAAATATTTAAAATATTTGGGATTTTGAGTTCATATCATATACCTACTGTAAAAATATTTAAAATAAGTTTTAATATATGTAGCTAACAAGTCTTGGTCAAATAATATGGTTTAACACCATACTATGCGTCGAAATGACGCTTATGTCCTAAAATGACGATTTATGCGTTGTTTACTGAAAAGTGAAGTTAAGATCAGATTAAAATGTCTTAGATATGTTTTTAATACAACACATCAGTAGGTAAAAGATTTACTTGAAAAGATATGGTTAAAACCATTTTAGGAGCCACAAGGCCTTAATCGTCATTTATCTACATAATATAAGGTCTTGTTCATAAACTCAGTTTATAACCTGATTTACCATCCCAAATAATCCTACTTATAATATTATATCAGTAGGAAAATCATTTTCAAGTTCATTATCATTCAAAACTTGTTTTATGCAAAAAGGCCATTTTAGTCAAAATGGCAAAATTACGGAACTTGTGCATAAACTCAGATTCTGATTATGATCATGTAATATAACCTCAGAGGGTTATGCTACATTATATTACGATCAAAATGCAACTTTAGATCAATGTATAACTAATCTAAATCTGGTCAGAATCGAAAGTCAAAGAAGAAGTCAAACTTCGCGACTTTCGGTTGCGAACCGACCCTAGAACTGAAATTGACGAGCCGAACATGTTCTTACATATTCTAATAATTATTACCAACTTGTTTAAGTGTCAAAACATGTTTCATAACACATATAAGATCAAATTATAATATTTCCGAAAAATGGCCTGTTTGACTTTTTAATATTTAAACTTTGACCCGTCAATTGGTCTAGCAAACGTGATCTTCAGGAGGTTCCCTTTATAGGGGTTAACACCTATCTTATTCATAAAACACCACTGCACTGCACACACTTGATGTGTTGAAACATAAGTAAATTAATCTAATGCACAAACGTATGCAAGACCTGCAACATCAGCGGCTGAAAAACAATAACCACTCATTCCTTTAATCGAAACAAATCTTTGATGACGGTTGTTAAAGTAGGAATTAATGGAAAACAGTTACTGATTGTGAAATCATGACCGAATTAAAACCAACCGTTTCATGAATCAAAGAAATTAAAATCTTGAAACCGAAAAACCTTAATCATTTGGCCTATAAATTCAATCCTAAATCGATTATTTGAACTCGCTCATATTCATCCGAAGATCCACTCTTATCCTCTGATCAAAACTCTCTATCTGTCGGAGATTCCGTTTGCCATCATCGGAGTTAATCACCGGAAAAACCGGATCTTTGCTCTTTCAGTTGGTATAAACTTTAAACCTTCTTGTGTCTCCAACTTAATTTGGTTTAGATTCTAAAACAAGTAACCCATTAGATAGCAGTCGGGTTTCAAAACTAAACTGGAACTATATGAAGAAGATGAAGTCAGAATAAGGGTTTTTATATAATAAATTATTGTTTTAAACGGGTTAGACACCCAGCCCAGTTAGATGGGCTGGGTGCAAATCAACCTAAGGTCGCGGGTTCGAGTTATGTCCATCACACCGGGTTGTTTATTTAAAAACCTTTTTAAAAAGAATTTCTGAAACTGGCTAAAAAGAGCATAAGTATAATAAAAATCTAGAATCTAACGGGTTAGACACGTAGCTCAGTTGGAAGAGCTGCGTGCACATGAACGGAAGGTCTAGAGTTCGAATCCCATCACACGCATCCAATATCACCAAAGAACCGGTTGTAACATTTGTCAAAAAACGGGTTTTCCAAACCCGCTTCGTTTGTAATCGAATATCAAATTATAATTTTTACGTTGCGTATCTATGTTTATTTTAATTTTAAACGATACAAAATTTATAAACAAATTAGAATTTAAAAACTATAATTAATAAAAAGTGAAAATAAAATTAAAAAAAAAAAAAAAACCGGCTGCCGGGATTCGAACCCGGGTCAGCCGGGTGAGTCTAACGACTTAACTCGCGCACATATAACCACTCCGCCACTTGATGTTTTTGTAAGTTTTAGGAATCAATTAAAAGAAAACTTCACTCAGGAATCAACCTGTTTACACCAACTGAAACCGTAATCGGCTTCCAAACGTCCAAGACGTTTGAGTGATCGCGGAATTCTGATTATAACCGATAAACCGACACTTTCAATCAATTCAGTCTTGAATTAACTTGAATTCTGGTGATGTTCGGTTTTATAACCGAAGATATTCATTTCCTGAATTACTCCAACTATAGCATTCTCTCGCGACTCAAAATCATCCGCAGAACCTCCAATTTCACTTTCGCTTTACTTTCAGTTCGTCGGAAAAGCTTTTTGAACTCGCCGGACTTTCACCGGAAAACCGTGTCTTCCATCAAAACAGTAAGTTTCTCAGTTCTTCCATCTTCTATCAATTGTTAAGCTTTTGCTAACTCAAACTCTTCAATCAGAATCAGTTCCTGGCGACGATATCGGATAATCATCACTCGCCGGAAAATTTATGAGAATTTCTAGAACTCGCTGTGAAACGGTATAAACCTTTAAACATTCTGATAACTCTTGTTCAGTACTTCATTTCCACATCTAGCTAATCAAAATTGTTAATTGGTCCGCTCAGACAAAGTCCATAAAACAGAGCCGACGACTTCGCCGGAATTCTGAGAAAAATCATTTCTCCGGTATGTTTACTTCCAAAATCTTCCCTGGCATTTCATTTTAATCATTTGAATGTTTGTTAATCGAATTAAACAAGAAACAGTAGGGTAATCGTTCTCTGTGATATTGTATCGAAGAAGACGAAGTTAGTTTGTATATAAGTTTAATATAATTTGGATTATAACTCGGGTTAGACACACAGTCCAGCGGTGGACTGTGTGTGCACATATATCACACGCCGCGAGTTCGATCCTTGACACAATTGTTTGCTCTGTAATAAAGATGTTTTCTTTTTTAACTGAACCGGATTAATTCAAGGAAGATGTTAAGTATAATAAAAGTCGGTATATTAACCAGGTTAGACACACAGTCCAGCGGTGGACTGTGTGCAACACTAACCCACAGGTCCCGGGTTCGAGACCTGTTACACACGCCGGTTCGATGATTAAAATCCTTTTTGAAAATAAAAGAATTTTGAATAAACTAAACAGTATATAAATATAATTAAAAACAGAATTATTTCGGGTTAGACACGTAGCTCAGTTGGTAGAGCTGCGTGCACGCGTACGGGAGGTCTCGGGTTCGAGCCTTACCCGGCGCACACATGCACACTAGCGAACCGGTCAAACAGTCAACAGTCACGGTCAACGGTCAATGGTCAAAGCAAAAGTCAACATTTTTTTTATATTTTTATTTTTTATTTATTTAATTTAAAAATCAATTAAAAATACTTAAAAATAATGTTTTTAAAGATAGAAAATAGCCTTAAACTCACAAAAATATATCTAAAAATCCTATTAAATTATTAATAAAATCCACTCATTTACCATCCCTTTCATTATTATTTAGGTTAGTTAACTCTCGTCGATCAATCCTCTAAACTCGTGCGCATTTCATCATCTTCAACCGAAAGCACCCAATGTGAGTGAATCTCTACAAATTCCCCGTTTTAATCACGTTTTTGGGGTGTATCATGTGTCTTATCATTTATTATATTTAAACTATTGTGCATCCATCATATCCATGAACAAATGTGTATTCAACATGTATCAACAGTTTGTGTGGTTATTGTTTAGATTAAATTATCATTTTCAGTACATACATTGTCATAGGCCGCCGCTCCCCATTACATTATGAGCGTTGAGCTGTTCCCCATTACATTATGAGCGTGAACCAGGCGTTGCCAACATACGATCGGCTCCGTTTGATTGAGCCTTGATCGCACAGACATTTATCATAGGTCGTCCGTTCCCCATTACATTATGAGCGTGAACGTGACGTTGCCAACATATACAGTTTCATTCATGTTATATATTCATGCAAGTTGGTTTGTTATCGTATGTTATTGTTTGTTGTTGTTATTGTTATTGTATGATTTAATTACATTTGCTCACATATGATTATTGCACAATTTTCCATGATAAAGATAACAAGAGATCAATAATAAATGTTTTTCTAACAAGGTTCACTCGCCAACTTATGTTGACCCAAAAACCCCCATTTTTACACATGATACAGGTGATCCAGCTGCAGCAAGAAACACATATGATGGCTTAGAAGAATAAACGGGTTTAGACCTTGGAATGCTTAGTTGATTATCTTTCTTTGTATTTGTATGAACATGTTTGGAATATTGAGGATGTAATTTTGAATTTAATAAATATGAAACATATTAGTAAATATCATGAGCTTTGGTGATAACCCAATTATGCCCCGACTCTTATTCCGCTGCGGGTCGGGGTGTGACACCGGTCAGGTCCCTCCTGTTAGACCTGACAATATTTTTTAATATTATTTTATTTTATTTTATTTATTTATATTACTTAAATATATTTATTTTAGTTAAAAAATAATTAAAAATACTTAAAAATACAATTTTCAAAGGTTTTAAAATAAAAGTAACCTAAAAATCTAACAAAAGCATTAAATCGAAATATTAAATCGTTTATATTTATCGAATAATCGCATTATTATTTTATGTTAGTAATCGTTCGTTGATCAAATTCTCAAATTCGTGCGCAATCATTATCAAGCAAGGAACGCACCCACTGTGAGTGAATCCTTACAAATCCCCTTTTTATTCATGTTTTGGGGTGTATCATGTGTCGTTTATACCTTTCGTTTATTCAAATACTTGTGCTATTACCATTATATGATCTAACGTGTGATGTAATTTTATGTTGTATTGCGTGTTTACATTTTGTCAAGTTGTGTGCAAATCATTCATTAGGCCCATCAGTTCCTAGTTGGAGACGAGTTGAGCATCAGGCGCCTCATTAGATCGGCTCCGTTTGATTGAGCCTTGATCTCATTGTTCATCATTTGATATGCGTGTGTGTGCATTAATTGATATTATGTGATTTATGATTAAATTTACATATGCGTTTACTCATATTTGGTTTATACACATTTTTATTTAAATAACCAATATAAATAATTCGTTCAAATGTTTAAATAAGATTCACTCGCCAACTTTTGTTGACCCAAAAACCATTTTTACACATGATACAGGTGAACAGGTTGAAGCAATGAACACATAGGAATTTGCCTTGGAAGAAAAATAAAGAGTTCATGAATGTTGTGTTTAGAACATGTTGTGCTTGTAGGTTTATTGTAATTCCTCTTTTAAATTGGAATAATAGATATGAAAAGTTATAGTAAATGTCATGAGCTTTGATAATAACCCAATTATGCCCCGACTACCATTTTCCACTATAGGTCAGGGTGTGACAGATTGGTATCAGAGCTTTTGACTACAGGGATATAGGATAGGTTATTAGACCCTTAGAGTCTATACTATAGTCGATTAGATTTTTCATTGCTTATGTGGTTACATGCAAACTTATGATTTTGTGATTTTGTGATGTTTTCATTTTTCAATCTCATCAAAGTGAGTTCTACGACGGGCATGTAGTAACTGGAAGGGTACGAGTACCGGTAGTCGAAACGTCCTGTCTAGGTTGGCATTTGTATAAATCCCATATAACGGACTAGTTTGCCTACCTGGGGACTAACGATGAGAGTACGAAGGACCTATTAGGCCAAAGCATGTCATACCAAACGTCGCATGAACTAACCCCACTTTGAGTTGTCACTATGTCTATACCAGGACACCCTCCGACCTTATACTTGCAATCATGTTTTTACGATTTTCATTCGGGTAGCGTGAATGTAACATGCCAACACCAATATGAACCCTACCAGAGCCCAGTAGTCATGGGGGCCCACATGACTACCAAGGCCAAGTATGGGGACATATGGGAGCCCAAACATGAGCAAAACCCAAGACATCCTATGGATGTAGCAAATTTATTCTTCATATGTTTTGTGGATATTCATTTTGTACGACACATGACACCTATATGTCAATATCATACTCTCGATACGTATTCCTTATAGATGTCTTCTAGTCACTCTCGTAGAGGTAGAAGATCAGGAAAATCCCGCGAGCGCATGGCTGCCCAAATCGCTCAACAAATGGCCGCCGTAATACCAAACATCGTAGTTCAAGTCCAACAATCCCTTATCGCTAACCCCATCAACCCAATCAATCAAGAAGGACAAAATGTCGCCAACCCTCCTCTCAACACCACTAAATGCACCTACAAGCATTTCAAAACCTGTGATTCCCCAAAATACGAAGGAACTGAAGGTGTCACTGCTCTCCTCCATTGGTTTGAGGAGATGGAAAACACTTTTCTCAATTGCGACTGCCCCGATGATCGCAAGGTGCGATATGCTACTGGTCGTTTGTTCGGAGTAGCACTTACATGGTGGAATACAGAAAAGGGCAAGCGCGGTGCTGAGGATGCTATGACTTTGACTTGGGAAGAGTTGAGGGAGATCATGACAAGACGCTTCTGTCCAAGAAGTGAAATCAAGAAATTAGAAGATGAGTTCTACTCTTTGAAACAAAAGGAGGGCGACCACACCACATACAACAAGAGATTCCTTGAGTTGAATCAGATGGTCCCCAACTTGTTCACTCCCCTTTACCGTTTGATCGAGCACTACGTTCGGGGTCTTCCTTCAAATATTCAAGACCCTGTAATAAGTACCACACCTGCAACTTTGGAAGCAGCAATGGAGTTAGCTATAGAGCTCACTGAGAATCACATTAGAAATGGAGACTTCAAGGAGGAGAAGAAGAAAGATAAAGCACCAACTGAAACCTCAACCCAAACTGAATCCTCTCCTCAATCCACTACCAAGAGAAAGCGAGACGGGCAAAATTTCGCTGTCACCCAACGCAATCAACCAGCCCCACAAGCTATACCACTCCAAGCTACTCCAATCACTCAAGTAGCACCCAACTCTGTTTATCCAAATAAGAAACCTTACATTGGACCCCACCTTCAATGCAACACTTGCTTTTATCACCATCAACCTACCATACCCTGTCGACTATGTGCTAATTGTGAGCGTTATGGTCATTTGAGCAAAACTTGTCGTACCGCTCAAAACCAAGCTTCACCCCCTACCTAAAACATGATTCAACCCTACCAACAACCCCAAAACCCCATAGTTCCATATGTTCGAGCTTGCTTTAATTGTGCCGACCCTACCCATTTTAGAAACATGTGTCCTAGATTGGTTAACCTCACTAACGCCCAAGCTCAAGCAAACCCAGTTAACCAAGCAAATCAAGCAAACCCCGCTCCACCACCAGCAAGAGGAAGAGCTTAGAACATCAACGCCAATCCTGTTGAAGATAATAACGGCCCAAACGAACAATCCAACTAGCCTTCCATCACCAAGAGTGAAGACTCAACTCCAACCGTCTAGTTTTAATGTTTTCTTTAAACCTCAATCTTTGTATATCCCTATTTTAATTTGGGAATTTATGTAACCAAGAATTTTAATGCAAATTGATATTACTGTTTTATTTCATATCTTTACTCATTGATTTAATTTTTCATATTATCATACATCACGACGCATCTCGTTCTCATTATTTAAAGAAGTTGGGTCGTGTCTCACTTTTTCATAGTCTGGCCCCCTTCATCATAGCAAACGAGAGAGGTATCGTCATCATTCAGTCATGTATTCTTTCAGATTTGAGACTCAAAAACTTTGGTTGTTGTGTTTGTTTATGTTTTGTAGATTTTAGAGTCACATAGAACTAATCATAACTTACTGACAAAGCCAATGAAAATTTGACAAGAATATGGTGGAAACGCCGCTGGTACTTCATATATATAAGTATTATTGTCAAAGGATCAAAAGCATTGTCAGACGGTTATGAGAAGTTCCGTGTAGGTTTTAATATCGTCATGATTGAAGTTTTTGTTTTGTGATATAACCTTATCTTTTCAACGCATCAATTCTCACAAAACTCTTATGCATGAGATCATATCCAGTCAATCAACTCTGTGTACCAACATTCCTCATCTCAGGCACCAAAAAGTGATTCCTGTAGCAGGGTACTCAACCCTTACTAGGAACGTTACCGCCTCAATCAAAATCCAAAATTTTATCTGGTTATGAAAACCTTTAATGTCAAATCCAAAACCTCACTCCCTTTTTCTGTTAGAAAATATTTAGATTTTAGTCAGAGTACAAAACGAGAATCCGACTTTACTTGGGAATGTGAAGACTCAATGCGCGAGAAATACCCGCATCTTTTTCCAGTTACGGCTATTACTTAAATTTCGGGACGAAATTTCTAAAAGTAGGGGATACTGTAACATCTGTGTAAAACGAGTTCCAAAACCCGCACCCTTTATTAATCAGGTATTTGTTATTTTGTTTGTCGCGTATTTACTAGCATCAATTAATATTTTTTTATTAATAACAAGGTGATAGAATTAAAAGTTTTTTTATTAGTAAATAAAAATATTAAAAAGTGAATTAAAATAAACTTGAAAATAATAAAACAAAAAAATAAATAAAACACCACTGCACTGCACACACCTATCTTATTCATAAAACACCACTGCACTGCACACACTTGATGTGTTGAAACATAAGTAAATTAATCTAATGCACAAACGTATGCAAGACCTGCAACATCAGCGGCTGAAAAACAATAACCACTCATTCCTTTAATCGAAACAAATCTTTGATGACGGTTGTTAAAGTAGGAATTAATGGAAAACAGTTACTGATTGTGAAATCATGACCGAATTAAAACCAACCGTTTCATGAATCAAAGAAATTAAAATCTTGAAACCGAAAAACCTTAAGCATTTGGCCTATAAATTCAATCCTAAATCGACTGTTTGAACTCGCTCATATTCATCCGAAGACCCACTCTTATCCTCTGATCAGAACTCTCTATCTGTCGGAGATTCCGTCTGCCATCATCGGAGTTAATCACCGGAAAAACCGGATCTTTGCTCTTTCAGTTGGTAAAACTTTAAACCTTCTGGTGTCTCCAACTTAATTTGTTTTAGATTCTAAAACAAGTAACCCATTAGATAGTAGTCGGGTTTCAAAACTAAACTGGAAATATATGAAGAAGATGAAGTCAGAATAAGGGTTTTTATATAATTAAATTATTGTTTTAAACGGGTTAGACACCCACCCCAGTTGGATGGGCTGGGTGCAAATCAAACTAAGGTCGCGGGTTCGAGTTATGTCCATCACACCGGGTTGTTCATTTAAAAACCTTTTTAAATTAAATAATTTCTGAAACTGGCTAAAAAGAGCATAAGTATAATAAAAATCTAGAATCTAACGGGTTAGACACGTAGCTTAGTTGGAAGTGCTGCGTGCACGTGAACGGAAGGTCTAGAGTTTGAATCCCATCACACGCATCCAATATCACCAAAGAACTGGTCAGGTCCCTCCTGTCAGACCTCCAAATCATTCATTAGGCCTATCAGTTCCTCGTTGGAGACGAGTTGAGCATTAGGTGGCTCATTAGATCGGCTCCGTTTGATTGAGCCTTGATCTCATTGTTCATCATTTGTTATGCGTGTGTGTGCATTAATTGATATTATGTGGTTTATGGTTAAATTTACATATGCGTTTACTCATATTTGGTTTATACACATTTTTATTTAAATAATCAATATAACTAATTCGTTCAAATGTTTAAATAAGATTCACTCGCCAACTTTTGTTGACCCAAAAACCATTTTTACACATGATACAGGTGAACAGGTTGAAGCAAGGAACACATAGGAATTTGCCTTAGAAGAAAAATAAAGAGTTCATGAATGTTGTGTTTAGAACATGTTGTGCTTGTAGATTTATTGTAATTTCTCTTTTAAATTGGAATAATAGATGTGAAACGTTATTGTAAATGTCATGAGCTTTGATGATAACCCAATTATGCCCCAACTTTTATTTCCGCTGCGGGTCGAGGTGTCACAGGTTTCGTCCACGAAACATGTATACGTATCTAAAAGTGAAGGGTAGAGTCGCCTCATTTCTTCTTCGTACTCCTAAGTGGTGTTCGATCCATTCCGATATTTCCATTTGACCTCCAAAGTTGGGAGATGTAAACATCAATGACTCTGGGTTTTAGTATAGACATATACTAATAATATAATTGTAATTTTATTTATCTTGCGTCACTAGGGGTCGAAACATAAGAGTAAAGCGAATGTATACTGTCGAAAAAACTGTATTATATTTAACTATGCTCGGTTTGGTACAAAATTTACGTCAAAACGTAAATTAACTGGAGACGTACATATAATAAACACGAAAACGTATTATATTTGAGCTGACTTATTTCCAAAAATATGTTTACGTCTAAATGTAAACCAACTCGAATTTATACCGACGCGTATATAAAAATACGCACGAAAAAAAGTTAGTTTTTAAAGTATATGAACGAAAGAGGTAATCTCGAAGCTTTATAAACTCAAGGAGGTCAACGACATAATGGTTCTTTAAAAAGAAATTAGTGAACAAATATCATTGAAGAAAATAATAGGTTAAAAATGTATA
This sequence comes from Scalesia atractyloides, assembly GCA_947069175.1. NCBI lineage: Eukaryota > Viridiplantae > Streptophyta > Magnoliopsida > Asterales > Asteraceae > Scalesia > Scalesia atractyloides. The sequence goes on from CAMTDV010000011.1 coordinate 4,300,623, forward strand.
TTATATATGGTACAAGGGTAAAGCTAAAACATTTTATAAAACTTGTAATAGAAAGTAGTAGTCTAAGGATTAAAACTGCAAATTTATGAAACTTCAATAGTGGTAAAGCCAAATGACATAAATTGCAATATGAGGAAAAGCTTGAGGTGCTATGGAAAATGTATCGACATTTTGATTTAAGACTGATAATGATAATAATAATAATAATAATAATAATAATAATAATAATATTTCATCAAGTGAACATAACTATTTTATTACCATAATACAAATTAGCAACACAAAGTTGCTTTATGTTGTTGCACATTATGTATTGGGGTCTTTAAAAAGTAATTGACCTTTTCATTTTCAACACAAAGGTTTTAATCTTTTAAATTTAACCACTTTAATTATTTTACTTTTTTTCTAACGGCGTATGGTTAGGATGTCGCTAATTGGATTAGTAGTTAGTATGTTAGTATAACCAAGTTAGTATTAAAATCCTTCATTGCCTGGATTTGAACCCAAGATCTCCAAGAGAAACAAAGCTTCCCACCTCCCCCTTGACCACTAGCCCAAGAGATCATTGTTTATTTTATTTTACTTTTAACTCAAGGCTTTTCATCTTTTAAAATTTAATCCCAACACTTTTTTATTTTCAATTTTGGTCTCTCATACTTTTCATTTGTCGTAAGTTTTTCGTTTTATTTCGTTCTAAATTTTGCGATACAACATGCTACAACATGCGTGTGGGGTTCAATGTTTTTCCGTCTGCTTTTTCCCATATGAAAGGCCGTCATAATCCCTCTATTTTTCTCCGTTTAACAAGTTCGTCGCAAGACATAGGTCCTAGATCGACTTAGTTATTATTTTCTACGGTTTTACGTTTCGGTCTAATTTCTTCGCATTAACAAGCTGCAACAGGCATGCGTGGTTCAATGATTTTACGTTTGTTTTTCCTCGGTGTTATTTTCTCGTTTTTTATTTATTTAATTTTTACGAACTCTTCCAATGTTGGTGGTTGCTGGCAGTGATTCTACTTGGCACGATTTTACGAACGTATTTAACCTCTTAAGTTTTCTATTAATAATTTGTTTCGAGTTTATCCCTATACCTCCTTTACTTTAAACAAAACTATTTTTTACGTGCATATTTTTATACGTGTGGTATGAATTCGATTTGCTCTACATTTTCACGTAAACTTTTTTTTGGAAACAAGTCAGGTCAAATATAATACGTTTTCGTTTAAAAAACATTTTTACGTGCATATTTTTATGTATGTTTTAGTATAAATTCGAGATGGTGTATATTTCGACGTAATTTTTTTTGGAAAACGAATCAGGTTAAATATAATATGTTTTCGTGCTTATTTTATGAATGTTTTGTAAATTTGTTTCGAACTGAGTGGAGTCAAATTGTGGTTTCCTTTTTACAAATCTCTAATTAATCTCTTTTGATTATACGTGTGCGTTTTTTCGTTATACCCGTTACGTTTGTCTATATATGAGTCGGGTCACGTATTGTACGGTATAAATTTGATTTACTTTATGTTTTGATCCAATCACAATGCTTATATAGGTTACATTAAGTTCGATCGGATACGTCGAAACACACGTTTTCATATGGTTAACGAATCACATAACATTCGTGCTAATCCATTCAATGTTTGCAATGTATCCCGCCGCAACGTGCGCAGGTCTTTTGCTAGCTCATATATATGAACATAATTATTTCTTTCACATGAAAATATGCATTTAATGAAATGTATTTATTCATTAATATAGTTTTGTATAGTCATTATTTTAAGTTGTTATAAAATGTGAAATACATCTCATTCTAAAAATGCTATTGCGTTGTTATAGCTATGTAACAATGCTTAAAAATGTTCTCCTAATTCAAGTAGTTTTGATGATGATGTCTAAATCATTAAGTGTTGTCTCGAGGTTGGGCTTGAGTTCTAGACGTTATAGACATCCATTAGGAAGGTCTCGATGCCATAACCTCGGATCACTCTTTGATAATCAAGCTAACAAGAATTTACAATAGAGTTTACATATGAGTAATTGAGCATGTGTGTATGCTCGTGTATCATACTTCATATGTTAAGGAGGGTTGGGTGGGGGTCGTCATAAGAGTAAGAGAGAAAAATCATTAAATTATGGGGCCATCCTACCTTTTATAGGACGGAGGGGGACAACCCTAATAGGTTGAGATAAGTTTGGTGTAATACCGCATTCAATATATGAGTACATTATACGTATGTCAAAAAAAATATCAATTGTTATCTACAATCAAATAAATTACAACCAAAGGGTTTCTAGACTAGTGTTATCAAAGTGTCTTTCTTGAGATTGAAGGTTCGACTCATGTGGTGGAATAGTGGATAGTAGTATAGATTTTAAAGTAGATTTATAAAGAGTGTGTGTATTAGCAGTTTAAAAAAATCAAAGAGTAAATTACAACCGGTGTCCTTTACGTTTGTATCAATTGCAATCGGTGTCCTTTAACTAAAGAAATTACAGGCTCTGTCCTTTATGTTACCAGTTTTTAACATGTTATGTCCTTTAGACCTAACCTTTTAAGTTTTTTTGGTTAAGTCTTACTATGTGCCTCTCACATGAGGGCAACATGATCTATTTATCTCAATTTTATATTAAAAAAACGAAATGAATAAATCTCTTTTATCCCCTCCATTTTTTAGTCGATCGCTCCTTTTTTCAGTTAATCCAAACAAAAATATAATGCATGGTTTGGAATTGGAATTATAAAATCAAAGTAAAATATATAAACAATGAGTAGTCTTATCTCTTCATACACGTTGACAATGGAACAATACTTTAGAATTAATCTTTGTTTTCTTATCAAACCAATCAAAAGAACTGACCATTAACGGTCGGCTCATATGCAAACAACTTTTTATGAAAACTACGATGTGATTAATAGATAAAGCTTCGATGATGTTGGAAGCTTACCATAAATATCATCAGTATCCTTTTGTTCTAGTGCTTAGCGTATGTAGAAGGCACCCATTGCAAGGTTTGATTCACGTTCCTTTTTTCTGTAGGGTTTTTTTATCGAAGTTTTGAGAGACATAGCTAGTAGCGATAGTTTTTTAGATGAATATGAACAATCAGATGTTATGAGATGTAAGAGGGAAATCGAAATTCATGTTAAATTGAGATGAGAAGACTATGTTGCCCTCATATGAGATGCACATGGTAAGACTTAACCAAAAAAATTAACTAGGTTAGGACTAAAGGAACATAACATGTTAAAAGCTGGTAACATAAAGGACAGAGCCTGTAATTTTTTAGTTAAAGAAAACCGATTGTAATTTGATACAAACGTAAAGGACACCGTTTGTAATTTACTCAAAATCAAATAACAAGGTCTAGAAACTTTATAAACGTATATCGTCAGTTCGTCACAATTTTGTTTGATAGAGAAATAACCTGTGAAGACATTAAAATACATTTTAGGATCGTGCACTCATCATAAAGGTCAACTACAATAATGCATTATATAAAAAATAACTTTGTCAAATGGCTAGATGTCAAACGTCACGAGTCACATATTTTTGGGATAAATTTTGTTATACAACCCTGAATTAATTATTTTATTTGTTAAATCCATGAAAACCGATTGTTGTGAGTCACGTCTATAGCGTGAAAACCGAATTGATTTTTTTCGAACGATATTGGTGTCGATATTATATACGTTTTTATGATTGACTCAACGTGGTGATATATAAGATTTAGCGATTGTCAGTATAGTAACGGTGAATAACAAATCGAACCGATATTGGTCAAACAACATTGGTGTTGTTGCCGATATTTGTTTTAATAGTTTTCAATCAATATAAAATGCATGTCAATATCTACCCGGGTCGATTGTTACACTGACCGCCGGTATCATACCGGTACCGCAATAAAACGTACCTATAATGTAACAAATTGAACCGACAATGATCAAAAACCCGGTGTGAAGCGAAGGAAATCCCACTAATCACGTATGTAAAGTTTAATTTTGTAGCCAATTTATATTAAAATTTATCGTTGAATAAAAATCTTTCTTTTCACAATCTTCTAGCAAAATTTTCAAGTTGAATTTAATACATTTAAATCGTCTTTTTTTAAACAACAAACATACACGCCTCAATTTTATTCCTAAATCTATGGTTGTAAAAATCTCAACTAACCTCCGATTAGTCTGTGATTAATCGCTAATTGTAGGTTGACCGATTAATTGTTAAGCGGTCAATGACGGTCCTATTTTAGCCAAATTTTGGCCAGATCCCTGCCAAATATCGACGACCAAACCTTATAAATTCCCACCAATTACTTAAAAAATGGGTCAATAAGAGGTTAAAACATGTCTATTTTAAAAAACTACATATAAAAATGTGTGTGTATATAACTAAAATTTACATACAAAATTCTCAATCCGATTAATTCTGATTAATCTCTGTTAATCCCGATTAATCGCTATTCGGTACACCACCGACCAACTAACGCCTAACGATTATTAAAACACTGCTAAATCTATTATACGTCATTGTCCATCATAGAACTCAAAGGCTCAATCTCATAGAGAGGGACATCACTATTTATACACCTTGATACCCCTATAATTCGTTCCAAAAATTAGTAGGGTTTGTACATAGGTTTCCAAAAAATTATTTGACAAGCAACAGATCTTCATAAAATGATTTTAAACTCTTTCAAGATCTCCATCAAAGGTCCAAGATTACGTTCCTTAAGAAACAAAAAAAAAACAATATTGACATATGGTACATGAAAATACATATTTAAAGTGTGTTTTAAGAAGCGAAATGGATATCAAGGAAGATGGAAAAAAAACAGGTATGTTTTCTTTGTCTGTTTCCACCACGAATACAACTTGCGTATATGTATATGTACGTATTTTTCTATTCTAATAATAAAAAGTAACATTGTCATGTGACAGCCTGTAATTGGGCATAGTGAATGTCGAGAAAGAATAGGTTATAAATAATATACATGTATATAATCTAGAAGCATTATCAAGGTTTAAGTCTAAATTCATTTAGATATTGATCACATAGTCACATGTAAAAGTTACAATGATATAATGTTATGCTGATCACATTGCAATTTTCATTAAATGTTGTTGAAAGTTTATAAGTGGACTGATAACTTGATAACTCCATATAAGTACTATATAAAACTCATTGTAAATAGTCAATCACCCTGTTTCCTAGAACAGTAAAAGTTCAAAAGGTGTTGCATTAAATTTTGATACGAAATTTTTGTTCATTTATGAAAAGGTAGAGGAAACTAAATTAGTGTATCGGATACATTCATGATACGCAGGTCAATCACCCATAAATATTATGTAAACACTTATAATAATGGTCAGTTTACTGATGATCATGCACAACTGCTTACCGTACTATAAATGATTAATTATTAATTCTCCTCATCCGTTTAAATTTGCTTGTCTCTAAATATATGTTCATGCTAAGCCTAAAATGACATATGGATAATTATTATGCATCCACGTTAAGGGTATATTCGTCAATTGATCCTAACTAGTTATGTTTAAAATATTGGATTGTAGTATGATTAATGGGAGTCTAGAGTTGAATATTGATCCATTGACTGAATTTCACTGCTATGATTCTCGTTTTAAAACTAAAATGGGTATTAACTCCTAATCAAGCTTATTTAATGCTCATAATAGATGATAACTTGGCTAAGTGGGAGAATGTAAGAATATATAATAGGTATATTCATGTGACCATTATTATCATTTATATATAATTATTCATTGACCTTATTGCCCCTATTAACTTATTTGGTAAATATTAGATGTACTTATTTACCCCTATTAGAAGAATATGGTTTCCACTTGGGTGTAGAGATTATTAAAAAGCGTTCAAGGTTGGTCACTACCATTATTCACCTCCCTCTCTTTTTAAATATCATGATCTTCAAGATCAACTTAGCCATCATAACCGTACACTCTAAATGAGAATTGATTAGTATAGAACATCCTAATCTTCATCAATGTGGTATACCGACTAAATTTGATACACACATTCTAACTTCTTATTTCTATTATATTTATCTAAAGAATTGATCAACAGTTGTATCACATCTCGTGAAAGTATACATCCTAATAATTAATTTAAAAATAAAATTTTAAATTTACTCTCACCTCATAAAACAAAATTTTATTTTCAAATAATCGTATCCTACATCTTCTCATTTTATAAAAACTATACTTAAAAGGTAATTTCTTTTTACGAACCAAATAGTGCAGACAAAATGAGTTCAATGATACACTTATCTCTTTTTGAAAAAAAAGAGACTTTGAATGGTGTATGTATAACTGAACATGTTTATAGTTTACATTAATAACAAATGGATTTAATTAAGTATTTAATGTAACTAGTATTTACATTCATTCTTGAAGAAGACTAATAAGGATTTTTATCAATAAAAGTCTTTGGTGATAAATAAAGCATAGGAAACTGAGGTATCATGTGTGCTAAAAAAATATCCAACTCATTTCTCTAACGTGATTAGTCGTTATGTTTCAAACAAAGGCCATGCTTGCCTAAATCTCTTACATCACTTGGTGAAGACAAATCTTTTAGGTATTACTTTTGATTTTCAATCTTTGGTAACTTTTTATTTGGGTATGTATTAATGACTTTAATAACTAGTTTTTATTGAAAGTGAACTTTGGTTAAACATTTCTTCATGTTTTGTTGATTCACTCATTCGTATCTTTACGATCTATATAAAGCGCGTTAACTACCTGGAATGGGGTTAGAAGAGTGTTTAGGTAAAGTTCTTGCCTCGTTCAGTGTATAGATCCTGCGAGGACTTGGTTCAAGCTTATTAGGACTTCCCTTGAGGCAGAAAGCATCAAATCGGGGGAAGTAAGAACGACTTGAACCCCTCATAAATAAATTACTATTAAAACTTTATCCGGCCTTGCGGGACTGTATCCCTACTGACTCATTCCAATATGGCCAAGGGTAACGTCGCCTTCACAAGAGGGGCCTACCACTTTTCGCATCAATAACTTATTTAATTATCTTTCAATATTCTGGCCTTGCGGGATTGTATCCCTGCTGACTAAGACCAATATGGTCGCGGGTAACGTCGTCTTCACAAGAGGGTCTACCACTATAACTAAGATAATCTCTTAAAAAGCCCAAAGTGCGAAAATCATCAAAGAACACATAAAAGAGGCGTCGGAACCAAGTGATTCTTTCTTGTCTATTTGTTTTCCTTTATTTCTTTACGTTTTTACATATAGTTTTATCTCTTAAAACTTTCAAAACTTTTATCAAAATTTGGTTAGATTAGACATTAAAGATAAGTCGGTATTAAAAGCTCTTGTGTACTTTTATAACCTTGATATCTTACCATCACTATACTACGTCCACGATGGGTGCACTTGCCCTACCATGTGTAGAGTGATAGTATTATATCGTGTTTATAAATTTAAAGATTGATCCACGAGTAAAAAGTGATTAAAATATAACAAAAATTATAACCACACTCGACCACGTCAAGTTTTTTGGCGCCGTTGTCGGGGACACAAGGATTTTAAGAAAACTTAAATTAATGGCCTAATCAAATTTTGCACATTTTTCAAAACGGTGCGCCCATTTTCTAAACTTTTTACCTTTTACAATAGGTTTACCACAGGTCGTACTACTTGGCCACGCCCCCGTGCTGTAGATATTTTATAAAACTTTTTCAAACGTCCAGATACAGGCTTGCCCATGGGGCTATGCTAGTGCAGTACGGGGCCGTGGTCATTTCTTTTTTAAATTTTATCTTTTTTGTTTTCTGATCACGAGGCTCGTTAATCTTCTGGGTATATTCCAATGGATTACTACTCAGAAGATTACAATCACTACTACATTGAGGATAATTACGAAGAACCATATTGTACCATTTGCGGTGAATCTCATTCGGTACAACATTGTTACCTTTTTCAACCATCACCCTCAAACACCACATATGAAGAACCTAGGTTTGAGCTCCCAAAGTCAAGCTTACAATCAATACTACATTGAGGATGATTACGAGGAACCATATTGTACCCTTTGCGGTGAATCTCATCCGGTACAACATTGTTACCTTTTTCAACCATCACCCTCAAACACCACATATGAAGAACCTAGGTTTGAGCTCCCAAAGTCAAGCTTTGATTGGGACACCAACCCGTTTGAAGCATACGACACGCCACCATCAATCGTACCCAAAGCCGAAAGCCTTATACAAAGTCTCAAAAATCTAGAACTCTTACTCAAGAAATCTTCCGAAAAAGAAGAGACCATTTGTACAAAAGAGGTAATAAATCGAAGAGGTAAAAATAGAGGAACAACAAAACGAAAAAATCACGCATAAACCAAACCACAAAGAAGATAAGTCTAAAAATGATGATTTCAAAACAAAACAAAATTTTCAAGAAATTCATATTTTACAAACTTCTTTTGAAAATCATTGCTTGATATCGTCTCATGCCAAGTTTTTAAAAGAGTTAAATGCTACTACTAAAATCGGAGAACTAGTTAGCATTAGCTTAACAAATGATCAAACTTCATTAATACAAGATGAAACACCATGAATTAAACATAAAACCAGTACCATGGTTTTTTCAAAACATTTTTGTTTGTAACATGTTAATTGATAAAGATCTTTGTGTTACATAATTCCAAACTACATTTTCGAAAAATTGGGTACTAGTGATCTTTTTCCTCTTAAAATTCATATTTTTCTCTCTAACAAAAAAAATGATAAAAGCCAAAAGAATGATTGAGGATGTCTTAATTCAAACCAATCAAACGTAGTACTAACCCATTTTATCATCTTAGATGATGCTCCGCTCATGTTGGAACAACCATTCATAAAACCCATCAAAATTTAGTCAAATGGAAGCAAAACAACCTGCCACTTCAATTAGGGACCGACAAAAGGTATGTCAATCTTGACCAATCGATGAAATATCCAATTGGCAATGGCGACCCCTAATTGAAGATGAAGCAGATCCACCCGATACGGAAGAAACAAAAGACCAACTCGTCGAAGAAAAGGACGTCATCGAACAAACCTTTTCAGCTATCGACCTTAATAAAGAAGAAAATAAGCGGTCTTTTGAAGAACCACCGTCATTCGAACTCAAGGAACTACCAAACGATCTAGAATACACATTCTTAGACAATCATGGTAAGCTTCTCGTTATCATTTCTTCAGAACTAACCCTTTTTGAAAAAGAAAAATTAATAAAAATTTTGAAAAAAACATAAAAAAGCAATCGCGTGGAAACTTATAGACATCAAAGGCATCAATCCATCCATGTGCACACACAAAATTTTAATAGAAGATGACTATAAAACGGTAATCCATCACAAAGAAGAGTAAATCCAACCGTTCAAGAAGTGGTTAAAAATGAAATCATCAACTAGACGCTGGACTCGTCTACCCTATCTCTAATAGCCCCTGGGTAAGTCCCGTCCAAGTAGTACAAAAAAAGGAGGTATAACGGTTGTAACCAAAGAAAAAAATGAACTTATACCAACAAGAACCATTACCGGATGGAGGGTTTGTATATACTATGGCAAATTAAACGAGGCAACAAGGAAAGACCACTTTCCTTTGCCATTTATCGACCAAATGCTAAAAAGACTATCCGGTCATAAGTTTTATTGTTTTTTAGATGGTTTCTCCAGATATTTTCAAACTCTCATCATACCAGAGTGTCACACCCCGACCCGCAGCGGAATAAGAGTCGGGGCGTAATTGGGTTATCACCAAAGCTCATGACACTTACTAATATGTTTCATATTTAATAAAGTCAAAGTTACATTTCAAAAATCCAAACATGTTCATTCAATACAAGGAAAATAAACCAAGCATAACAATCCCAACACTAAATCGTTTTATTCTTCTAGTCCAAGTCCTATGTGTTCCTAGCTGCTGCTGCTTCACCTGTATCATGTGTAAATGGGGGTTTTTGGGTCAACATAAGTTGGCGAGTGAACCTTATTAGATAAACATTTATTAAAGAATTTATGGTTAGTTTATCAATGGAAAATTGTGCATAATCATAGATGAGCAAATGTAAACAATCAAGTAATGGCAAATAGCAGTCACAACTATAACATACAATAACACATGGCAGCATACATGAACATACCAACATCATACTGTAAATAACATAAATGAAACTATGCGATCAAGGCTCAATCAAACGGAGCCGATCGTATTGCATGTACTGAAAATGAAACTGTTGGATCAAGGCTCAATCAAACGGAGCCGATCGTATTGCATGTACTGAAAATGAAACTGTGCGATCAAGGTTCAATCAAACGGAGCCGATCGTATGTGGGCACGCCAGGTTCAACCGCATAATAAAATGGGGAACATGCTCAACGCTCATAATGTAATGGGGAGCGGCGGCCTATGAAATCGCATGTACTGAATAATAAATTGCATCCAATAATAACTACTTAACAACATCAAACTAAATACACATGTTCATGATATGATGTATGCACAATGGTTTAGTTATAGTATATATATACAAAGACACATGATACACCCCAAAACGTGATTAAAACGGGGAATTTGTAAGATTCACTCACCTTGGGTGCGTTGGATTGGAGATGGTGATATGCGCACGATTTAGATGAGCGGAACAACGGGGATTACTAACCTAAATAATAACGGAAAATATATTAAATGAGTGGATTTTATTAAGGATTTTAATGAAATTTTTAGATATATTTTTGTGAGTTTATGGCTATTTTCTATCTTTAAAAATGTTATTTTTAAGTATTTTTAATTGATTTTTAAATTAAATTAAATAAATAAAAATATATAAAAAAATTGTTTATTTAGTGTTGACCGTTGACCGTTGACCGTTGACCGATCGGTCAGCGTATTAGTTTGCGCCGGGTGAGGCTCGAACCGGCGACCTCCCGTACGCGTGCACGCAGCTCTACCAACTGAGCTATGTGTCTAACCCGAAATAATCTTGTTTTTATTTATACTTATACACTTATTCAGTTAAATCCGAATTTCCTTTATTTACAAAAACATTTTAATTCAATCGGACCGGTGCTCGTGACGGGTTTCGAACGCGCGACGTTTGGTTCATGTTGCACACAGTCCACCGCTGGACTGTGTGTCTAACCTGGTTATTATCTCAGTTTTTATTATACTTAACAACTAACTGGGTTATCCCGATTTAGTTTAAACAAAAAGGCCTTTTATTATACAAGGAGTGCGTGGAGCAGGGATCGAACTCGGGACGTGTATGGTTTTTGTTTGCACACAGTCCACCGCTGGACTGTGTGTCTAACCCGTTTATAACTCCGATTTTAATTAACCTTATATCATCACTGAACCCGTCTTCTTCATTACAAATGCAGACATCAATCAAACAACCGATACGCGATTAATTTAGGTAATGAACATGATGTCCAGTTTGAATGCATTGAACCGAAAAGTTTGGGGAAAGAAGATACCGAACAGATTGTCTTCTTCAGAGAGTCCGGCGAAACTTGTCGGCTCTGTTTTTGGAACCTTCGGCTGTGAGAATCAATTAACAGGTTTAAGGGATTAGATGTGAAATTTAACTAATGAGTATTGATTATCAGTACGTTGGAATGAGCATACCGGTAATCAACGAGTTTCCGACAATTCCAGAAATTTTCCGGCGAAAACAGAAAGTCCAGCAATGTCGTCTGTGGTTGATTACGAGCGATGGGTTAATGTTAGTAAGGTTCTAACAATTGATTGAAACCGTAAAGTAGAAGTATTTTACCGGTTTGAGTTGAATACGGTTTTCCGGCGACTTTTGCAGAAAATTCCGGCGAGCTGTTTTAGGCGTTCTGGTGGTCCGAAAATGCGACGAAAATGAAATGGAGTATTTGTATGATATCTCTGAGTCGCGAGAGTGGTCTGAAGTTTGTGTTATTCTGGACTTGATGATTTTCCGGTTTTAAGAACCGACAATGATGAGTCTTTAAGTTTAATCAATTCCAATTTGATTAGAAACCGTCGTGCATCGGTTATAAACTGAATGTGTGAAATAAACAACGAATTGACGATTGGTTTGCCGATTACCGTTTCTCAGATGGCGAAATCGGTTTTAACTGGGTTTGTGTATAAATTTCATTTGTGTTCCTAGAGTTAGCAGAAAACACAATGTGGCGGAGTGGTCTTGGGAGTGAGTGTTAAGTTGTTGAAGTGTTTCTTGGCTGACCCGGGTTCGAGTCCCGGCAGCGTTATAATTTTTTTATTTATTTTATTTTAACTTTTCATCAAATATAATTTTTATAGTTTAGTTTATTTATTAATTATGTATTGTTTTAAATCAAAATAATCATAAATATTCGACATAACTTTTATAACTTGATATTCGATTACAAAACGGAGCGGGTTTTGAAAACCCGATTTTTTACAAATGTTACAGTATCCCCTAGTTTTAGGAATTTCGTCCCGAAATTTAAGTAGTTGAAGTAGTAGGAAAAAGATGCGGGTATTTTTCACGCATTGAGTCTTCACGTTCCCAAGTAAACTCAGGTGCCCGTTTCAACTCCTAGCGTACCTTAACAATTGGAATGCGACTTCGTCGAAGACGTTTCTCCCCGTAGTCCATGATCTCCACTGGTCTTTCAATAAAATGTATAGATTCATCAATCTGAATATCTTCCAGCGGAATATGGAGATTCCCATCAGCGAGGCACTTCTTCAAGTTCGACACGTGGAATGTGGGATGAATCCTGTTGAGTTCTTCTGGTAAGTCAAGCTTGTATGCTACAGGACCTACTCTTTCGAGTATCTTGAAAGGTCCTACGTAACGAGGTGCTAGCTTCCCCTTTTGACCAAAACGAACTACTCCCTTCCACGTTGATACTTTTAAAAGCGCATGATCACCAATGTTAAACTCTAAGGGCTTCCGTCGTTTATCTGCATAACTCTTTTGACGACTTTGAGCCGCTAGAAGATTGTTTCGAATTTGATGAATCTTATCTGTGGTTTCTTGGATCAATTCTGGACCAGTAATTTGTGCTTCCCCAATTTCGTGCCAACATACAGGAGATCGGCACTTACGACCATATAAAGCTTCAAAAGGTGCCATGCCGATGCTCGAATGATAGTTGTTGTTGTACGAAAATTCAACTAATGGTAGGTGGGCGTCCCAATTTCCCTTGAAGTCTATGACACATGCTCTAAGCATATCTTCAAGAGTTTGAATGGTGCGCACAGACTGTCCATCAGTTTGAGGATGATAGGCGGTACTGAGATCTAATCGTGTGCCCATAGCGGATTGAACTGCTTGCCATGTTCGTGAGGTGAAACGACCATCACGATCAGAAATAATACTCAACGGTACCCCATGTCGGCTTACGATTTCGTTGATATAAATATGTGCAAGCTTTTCGTTCTTGAAATCTTCACGGATAGGAATAAAGTGAGCTGATTTTGTAAGTCGGTCTATAATTACCCATATTGTGTCATACCCACCAGAAGTGCGAGGTAACCCGGTAATGAAATCCATGGTTATATTTTCCCACTTCCATACAGGTATTTCCGGTTGAACTAGGAGTCCTGAGGGTCTTTGGTGTTCAGCCTTCACCTTGGAACATGTGAGACACTTGGAAACAAAAACGGCAATATCCTTCTTCATTCCAGGCCACCAATAGGTGTATCGTAGGTCTTGATACATCTTATCGGCTCCTAGGTGTATAGAATATCGTGTTTTGTGAGCTTCATTCATAAGAGTTTCACGAAGATTGTTGTGGTTAGGAATCCAGATACGTTCTAGGTAATACAGAATACCGTCTGATTTAGTTTAAGTTTTAGCTCGGCTCCACAGGACATCTCCTTTCGTACATCTTCTTCTGTTATTGAAACGTGTTGGGCTTCTCGAATTTGATCTTTAATGTCGGTTATAATTTGCGAACATAGAAGACGAATGGAGTTCGCATAACCCTTTCGACTAAGTGCATCAGCCACCACATTTGCTTTACCAGGGTGGTATCTAATTTCACAGTCGTAATCATTCAGAAGTTCGACCCATCTTCGTTGCCTCATATTTAACTCTTTTTGATTGAAGATATGTTGAAGACTCTTGTGGTCAGTGTATATTTCACACTTAGTACCATAGAGATAATGTCTCCATATCTTAAGAGCGAATACAACGGCTCCAAGTTCTAGGTCATGAGTGGTGTAGTTCTTTTCATGCGTCTTGAGTTGTCTCGAAGCATAAGCTATGACTTTTCCTCTTTGCATGAGAACACAGCCTTGCCCTGACGCGTCGCAATAGACTACAAAATCATCACAACCTTCAGGAAGAGTGAGGATTGGTGCATCACAAAGTTTTTGTTTAAGAGTTTGAAAAGCTTCTTCTTGCTTGGGTCCCCATACGAAAGGTTTTCCCTTATGAGTTAAAGTCGTGAGTGGCACAGCCATGCGAGAGAAGTTTGAAATGAACCGACGATAATAGCCAGCTAGTCCAAGAAAAGATCTTACTTCAGTTGGTGTACGTGGAGCTTGCCATTCTTGAACTGCTTTGATCTTTGAAGGGTCAACATGTATTCCCTTGTCATTGACTACATGCCCGAGGAATTGCACCTCTTTTAACCAGAATTCACATTTAGAGAACTTGGCATAAAACTTTTCCTTTTCTAGAAGTGCAAGAACGAGTCGAAGATGACGCTCATGATCAGCTTTAGATTTTGAATAAATAAGAATATCGTCGATGAAAACTATAACAAATCGATCAAGGTAAGGTTTGCAGACTCTGTTCATTAGGTCCATGAAGACAGCTGGTGCGTTGGTTAATCCAAACGGCATAACCATGAATTCATAGTGGCCATAACGAGTTCGAAAAACAGTCTTAGGGACGTCTTCTTCATGCACTCTAAGTTGGTGATAGCCAGATCGAAGATCGATTTTTGAAAAGCAGCTGGCACCTTGTAGTTGGTCAAGAAGATCATCAATGCGAGGTAAAGGATAGCGAATTTTGATGGTTAACTTGTTGAGCTCTCTGTAGTCGATGCACATACGAAAAGATCCATCTTTCTTCTTTACAAAAAGGACAGGTGCACCCCAAGGCGATGAGCTAGGATGTATGAATCCCTTGTCAGTCAACTCTTGCAATTGACTGGCTAGCTCTTGCATTTCAGAGGGGGCTAACCTATATGGAGACTTTGCAACTGGTGTAGCACCAGGTATAAGATCAATACGGAATTCGACGTCTCTAACTGGAGGAAGTCCTGAAATGTCGTCAGGAAAAACTTGTGGGAAGTCTTTTACTACAGGAATGTCTTCAAGTTTCTTCTCCATGGTTCCCTTCTTGATGATATGGGCTAAAAACGCGACATAATTCTTGCGAAGATATTTTTGAGCTTGGAGACAAGACATTAAGCTGAGCCCTTTCGACGAGGTTTCTCCAATGATTCAAAGAGTCTGACCGTTTGAAAGAGGAATACAAATAAATTTTTCACGACATACAACTTCCGTCTGATGTTGACTGAGCCAATCCATACCGATTATGATGTCAAAACTTCCCAGCTTCATAGGAATAAGGTCGACTGAGAAATCGTGGTCGTTTAAGGTGAGTGTACAGTTGCGTAAAATAGAGTCTAATGAAACTGGTTTCCCGTCCGCAACTTCTACCGTTATGGATTCCGCGAGCTTATCCCGATTTTTGTTTAAGATAGGTTCGAATTCTAAAGATACAAAACTTCTATCCGCACCAGTATCAAATAACATAGTGGCATATCTACCATTTATAAGAAACGTACCGTTGACCACATTGCCGTCAGCTCTGGCCTGGTTAGCGTTGATATTGAAAGCTCTTCCTCTTGCAGGTGGAGGAGCTTGGTTCGCTTGATTCACTGGGTTAGCTTGGGCCTGAGCATGAATAATATTAACCAGCCTTGGACATGTGTTTCTGAAATGACTTGGGTCGCCGCAATTGAAGCAAGCCCGCATAGGTTGGCCAATAGGATAATTGGGTTGGTAGTATGTTTGGGCTAAATGTTGGGTGGGTGGAAATGGTAGGGATTGTTGGGCTTGACCCATTAACTGTTGGTGGGTTTGGTTTAAAGGTTGGTGGCGGTTTGTTCGTTGAGGCATGCGGCAGGTTTGAACAGTATGTCCTGCGCGACCGCAGCCGGTGCAGTATTGGCAAGGATGATCAGGGGAATGGTGATATTGGCAACGGTTACATTTTGGTAACGGGCCAGTGTAGGGTCTTCTGTATGGTGCGGGTGAAGGAGTGACTTGAGTAATGGGTGCAGCAGGAATAGGGGTGTTAGTTTGGGTAACTGCAAAATTTCTGGTGTTATGCTTCCTCTTATTAGCAAACTTAGAGGAAGGAATGGGGTGGTTTGAAGTTTGTCCCTCAACAGGGGCTTTCTTCTTCTCTTCTTTGAACTTCCCGTTGCGAATTCGGTTTTCGGTCAGTTCAGTTGCTAACTCCATAGCCGCTTCAAGTGTTACTGGTGAAACGCTGAGAACTGAATCTTGGATTTTCGAGGGAAGTCCTCGAATATAATGCTCGATCAGACGATAGGTTGGAGTGAATAAATTTGGAACCATTTGGTTCAACTCCAAGAACCTCTTGCTGTAGGTAGAGTGATCACCCTCCTTTTGCTTTAGAGCATGAAATTCATCCTCCAACTTCTTAATTTCACTTCTAGGACAGAAACGCCTAGTCATGATTTCCCTTAACTCCTCCCAAGTTAAGGCCATCGCATCTTCAGTTCCCCTCTTCCCTTTCTCAGTATTCCACCAAGTGAGAGCTACTCCAAGTAGTCTCCCGGTGGCGTATCGAACCTTGCGATCCTCAGGACAATCGCAGTTTAGGAAGGTGTTTTCCATCTCCTCGAACCAATGTAGAAGAGCAGTGACACCCTCGGTCCCTTCAAATTTAGGAGGATCATAGGACTTAAAATGTTTGTAAGAGCACTTGTTGGTAGGAGGGTTGTCGATGTTCTAGTCCTGTTGTTGTGGAGGGTTAGTAGGATTTGTAGCAAGGGCTTGTTGTACTTGGACCACAATGTCAGGAAGTATCGTGGCCATTTGTTTCGCGATCTGAGTGGCCAAACGTTCCTGAGACCTTCCCGATCTTTTACCCCTTCGTTGCTGTCTAAACGACATCTACAGGATCATAAAATGAGAAGATTGTGAGTTTATGGTGTCTTTTTAGGTGTCATGTGTCTTTAAGAAAATGAAAATAACATAAATATCAAGAATGCAACTACATCCATAGGATGTCTTGGGTTCGCTTATGTTGGGCCTCAAATGTCCCCCATACCTTCACCTACATAGTCATGTGGGCCCCCATGGCTATTGGCTTAGTAGGATTCACATTAGTATTGCAATTTAACACTCGCATCCCTCGAATGCAAACCACAAAATATGTTCATGAGATGTTTGGTCGGAACGTGTCCAGGTGTAGACACAATGACAACTCAAAGTGGGGTTAGCTCACACGACGTTTGGTATAGCATGCTTTGGCCTAATAGGTACTTCGTACTCTCATCGTTAGTCCCCAGGTAGGCAAACTGGTCCTTTATTTTGGATTTATACGAATGCCAGCCTAGACAGGACGTTCCGACTACCGGTACTGGTACCCTTCCAGTTACTACATGCCCGTCATGAGAACTCACTTTGATGAGATTTGAAAACACGAAAATCATTGTAAAAGAAATCATGATGTGGTGTGTGCTTTCATGGATGTGATATGTTATGAGCATAGGATTCATGATAGGCATTATATGATAATACATACTTATGAACATGCTTGCACAATATCAAATGTAACATTTAACATAAAACATATAAACATCATGAAATTTGGCATGTAACACACAAAAATCTTAATAGTTTCTAATCGACTATAGTATAGGCTCTAAGGGTCTAATGACCTATCCTATATCCCTATAGTCATGGCTCTGATACCAATCTGTCACACCCCGACCCGCAGCGGAATAAGAGTCGGGGCATAATTGGGTTATCACCAAAGCTCATGACATTTACTAATATGTTTCATATTTAATAAAGTCAAAGTTACATTTCAAAAATCCAAACATGTTCATTCAATACAAGGAAAATAAACCAAGCATAACAATCCCAACACTAAATCGTTTTATTCTTCTAGTCCAAGTCCTATGTGTTCCTAGCTGCTGCTGCTTCACCTGTATCATGTGTAAAATGGGGGTTTTTGGGTCAACATAAGTTGGCGAGTGAACCTTATTAGATAAACATTTATTAAAGAATTTATGGTTAGTTTATCAATGGAAAATTGTGCATAATCATAGATGAGCAAATGTAAATAATCAAGTAATGGCAAATAGCAGTCACAACTATAACATACAATAACACATGGCAGCATACATGAACATACCAACATCATACTATAAATAACATAAATGAAATTGTGCGATCAAGGCTTAATCAAACGGAGCCGATCGTATTGCATGTACTGAAAATGAAACTGTGCGATCAAGGCTCAATCAAACGGAGCCGATCGTATTGCATGTACTGAAAATGAAACTGTGCGATCAAGGTTCAATCAAACGGAGCCGATCGTATGTGGGCACGCTAGGTTCAACCGCATAATAAAATAGGGAACATGCTCAACGCTCATAATGTAATGGGGAGCGGCGGCCTATGAAATCGCATGTACTGAATAATAAATTGCATCCAATAATAACTACTTAACAGCATCAAACTAAATACACATGTTCATGATATGATGTATGCACAATGGTTTAGTTATAGTATATATATACAAAGACACATGATACACCCCAAAACGTGATTAAAACGGGGAATTTGTAAGATTCACTCACCTTGGGTGCGTTGGATTGGAGATGGTGATATGCGCACGATTTAGATGAGCGGAACAACGGGGATTACTAACCTAAATAATAACGGAAAATATATTAAATGAGTGGATTTTATTAAGGATTTTAATGAAATTTTTAGATATATTTTTGTGAGTTTATGGCTATTTTCTATCTTTAAAAATGTTATTTTTAAGTATTTTTAATTGATTTTTAAATTAAATTAAATAAATAAAAATATATAAAAAAATTGTTTATTTAGTGTTGACCGTTGACCGTTGACCGTTGACCGATCGGTCAGCGTATTAGTTTGCGCCGGGTGAGGCTCGAACCGGCGACCTCCCGTACGCGTGCACGCAGCTCTACCAACTGAGCTATGTGTCTAACCCGAAATAATCTTGTTTTTATTTATACTTATACACTTATTCAGTTAAATCCGAATTTCCTTTATTTACAAAAACATTTTAATTCAATCGGACCGGTGCTCGTGACGGGTTTCGAACGCGCGACGTTTGGTTCATGTTGCACACAGTCCACCGCTGGACTGTGTGTCTAACCTGGTTATTATCTCAGTTTTTATTATACTTAACAACTAACTGGGTTATCCCGATTTAGTTTAAACAAAAAGGCCTTTTATTATACAAGGAGTGCGTGGAGCAGGGATCGAACTCGGGACGTGTATGGTTTTTGTTTGCACACAGTCCACCGCTGGACTGTGTGTCTAACCCGTTTATAACTCCGATTTTAATTAACCTTATATCATCACTGAACCCGTCTTCTTCATTACAAATGCAGACATCAATCAAACAACCGATACGCGATTAATTTAGGTAATGAACATGATGTCCAGTTTGAATGCATTGAACCGAAAAGTTTGGGGAAAGAAGATACCGAACAGATTGTCTTCTTCAGAGAGTCCGGCGAAACTTGTCGGCTCTGTTTTTGGAACCTTCGGCTGTGAGAATCAATTAACAGGTTTAAGGGATTAGATGTGAAATTTAACTAATGAGTATTGATTATCAGTACGTTGGAATGAGCATACCGGTAATCAACGAGTTTCCGACAATTCCAGAAATTTTCCGGCGAAAACAGAAAGTCCAGCAATGTCGTCTGTGGTTGATTACGAGCGATGGGTTAATGTTAGTAAGGTTCTAACAATTGATTGAAACCGTAAAGTAGAAGTATTTTACCGGTTTGAGTTGAATACGGTTTTCCGGCGACTTTTGCAGAAAATTCCGGCGAGCTGTTTTAGGCGTTCTGGTGGTCCGAAAATGCGACGAAAATGAAATGGAGTATTTGTATGATATCTCTGAGTCGCGAGAGTGGTCTGAAGTTTGTGTTATTCTGGACTTGATGATTTTCCGGTTTTAAGAACCGACAATGATGAGTCTTTAAGTTTAATCAATTCCAATTTGATTAGAAACCGTCGTGCATCGGTTATAAACTGAATGTGTGAAATAAACAACGAATTGACGATTGGTTTGCCGATTACCGTTTCTCAGATGGCGAAATCGGTTTTAACTGGGTTTGTGTATAAATTTCATTTGTGTTCCTAGAGTTAGCAGAAAACACAATGTGGCGGAGTGGTCTTGGGAGTGAGTGTTAAGTTGTTGAAGTGTTTCTTGGCTGACCCGGGTTCGAGTCCCGGCAGCGTTATAATTTTTTTATTTATTTTATTTTAACTTTTCATCAAATATAATTTTTATAGTTTAGTTTATTTATTAATTATGTATTGTTTTAAATCAAAATAATCATAAATATTCGACATAACTTTTATAACTTGATATTCGATTACAAAACGGAGCGGTTTTGAAAACCCGATTTTTTACAAATGTTACACAGGGACCAAGAAAAAACAACTTTCACATGTCCCTATAGAACTTCTGCTTATCGACGTATGCCTTTGCTCTATGCAATGCCCCCGCAACATTTCAACATTGCATCGTGGCCATCTTCCATGATATAATAGAAAAAACCATGTAAGTTTTCATGGATGATTTTTCTATCTTTGGAGATACATTTGACCAATGCCTCAATAATCTTGAACGAACGTTATCCTGATGTGAGGAAACTAACCTTGCCCATAATTGGAAAAAATATCATTTCATGGTAACTGAATGAATAGTACTCGGTCATAAAATTTCAAGCGAAGGAATGGAAGTTGATCGGGCAAAATAGACACTATTTCCCGATTACCTCCCTCATCCTCCGTTCGAGCCATACGAAGTTTCCTAGGAGATGTCGGATTTCATAGGCGATTTATAAAAGACTTTTAGAAAATTTCTAGACCTCTAACAAAATTACTTGAAAAAGATGCACCATTTATCTTTGACAAGGATTGCGAAACAACTTTTCTTACACTAAAAGAAATGCTAATCGATGCACCAATCATGATAGCGCCTGGTTGGACGATCTTTCGAAATCATGTGCAGTGTAAGTGACTTCGCAGTTGGAGAGGTCTTGGGACAACGAAAAGAAAAACATTTTCACCCAATATACTATGCAAGTAAAACTCTTAACGATGCTCAAGAAAATTATATAACAACCGAAAAAGAGTTACTAGCCGTAGTATTTGCTTTTGATAAATTCTGTTCATATCTTGTGCTTTCTAAAACAATAGTCTATACGGACCATGTCGCCATTCGTAACTTCATAAAAAACAAGATACCCGTTACAAGAGGAGATTTAGATTTATCTTGTCACATGTTAGACCCGTTACAATGAAAAGTTTCTTTAGTTTTTAAGAAATCATTTTAGAGACACTGCCCCCTCAAAGCCACAAAAAACTTTGGCAAATGCTCTGTTAGCAAAATCGCTCAAAGACTGGGAGAAGTTTTTGATTTTTCATCCCGTTAGAAGGCGGTGTTTGAGTGCCTGAAGGGTCCCCATGCTCAAGATTTCTTGACCGTTATCCCGATTAAGGGGTTGGGACAATGCATAGCTGCGGTAGAATACAGAACCATTTTCAAATACCGGTTGATGATCCCTATATACCGGAAGATGAAACCTGCTCGATATGCCGTAAAGCTTGTATGGATAAATGCGGAGAGCACGCAGTTTATTGTAAAGAGCTCCCTTGGTTCAAATATTGACATGATTGGGTTCAAGATGTTTTGTGGGACATGCTAGGAAGAGCTGAGAGTTCTGCTAATAAAGAGCCTCCTGTGAATTTACTCACGGACCCTATGGAAGGGAGATCTACTCTACGACTAATGGATCTGCTCATCTTTGGCTGGCCTGGGGGGAAACACGCTTGTGTGGACCTCACGGGGTTTCCCCTTTGGTTGGTTTAAGGGAAAACGGGTTTGTAGCTGGACAAGTAGCAAGAAAGGCAAAATTAAAGAAAATGGATGAACACGCTAAAGCTTGCACAGAGAACCTGTGTGTTTTTGTCCATTTTGTCTTTGATACATTTGGCTCCCTAGTGCCAGAAGCTATCCACTTATTGACCAGGGTCCAACGGGTCATCCACACTAATTGTTCAACCCTATGGGGGCAGGGATTTGTCTTTAGAATGTTAGGATTTGCAATTTAGAAAGGAGTGGCGGCGCAGCTTGTTGTCCGTCTACCTTCTGTTTTGATGTAACTTAACAAGTTTTTTGGTAAAATGGATGGAATGTTGATAAAAAACACTCCTAAAAAAGAGAGAATAATAAGGATAAAGTATTTTTAAGTAACGTTTATATCAATTTATTTGTTATCAAATTTATAACATAAAGTTTCTTAAGTCATTCTAACATTAAGTTTCTTAAATCATTCTAAGCATATTCTAAGGCTCACAAGACTTTGCTTATCGATGTTGATCGTTTATTACGACTAGATATAACAAGAGTGCTATATGAGTCATATGACCATGTTAATGGATGTTTAAGGGCCAGCTATAACATTTCATGACCATGTCAACCAATGTTTAAGGGTCAGCTATAAGGTTTTATTCTCACCACTACTCAGAGGCGGACCTACCTTAGGGGAAGGGGTAGCCTCCGTTACCCTTTGGCGCTCCGACGGTAGTTTAAATTTTTGAAAAATTTGACATTTTTTTGATTTCGTTATCCCTTTTTTTATAAAACGTTACCCCTACGAAGATTTTTTGGATCCGCCATTGCCACCACTATGAAGATGATTAGAATTTTCACTAGTTTTTTTTAAGACATTATAGTGATAGTGTGATACTTGATGTATGTTTTAAGAAAATGTATAACTAAAGATTTAATTCTATAAAATTGAACTTGATATCATCAATTCGATATTAAATAATTGATTTTATTAAAGGAAACGTAATTGACTGAAATCTTCAGTCAATAAGTGTTGTAGATTTTAAGGACATTCCAGAAAATTAAATATTGTAATATACATGTATTTTTAATAAATAGATAACGGTATTAATTAATAATTTGATTTTTTAATCATGTTAAATGAAATTTTAGAATCCGTTAATGGAAAAGGAACATGAAGCGACAACACAGATTTGAAAATTCACATGGTAGGCATGTGGGTTTGATTCGTGAAAATGCCTACCAAGATTTGTGTGATTAGTTCTTAATATAAAAAATTAATAAAATCTCATCTCATCTCATTATTTGAAGAAAATATAAGTTAAATAGACTAATCATTGTAGAGGTATGAAGTTGTAATTCTAATCCTGGTTTAGAGAATAATTTAGGATATAATTGTTAGTTGCAGAATTAGAGGGTTCAGGATTTGTTTACTCTCATGTTATTAGTTTTTTTTATTAGTAAGGGTATGTATCTTTGTTGAATTCTTGATAACCTGGTTTTATATAAGCATGGCGGAGGGAGTGTAGAAGCAGAGGTAACACGGGCTACCACTTAACTCTGTCTTTATAGTGTAAAAATACCTCTCAACTCTGTCTATTTAATGTAAAATTTTTAACTTTTTTCGGTTTTATACGAAGGACAACCCTGCTTCAAAAAAAATTAGGATGTCCCTGAATTTTTGACTAGATCCGCTACTAATATATAGTAGTAAAAAAGAATAGACAAAACAAATATAGAAAATTTTCTGTTATGATCATATAGTAGAAAGCTTGTGATTTCGTTATCATGCTAGAGTATTTAACCTTTCATATTTTTGATTATCTATTAAAAATGCTTAGCTATTGATATAACATAAAACGAGATTTGAAATTGCTTATTTAAACAATTTATCTAAAATATATATAACTAAATATTATCTTATATGATTAGTTCATAATTATATATTTCAATGTGTTTACATAATAGTAAAGCATACATAATTTTAATAAGCAATCACAAAACTTAGTATGATCTTTAGTTAGTAAAACAGAAGGACATAGCTTAAAAGAATGTCGTTAACCGGGTTAGTAGTTAGTATGTTAAACTGTTGGTATCATCAAGTTAGGATTAAAATTCCTTTTTACCTAGATTGAACTCAGGACCTTCAAGAGAAATAAAGCTTCTCACCTCCCTTATGATCAATAGGTCAAGAGATCATCAAGGGGTCGGGGCGCCCCGTTATACAAAATTCATCATGAGTTATAACAAGTAATACACCACCGCCACTGCTTCTCATCACTCGTGGATTTGAGCACGCGTGGCCACTATCACGAGTGTTGATTTGAGGGAAATTGTTGAGTTGTGAGGGAAATTGTTGGGTATGGTGAGTGATGAGCATTTTCACTAAAATCCATCACTAGTGATGGAATAAAACTCGATGACGTAACGTAACTTGATTGGATGTTATGAATGATGAAATTATATCACTAGTGAAACGGCCCTACCCTCTTAGTAAAAAAATATAGTTTTATTAGTGTTAGAAAGATGATAGCAAAGAAATGTGAAGAGGTTTGTCTTTTTAGCATTAAATAGTAGTTAAATGTAACTTCAAATGAAAAAAGATAAAATGGCACTATAATTTGGTTGGTTCGCCCCCTCAAGTCCGTCCACAAACAATAAACTTAATAAATGTTGAAAACTACACAAAACTAAAAACATTCATTTATACAAAATCAAAGTATATTTCACATATGATATTTCTTTTTAATTTCATCTTTGGCTCGAAATTTCTAAGCCTTTATGTTTGTATCTATAACTTTTTTTTTGAACAGCAAACAACTTTATACCATATTCATTAAAAAATACAAGGCTCAAGGATGCCAGCAGGGAGTTTACATCCAACAGCCAACACCCATATTACACCCAAGTAACAGTTTGAACTTTTACACCCAAGTAACAATTCAAAACATACAGGTCAAGAGAACTAAAATCTACCCAGCTCTCCCAATCTATATTATTGGACTTTGATCTATGTTTAACCCATAGAAAAGTCAACGTTTGCATTTCGCCAAAAACTCGATCGACTGATGCTTTTTTACCGGCAAATATTAGATTGTTTCGCGTTTTCCAGATTGCCCAGCATGACCCCAATATTATCACCTGAATCAGTCGCCTCTTCTGCTCGGTTACCATCACACCTTATATACTTGGAAGAGATCTCGGATACTGAAAGCATAGAGCTGAGGTATGTTGCACCACCCACTCACCTTTTGCCACAACAAAGCTGCCATATGGCATGATACGCAAAGATGTTCAGCATCTTCCTCGACATCGCCACATAATCTGCAGAGAATCGAACCCCTGAGCATATTCCGCTTTTGTAGGCCTTTAAGTGTTGCGAGACGGTCTTGTTCGGCCCTCCATGCGAATATATTTATTTTTTTTGGAACCCATTTAACCCAAGCCTTCTCTTTCACACTCGCATTTACATATTTTCCTAGGAAAAAATATAGCTTTTGAATTTTCAATTCCCTAAAAGCTACTATATCGTCTATACACTTTGCACATATTTTTTTCCCAATATAATGGTAGCCCAAGACGTTAAAACTCATTGTGAAATCATATTTAAAGTCATACAACATAAAAAGATACTAAACTTTATGTAATTAGATAAATTATTATATTTATATAAATATCAAAAGATTGTAATTTGAGAATTCTAAATTGCATAAATATTACCGTAACACATAATACAATAACACTTCATACTAAACATATAATCTCACTTGATTTTTAGAAATGTATCATACAACATAAAAAGATACTAAACTTTATGTAATTAGATAAATTATTATATTTATATAAATATCGAAAGATTGTAATTTGAGAATTCTAAATTGAATAAATATTACCATAACACAATACATTAATACTTCATACTAAACATATAATCTCACTTGATTTTTAGAAATGTATAATTTATATTTATTTCATACTAAACATATAATCTCACTTGATTTTTAGAAATGTATTATTTATATTTATTTATTTTTAGTTAGTTCATATTTGACTGTGGTTTATATTAGAAAAAAAGATAGTAAAATACATAATTAAATCAGAAAAGTGGAGACTAAATGCAAACAAATAGCAGTCAACTTGGATTATAAAAATATGTAAATACTATAAATATAAAACGTACAAGGGGTACGGGGCGTTTCATGTGTCTTGTAAGGTAAACTAGAGAAAAGTCCATTATGTTTCTATTTATACTATTTACACCCTTTATAAAGTATAACACACTCATGTTGCCCCCTCGTGGGACAAATTGTGTCACAACATGTAAACAAAACATATCCTACATTAAATGGTTGTGGCTATTGGAACTTGAACCATAACTTGTTCCATTTTAATGAATCGTTGTGGAACAAACACCCCCTCTTTCGGAAAAAAAAACTATATAGAATTGAAAAACCACCTGTGTTTACAGATCAATTTGGAAATTTTACATCAAGTAAAAAAATTGACTAAGACACACGAACACAAATTGTGTATTAGTGATGTCACCCGACACTATTTGTTAACCTAGAAAGTTTTAAATTTTTTTTATATAATACTACTATAAAAAACATCAAAAACACAATTTCTAATAAAACTGATAACTAATAACATGGTTACTCAAACTCTTAAAATTATATAAAAGAGTAAATTGCAAGTTTTATTCTTTATCTATATATTCTTTTTCAGGCGGTGTCCTTTGATGCAAAAGTTGACGAGTTTTGTACTTAATGTTTCAAAATCTTGCAAGGTATGTCCTTTGAGCCTAACTTAGTTAATTTTTTTAGTTAAATTAGGGTATTCTTGTAATTTTAGTAACCAATTAGATACTTTTGTGATTACGTCCATTTAATTAAAAAATATGTTGATTAAAAAAACAAAAAATAAAACATATATAAACTCAAAACTCTCTCTCTCTCTCTCTTCACACCCCCTCTCTCTTTCTTCAGTCTTTCTCTCTTTCTCTTCACTCTCTCACTTTCACTCTTCGCGTATCTACAACATAAACTCAAAAAAAAAAATTCAAAATGATAGTGGACGACATTTCAGATGCGGTTAGAGTTCTGATTGTTCGGCATAATAGGTTCACCATAATGGTATGGAATCGACATAAGTTCTTGAAATCGTGGGCCCCTTGATTGTTCATCAGAATCACATGATTGTTTATCAGAATATTATGAAATCGTTGAATACTGGACTTAGGTTAGATTACTTGAGAGATCTCGTGAAGCCCGAAAATTATGGTGGATGAGGTTTCAGGTGTGGTGGTGTTAGGGGTAGGGGTAAGGTTTAAGTGGTGGGGGTTGTGAGATGATGGTGGATGACATTTCAGGTGCAGTTAGGGTTAGGGGTTGGAGTTCAGGGTGGAGGTTGTGGTATGATGGTGGTTTGTACTGCGATGGGGTGATGGTTGTGATGGAATGGTGGGTGCGGTTGGGTTGGGGTGGGGTGGGGGTGGTCAGTAGGTGTATTGGGGGTGGTGATGGTGTTGACAGAAGGGGTGATGGGCGATAGGTGATTTAGGGGTGATACTGGTGGAGTTGGTGGTGGTCGGTAGGTGGCGATGGTAGCGGTGAAGGTTGTGGGGTGGTTGTGGTGGTGGTGGGTGAAGCCTGAGAGAGAGAGAGAGAGTAAAAAGACCAAATTACCCTTGTTTAATGTGATTTAACTAAAAAGTTTAAATGGGTTAGGCTCAAATGACATACCGTGCAAGATTTTGAAACATTAAGTATAGGACTCATTAACTTTTGCGCTAAAGGACACCGCCTGAAAAAGGACACATGGATAAAGGACAAAACTTGTAATTTACTCTATATAAAGTTATTATTTTGCGCTTCTTATATGTATTGTGATATAGTATAGATATATTAGTTCGCATCCTAAAAGTCAGCCACCCCGTGTGAGCTCTTGTTTAATTAACGTGACTATAAACTTTAGCAAACATTAAACTCATTAAAAAATTAAGGTACATCAATACATCATATAACATTACCCTATGTAATAAACACAACACTTAATCATAAAGTGTGACACTTCACTATGAATTGTAACATGCCAACTATACTATACCTAGTTGGTCAACCACCAGCAAGCCATAAAGGCACCGTCCATGTGGCCACAATGTTAACTTTAGGCACCTCGTGTGACCACTATGTCAACTTCAGACGTTGTTTGAGACTTCGGTGTTAACTCTAGACATTGGCATTTACATTAGACACAATAAGACTCATTTAGCATTTATCATGCAATATGCATACCATGAAATACTTTATCACTTTAACACTTTAGCACTTCAAAACTTTACTATTAATTTAGCAAACTTTATGATACTATGTCATGTTTTAAACATAATATTTTACTTTGAAACTTTATTGAGTTTGTACATCGTCCCAAATAGTAATGTACAGAAGGGTTTACTCCCTTGTAGTACTCGGCTTTAAGTCACCATCAAACTCAAGATCAGAGTCCTGAATCAAATTTGGTCTATTAACAACCCCAAAGTTAGCTTTGCATTCCAATTTCCATGTACAAACCCCGACTTGTGCGAACTAGGTTTACGCACAAACTAAGTCTATGCACAAACTATGCATACACGGAAATGTGAGTGACACGCAACATATAGTTTTGCTTAGACACAAGTGTTATATACTATAATCTATTGTGTGCATGATGTTTAAGCCGCAAGGTCAAGCGTAAAGCACACTTTTCTCACATATAAAGTAACATTATAAGGGGACGTACGAAGTACTTGTTCTTCAGAGAAGCCCTAGATCTGAACCTTGATGGTGGCGATGACGATTTTGATATGAAAATACATTAATTTTTAGACTTTGTGATTCCACACTACTCGAAATATAATTCATTGAAGTCCCATTCATAAGCATTCCCTAGGGAATCTCGAGCTTTAAACAAAAGTTGAGTTGAAACTCACTTGAGAGTTTGATGGAACCGACTCTAAACACCTTCTAATTACTTAGTGCTTGAACATGAGTAATGTCCTAATGATCTGCTTCGATCCACACTCAAATCTGAATTGAGATAGCTAAAACCAAATTTTCCATCTCTCTAGAACTTTCTCTATCTAGATTGATGAAATATGCAAGAAGGAAATGAAAACTCCATATACTCCCCCTACCATGTTAGGGTCTAGAAGGTAAAATTACAAAAATGCTTGTCCAAGACATCTTCGATGATCCATTCCATAATGAGCTTTCTTTCCTTTTTTTTTACTAAATTCAGTTACCATTTTACCCTTCCAAAATTACCGATTTTATTGAAAATCAGGATGTTACATATTGTATAATGAACTATTTATAATATTAAAATAAAGATATTTCTAAATAAAACCAAATTTAATATCTCATAATTGTTTAAAGTTAAATAAAATAAGCCTTATCTACACAACAAAATAGTAATACCCTACGCAAATCTCATAATGGTGGTGCATATGAAAATGATGGATTTATAATGAATGCCTAACCTCAAATATTAACGTATATATATGTGCATTGACTATGAATGAGAGAAGCACTCTATAGTTCAACATGTTTGAGTTGGATTAATCCTAGGATGGGCGGTTTCATTAGTGGTTCTTTTGTACAACTAAAACACATACATAACTTTTTTTGCAAAGCGGACCCTATGTTTCAATATATTTATATAGTTATATCTAATGTTTCTATCTAATACCATTTGGCGTGTATGGATGTGTTGAATACATATGTAAGCCAAGTATGCAAGTATATATTTTGCAAATTGTATGATATATTTGTGTCTGTTTAAGTATTGTACGCATTCAACATGCTAAAAAGGCCTAAAGAATGCTTAAGATGCAACATAACAATGTAATGTTAGTATGTTACAACCAACTAATACAAATTTACTATCTACGCTTATTTTTTTTTGGCATAGTAGACGATCACATTTATTAAACCTTTTGAATTTTTAACCACATTTAAGGTATTTAGTATTTATGTATGTATATGTATATATGTTCTATGTTGTATATGCATACTAGTTTTTTTTTTTAACAACCAAATCTAATATAACACCGAACATAATCGACTAGCAAGAAACTAACTGGTAAAAAAATAAATAATTACATGACCAGTAGAGGTTTTATAAGTCACCATGTCCAACCAAGTCTATACTTACGGTTCCTACCAGAATACCAAAGAAAAACAATATCAAATTAAATAAGAACTTCCGGTTACTAAGTTGCGAAGATAACAGTTTCCACCAATTCCTTCTTGTTTTTAGATATCTTAAGATCATCAATCCATGAACACAATGAATTCGGATCTTTAAAAGCCGACCAATAAATGACTTTCGTTCCCTACCTCCGCATGACATAAAGAACATAAGATATATGAAACATCCACTCCTCTATTACTTAGATTATACATGTTAGGCAAATGATCCACCGCCACTCAACACCTTTCTAGGAAGGCATCAAATCCATCTAGTTTGTAAAGAACCCACATGTAAAGAACATTGATCAATAAACTTTCTAAACTTCATCAAGAAAGAATTCATCCTCAAACCCCAAATCCCAAATCCATTAGTAGTGTGTTTTAACCTACAGTAATGACTTCTATGATCCATAGTGAAACACTCTTTATTAATCTAAGAGTTAAAACTTCTTGGAAATCAGTTACATAATGGAGCCGAGCTTCACCTCCTTTCAAAATGCTATATTGCCTCATTTCCCATTTTTCCTTAATGTATCTAAAAGAACAATATTTCATCAAATACCATTATCTCTGTGATTTCACCAAATTAATCTTCAGCCCTGAAACCAAATAAAACAATTAAGAACCCTGATAATGTTCCTACGATTATCCAACGACCATTCCTCCAAAATCATCACATCATCCTCACAAATTAAATAGGAAATAGTAACATCTCCTTTACCAACCCGAGCCCTAGAAAACAAACCCGTATGAACGGCATCCTCGATAGCAATATGAAGACCTCTCATAGCCAAAAAAACAAAACAAAATGATACAATGAATCTCCTTGACGAATACCCCTTTTCCAAACTGAACTAATATGTAGGACTCGCATCCACCAAGACGGAAAACCCTAGTAGACGAAAGATAGGAGCTTATCCACACAGTCCATTTATCACCGAATCTAAGAAATGACATAAACAACAAGATACCCTCAACTCAATGAATCATACGCTTTGGCCAAATCCAACTAAAGAAGAAGTAAATTACTCTTTTTGCGTTTATATTAATCGACTACCTCGTTCAAATTTAAATGGCCATACAAAATTTAGCCCCCTTTAATAAACTTTGAATGCTGAGGGCTAACAACATAATCAATCACACGAGCAGATCGGTTAGCTAACAACTTAGCTATGATCTTATATTGGAGATACATCAATCTGATTGGTGTAAAATAAGACACAACCATAGGACATTTGGTCTTCGGAAATAAGTTAATAACGAAGGAAGCATTATTACCCGAAGGAATTATCCCATTTTGGACAAATTCTCTCATAAATTTGAAAACATCTTATTGAATAACATCCCAATTATCTTTTCACGAAACCAAAACAAAATCCACCAGGAACAGGAGATTTATCACTCTTACAATACCAAACCGCATTCTTAACTTTACTCAAGAAAGCTCAACTTCCAATGAGGATGCCTTAGTAATCAACAACGATTAATAATGAGCAATTCACGTCACAATCTGTATGTATTGCATGCGAACATCCCAAAAGCCTAACAATGTGTTGGGCATGTGATACAATGATTGTATACTATTTGTTACAAAAAAAAATTAATACAAAATCACTATTTATGTAATTTCCTTGTAACAATGGAAACACACTTATTTGTGTGCGCGTCTATCTATACCTATATATACATACATAGACACACACAGACATATATGTATACGAATGCGTAAAGGGATTTTATTAGAAAAATGCAAAACTACCAAGAAGTTAGAAATTGACAAACCATCAATACACCAAATATAGTGATCCTGAAGGACTTAAATTTGAAATTATACCATTCATCCAATTCCAAGGATGCTAATCTTGCTCTATGCTAATTTCTTAATATATGCTCTTTCATTATTGAAAATAATGTTATTACGTGCCCGTCAAATACACCATCAAGTTTTAAGGATCAATGTATGAGTTGCATTTCTTTTTATCGAATATGGATGAAGATTTTT
The DNA here is from genome assembly GCA_947069175.1 of Scalesia atractyloides. Taxonomy (NCBI): domain Eukaryota; kingdom Viridiplantae; phylum Streptophyta; class Magnoliopsida; order Asterales; family Asteraceae; genus Scalesia; species Scalesia atractyloides. Next base: position 4,332,984 of record CAMTDV010000011.1, read on the forward strand.
ATGAAGATCCAAGACATCGCAAATGGATAATCATATAAATAGATGGGAGGTTGCATCATTGCCTCACAAATTGCCTAATAATAGTTGCTCTATATCTATATAAGCAAGTGATATTTTTCAACTATAACAAATTTGTTTTACATATTGCTAGTATATAATTAATGTAATTTAATTATATAACTATAGCAAGCTTGTCTCTAAAAACCCTTCTTTTGTTAACATTATAGTCATATAAATATTTATAGTTGTTGGATTCTCAACAACATGCCTGTATTGGTGCATTCTCACAATTTTAATATGCCTGTATTGACGCATTCTCACAATTTCTGATGTTATTGTACGTTAAAACATTATATCTATATATACATAAAATATCCAACACCTAAAATAAATGTTTTATATAATAGAATGTCGATCAGAAAAAGAAAATTCAGAGTTTTAAACATCTGAAAATGACAATACGTGTAAGTTTACATTAATTGTTATCACATGTTATTACTTACTAAAGAAACAATATCTTATTGATCATATAATAATTACAAAAATATCTTTCCTACCAATAAACAAATTAGCTGTATATTCATGGAGTTTATTATTGTTAAGATATTAAATATATGTTAGCAGTTTTACATTTATTTGAGATCGATTTAATCTCCCAGAATAATTTTATTTCATTTCCTATTCAATCCCAATTTCGTGTATAAGTTCATTATCTCCAAACTATTACAAACTTTAATCCCTTTAATGACTCAATAGGGGACATTTACTAGTTAACAAATATTATAGGGGTTATTTAAATACAAAAATTATCTTAAACTTAACATTTATTAAAATGTTGTGTAAGAAAAAAGGGTTATTTAAATGCAAAAATATCTTAAACTTGACATTTATTAAAATGTTGTGTAAGAAAAACTTAAACTTTTAATGTTTCTTATTACTTTTGCATTTTGCTATTTCATACACGTTTATACTAATTAAACAAGTGGTTGCTTCATGTGTCACAATAATGTGAACCTAAAATTCTTTTACAATTTTTCTTTTTTATTTTACCTATTCATTTTTAATATTATGATTTTATTAGTTAAAATAGTTACATATACGTAATTTCAGTTATATCTTATTTTAAAATATTATTTTATAATTTCTAAATCTTCATGATTACATTTACATACATAATTACCATAAACGACAAGTTTAATATAATTCAGTTCAAATTAGAAACGTTTAACGTAAGCGGGTGATTTAATTCACACTAGTTATCCAGTCCGGTCCGATCAGTTAAACCCGAAAAATCTCTCCCACATAATTGCTTAACATATTATTAAAAAAAACTAGAGTTGAAAATTAAGAGAGAGAGAGAGAGGGGACCACTTGGTGTAGGCTTGGGGTGGTGTTGTGAAGTATAAAAAGACATGCTCCTATTCTTAAACAGCTCAGTTGAAGAAACTCTCCTCACACAATACTTATCTCTCTTCTCTCTCTATACCTCTGAAGATTTTCTCCTGAGGTGTGAGAGATATCAATTATCAAACTCCATTGGTTATCTCAACATTGGTGTTCACTGTCTTCATAGTTTCTAACGGTATTAACCGTCTGATCTATCCATCGTTGTTGCGGTACGCTATCAAAAATGGGTGGCGACACGGCTCTCAGCCTCGAAGGGATTAAAAACGAGACTGTCGATCTGGTATAACAAACGTTTTTCTCGATTTCACATTTTAATTTGGGTTCATGAGTCACTTTTATTTCAACATAGGTTCTAAATCTGTTATAAATTATACTTTATAAGCATCATCATTATTAATATTTTTTTTTATAAATTATAAACATCATCATTATTAATAATTCAGTAGCATGTTAATATTTTTTTAATGTTGAGGAGCATTAGCATGTGAGAACTTTCCGTCACATACAACCAATTACAGATAGATTTTAAAATTTTATTTATTTATTAATATTAATTTAATGGCAAAAGACAAATTAGCTGTTTCATGTGTGTGTGATTCACGGATTTGATATGACTGTCGATTTAAAAAATGAAAAAATTATTTTGTTTCATTATGTGTTTATTTACTTTAGAATCATTTTAGTTCCGTACGTCTCGGTTGATGTAGATTATCTTATTATTAGTTAATTGATTTTGATGATGATTTGATTTTATGCCTAATCGGTTACCCCCCCCCCCCCCCTCCCCTAATTTTATGAATGATTTTGTTAAGTGTTCGGTTAGTGGTTATTTTTGGTCAAATGGTTGTTATTTTAGGGGATTTGTTTAGTTTTTATTTTTTATATTTTTAACATCTATCAACTGATTTGGAACCGAATTTGATGCGAATGAACATATAAATGAAGTTTTGAAGTATGATTGTAAAGGTACATGGTCAAGCGAAACAAAAAACATGAGAACCATTTGTGTTTGTATCTTTTGCTTAAAGTATAATACCTACCTATAACGGTTATTTACCAACGGTTATTTAAGAGCTTACTGCTCCCACTTATACCAATCTTGTACTTTGTAATGAAATTTAATACGAATGAACATATAGATAAAGTTTTGGAAAAATGATCATAAAAGTACATGGTCGACAAATTTAAAAACACGAGAACCGCGTGTACTATGATAAATAAAACGGCTATTTAACCGCTTACTTCAATAATTTCTTAACTCCTAGTTTATAAATATATTTGAAAATTCCCGGTTGTATCTAACAATTACTTTGTATAAATCTATTATACGTTTTTTATATTTAAATCTTAACAATAGTTTTGCTATTGTTATTGTTTTAATGGTTGTGGTTGTCGTATTATTTATTGTTTTTTGCATTTAGCTTTTTTAAAATTACTATAAAACATCTTTAGTTTTACGTCTTGCTATAAGGAAAATGATTTACATACCGTTAAATTTACTTTATAGAAAGATAATTATTATAATATTTAATAGCATTAAATCTGTTATTGAGGATTATTAATTGGATTCAGGGAAAGATATTATAAGAGTATTGATGCTTGTTCCGAACGTTGTGTACTCCGTGGTACCCGAAACTTGTCAATTTTGATGCTTTTAATTTGGTTGTTTGTTTCACTTTTGTTAGCAGTTCTGACTATTGGAATCTGACACAGACTTCTGAGTTTAAATTAATTTAATTTAATTCTATAATAATTTTGAAACTTTAGTATATTATATTATAATTATAATTATATTAATAAATGATGTTAATTAAATATATTAGGTAGTCTTCAAAGATGGCTCGTCTCTATCTAAGAGGTGGAATATCTAATTTTACAAGACGGTTAAATAAATATTTAGAAATAGATAAGTTTGTTGTTAAAAAATTTAAATATGGTAGACACGAATTTATCATACTCTTGTAAAGAAGAAAATGAGTAAGTTCACTTAAATTAATTTCTTACAAAGAAAAAAATAAAAATCTATTTTTTAATATTTTTATCAATATTAAATAAATAAATTTAATTATAATTAATGGAATTATTTAGTCAAATAACTACTTTTTCATGGGAAATCGTTGATAGCACTTAATCTTTTTGGACTTTTTATTTAGTGGCCCAAGTGCCGTACTTGATTGGTTGATATTTTCAAAGAAATAATAAATAATTTAAAAGGATGCACCTTAATCTTGTGTGGTCCAACCCTTTTTTGTGTTAGTTCAAAAGTCAACTTGTGTTATTCATCATCCATCATGTTCTATTGTTTATCCCCGTGAATTTTTGTACCTAATCTTCACACGTCCAATCTTTTATAAAATTATAGTTAGCCATTGCCATTTCTTCAATTAATGTGTTGGTTAGTTATCATAATCACAATTAAACATCAAGAAAATGACTAAAGTAGCTTTTTTAGTGTGTATAGCACTATAGTGATATGAAATATGTAAAAAAGTGATATGAAATATGTGAATCTTCGATATGGTGTTGAGTATCACAATGTATCATATTATTAAAAGTCACTACTGACGGCAAAAAGTCTGATATTTAAGTAAAAGTAGAGACCTGACTCGTAGTTACAAATTTCATAATTAGATTAAATTAGTGATGTTTTTGAAGTTGCTATACAAGATCCATAAATATGATTATTTTCATTAATTTATCTTGAGTAATTGTAATGATTTATTTATAAACATTTGAAGTAACTCAATGGAACAGTAACTAAAAATTTGGTTGAATAAAATTAGTTTTGTGGACATCTCACTTTTCTTTAATTGACAAAGGAATTAGTATCTTTAAACAATTATCATATATACATTGAAAGATACTAATTCAAGTAATTGTCACTAGCATCCTATATATGTGATCCAACATGTGTTTTTAGCTATTTTCCTGTTAAGTTTCTTATCTTGTACATACATTTTAATGTTTCTTTCACTCTGTTATTTACCTGATGGAATAGGGAACAACCTCGTAACGTTTGTCGATTACAGTTGTTGTTCGATATGTTACTAATCCTATATTTGCTAAACACAGGAAAAAGTACCGATCGAAGAGGTGTTTGAACAGTTGAAATGTAACCGTGAAGGTCTTAGCTCCGACGAAGGAGCCCAACGTCTTGAAATTTTCGGACCCAACAAACTCGAGGAGAAAAAGGTATGACTTATTATTACAATTTACAAGTCTATTGTCACATTCCTAATAGTTAACTTTCAAATATTTAACTTAAACTTTTATTCTTCAAATACAGGAAAGCAAAATCCTCAAGTTTCTTGGGTTTATGTGGAACCCCTTATCATGGGTCATGGAGGCTGCAGCCGTCATGGCCATTGCACTCGCTAACGGCGGTGGTAAGCCGCCAGATTGGCAAGATTTCGTTGGTATCGTTTGCCTGCTTGTTATCAACTCTACAATCAGTTTCATCGAAGAAAACAACGCTGGAAACGCTGCCGCTGCACTTATGGCCGGTCTTGCGCCTAAAACCAAGGTACTTCACAAATTTCTACGCTACATCTCGCGTATCATACTTTAATACTAAGTAGTTAATGCGGTAAAAAATCGGATATCGGTCAAGGACCGATATTTGAGACTTCGCTAATCGAAGTGAGATATCGGTGGGATATTTGTAATTTTAATATCATGTAGACTTTATATATATATATATATATATATATATATATAGCAATTTAACACTAATATTTCCGTATACTACCGTTAACAAATTAACCTTTTGCAACTTGCAAAAAACTAACAATTGTAGCAAGTCGGAACTGATTTAGACTTAAAACACTAACAATTAAGACTTAAAAACACTAATAGATGAAAGATGAATGCTAGAACTAAGAAGAAAGGTACTGATTTTGTGAAAATCAGTGAGATATCACTCAATATCGCCGATAATATCAGTACTGATAGATATCTCACCAGGGGACCAATATATCACCGATACAATATTAACTGCATAGCTTTTCTATAACCATAGAGAAACTTATACAATCTCATAATTTGCATGATTGTATCCAGGTTTTGAGGGATGGCCGATGGAGCGAACAAGAAGCTGCAATATTGGTTCCCGGAGATATTATCAGTATCAAACTTGGTGATATCGTTCCTGCTGATGCGCGTCTTCTGGAAGGTGATCCCTTAAAGATCGACCAATCTGCTCTTACTGGAGAATCTCTACCGGTCACCAAGAACCCATACGATGAAGTGTTCTCCGGTTCAACTTGCAAGCAAGGTGAACTTGAAGCCGTTGTCATCGCTACTGGAGTCCACACCTTTTTTGGCAAGGCTGCACATCTTGTGGACAGCACAAACCAAGTGGGACACTTCCAAAAGGTTCTAACCGCAATCGGAAACTTCTGTATCTGCTCCATTGCTGTTGGAATGGCTGTTGAGATTATCGTGATGTACCCGATCCAACATAGAGATTACAGATCCGGGATTGACAATCTTTTGGTGTTGCTTATTGGTGGAATTCCGATTGCTATGCCTACGGTTCTTTCAGTCACTATGGCTATCGGATCACACAGGCTTTCGCAGCAGGGTGCGATCACTAAAAGAATGACTGCTATTGAAGAAATGGCGGGAATGGATGTTCTTTGCAGCGATAAAACCGGAACTTTGACGCTAAACAAGCTTACGGTTGATAAGAATTTGATTGAGGTGTTTGGTAAAGGCTTGGATAAGGAGCAAGTGTTGCTTTACGCTGCTCGGGCTTCTCGAATGGAAAACCAAGATGCTATTGATGCAGCCATCGTTGGAACGCTTGCTGACCCCAAAGAGGTATATATATGAAAACGATCATTACAGAACACTAAATATTGCGAGAACAAAACAAACAACTCTAAACCACTAAATTTTGGGATTTAACGTTCATATGTTTTGAATTTTATGTTTCTTACATTTATATGTGTATTCTATATACATAAAAAATATATATATTTTTACCTACACACAACCTACATACATGCAAGTAATTTAATGTAAACAAACATTTAGTGTTCTGCATAGAACCTTCCCCATATAGATATATATATATTTGTATATTTTTTGGTGTTTTGTAAACAAAAATGAAAACGTCTTATTCGTTTTGTGTGTTTTCATAGGCACGAGCTGGCATCAGAGAGGTCCATTTCTTCCCATTCAACCCTGTCGATAAGAGGACTGCGTTAACTTACATTGATAATAACGGCAACTGGTTTAGAGCTAGCAAGGGTGCACCTGAACAGATATTGACACTTTGCGGGTGCAGGGAAGATCTCAAGAAGAAAGTTCACGCGATGATTGATAAATTCGCCGAACGTGGGTTGAGATCTTTGGGTGTTGCAAGACAGGTTTGCATCAATCTATTTTATATGCATGACAGTATGAGTTACATGTTTTTTTTTGTTTTTTACCTGATCAATGTTTTTTTTTGGTAAATTTGTAGGAAGTGCCTCAAAAATCGAAAGATGGCCCTGGTGGTCCATGGGAATTCGTTGGATTGTTGTCTCTCTTTGATCCACCAAGGCATGACAGCGCCGAGACCATTCGCCGAGCTCTCAGTCTTGGTGTAAACGTCAAGATGATTACTGGTAACTAACTAACTATATCTCCATACAAACGACCCAGTCATCTAACTAAGACATCTGTCAAAAAATTTATTGAAAAAATAGCCTAGTGTTCATTTACGCCAGGTTTTTGATCCCTTACACTGCTGTCAAAAATTTACAAAAGCATATGACGTCACCCTTCTTGGTGGGTTACACTTATGTAAATTTGTTTTACACTGATGTAAATTTACGTATACGATTTTTTTTCGAAAAGTTACATAATATTAAAAAATTTTGGTTTTCTAAAAAACAATTTTTCAAAAAGTTTTCACGGTTCAGGCAACTCGGGCAGCTCTCATTTGAACCTTTCCCTATACATATAATGTTTATATGTATAAATTTAAACTAATATTGGTTTTATATTAATCGTATAGGTGATCAACTTGCTATTGCTAAGGAAACTGGTAGACGTCTTGGTATGGGAACAAACATGTACCCTTCTTCATCTTTACTTGGCGGACACAAGGACGAATCAATTGCTGGACTTCCAGTAGACGAGTTGATCGAGAAAGCTGATGGATTCGCTGGAGTTTTCCCTGGTGAGTGTTTCTTTATACAAGTTCTCAACATTATTTAAACCACTATACTTTGACACATCATTGCATTATCAACAGAGCATAAGTATGAAATTGTGAAGAAACTACAAGAGAGGAAGCACATTTGTGGTATGACTGGAGATGGTGTGAATGACGCGCCTGCATTAAAGAAGGCTGATATTGGTATTGCGGTTGCTGATGCTACCGACGCTGCAAGAAGTGCTTCTGACATTGTGCTTACTGAGCCTGGGCTTAGTGTGATCATCAGTGCTGTGCTTACCAGTAGAGCTATTTTCCAAAGAATGAAGAATTACACCGTTCGTCCCTTTCGTCATCTTATCTAATAAACACATTTCTTTTGTTGATCATGAGAACAACGCCGGACACACCAAAATGCACTAACAGACCTTTGTTATAAACACACTTTCTTGGTCAAAACTTACTTAAAACCCTTCATCTTATTTGCAGATCTATGCCGTTTCAATCACCATTCGTATTGTGTTTGGATTCATGTTCATCGCGTTGATATGGAAGTTTGACTTCTCTCCCTTCATGGTTCTTATTATCGCAATCCTCAACGACGGTAAGTTTTCTAATAACTGTAGTTCTTGTTTATGATATATAACATTTGCTGACACCCGTTATGTTTCAAAGGTACTATCATGACAATCTCGAAGGATAGGGTGAAACCATCTCCGTTACCCGACAGCTGGAAGCTAAAAGAGATCTTTGCCACCGGAGTTGCTCTCGGAGGTTACTTAGCTTTAATGACAGTTATCTTCTTCTGGATCATGAAGGATACCGACTTTTTCACAGTAAGATATAAATTCTTAGGAGTATTAATCGTGTCGGGTTGACATGGTTTGAGTTGGCTAACACGACCTATATATTTATTCGTATCAAAGACATCAACTCTAAGACCATCCGTAGTGGGGGGTTGTTGGGCGTTCTATCCTTGAAAAACGTCCCAAAATGCCCATAAGACCGCCCCAAGGCGTTTTTTTCAAAAAAAACCTCCCAGACGTCCTTTTTTCCACGCTGGAGATGAGTTGAATTAGCCAATGACATGTATTCTACTTTTTGGTTGGCCAATACCCTTTTTTTGATTGTTTTTTTTTATTTAATTTTTTACATCCCTTTTAACATAATGCCCCACAATGCCCACATCCCACTACACCCATTTTAGGAAAAAACGCCCAATAATGCCCCATTGCTGACTGGGATGACACGTGTCGCACAATGCCCATGGCGGCGGGGGCATTATTCATGCTCTCCACTACACATGGTCTAACCAGGACACCCTAAAAATATGTAACATAGGAGATGTCTCATCTAATCCAATTTCAAAAATGAGTCACCCGGGCTGGCAAATTTTAGAATGTTGTTAACGTGTCGTAAACAGGTTGGCGGGTTGACCTGTTTGATAAAACAGGTTGAAAGTTAACCTGTTTAGTTAAACGGGTTAAACAGGTAAACCCAAACACGACCTGTTTATTTAATGTTTTATATGACAACCAAAAACTTGGTTATTTTCATGATGTGTCATGACTCCCTATTTATGTTTCCTTCGTCTCTGCAGGATAAATTCGACGTGAAATCTATAAGGAACAGTGAACCCGAGATGATGGCCGCTTTATATCTACAAGTCAGTATTGTGAGCCAAGCTCTCATCTTCGTTACCCGTTCACGTAGCTGGTCGTTCGTGGAACGACCCGGCTTCTTACTAATGGGCGCTTTCCTAGCAGCACAACTGGTAACATTTTCAAAAAAAAAAAAATAACCACATAAATTTCAGGTAGCAACCACATAACATATAACCCGTATTCGCATAAATTTTAGGTAGCAACTTTAATCGCAGTATACGCCGAGTGGGGATTCGCGAGAATTAAAGGAATCGGATGGAAATGGGCTGGTGTTATCTGGCTTTACAGTATAGTGTTTTACTTCCCTCTTGACCTCATGAAGTTTGCCATTAGATACATCCTTAGTGGCAAGGCTTGGCTCAGCATGATTGACCAAAGGGTATGTTACTATATTTCTATATATCTATATTTCAATATTTCAGTATTTTATTAATAACCTTCTATCTTAAACTTTAGTGAATGCTAAAACTTATAAAACATTGTGTGTGTTTTTGTGTAGACTGCTTTCACAACAAAGAAGGATTATGGTAGAGGAGAGAGAGAAGCCCAATGGGCTCATGCCCAAAGGACTTTACATGGGCTTCAAGCACCTGACACATCAAATCTCTTTAATGAGAAGAGCAGCTACAGAGAACTGTCGGAAATCGCTGAACAAGCCAAACGACGCGCTGAAGTTGCAAGGTACTTTAACTGTTAACCGTTAATTACAGTCTAAATGTCTAATACAAACTTTCACATTTAAAGTTGATAATATTTAACATTTTAACTAACACTTGGATGTGTGTGTATATAGGCTTCGTGAGGTGCTTACGCTCAAGGGTCATGTTGAGTCAGTGGTGAAACTGAAGGGGCTCGACATTGATACAATTCAACAGCATTATACAGTATGAGGAGCTTTTGATAACGGGGCGGTTTTTAACTTATTACAGAATCGAGGCCAGCTTAAAATCCTTGTTATAACCATGGAGAGCAGCGTTGTATGCTGCAATGCAGCCTCGAGTGTTTAAAGTTTATGTTATCTTGTAAAATTTCCAGAGTATAATCATAAACGGTTTGTGTTTGGTCTCGTCGTGTTATCAAAAGTTGGAACATTTTCCATATGACTTAGTTTCTTTTAACCTTTATATGTTTGAATAAATCAATGTGATGAACAAAGAAGATGGTGTTTGAACTCAACTCATTACCCGTTGATAAAGTTTGGTTTTAAAATATGTAAAGGGTTTAGTCTTGGTTTACAATGGTTAAAAACATTATTAATAGTTTGCTCTAAAAACAATCAAGATGAAAGAATTTGGGTTCGAGAGTCATGTCCAAGTGTTCCAGCAATAAGACGTGTTATTCCATATATAAGAGTTATGTAATTTCAAAAGAGTTAAAAGTTACGCTCGCCTTCTATGTTGAGTTAAATCCTTTGTAGCCTATTTTGACGCACAAGGGATAAAAGTGCAAACGTTTAGATAAAACCTATATAGGAGAAATTTTATAGTAATATCAAAAGTTGTCCAAATGATAAAAATAAGCCTTTTATTTATAGGCTAGTCTACTGGCCGACACATTAAATTTAAGGGTGTGTTCATTATTCGGTTATAATCGAATTAACCAAAACAAAACAAACCAAAACTGAAAAAATGAACCAAATAAGAATTCGGTTATTTGGTTAGGTTTGTAACCGTAACCTGATTCATATTCGGTTCCTATAATTGGATTAGCGCAAGGGTGAACCGTAAATTGTTAAAAAGGTCTTCAAATTATAATTTATGTCAGTTGTGTATCCTTTTCTGCTCTTCTCTCATATTCCCACCGCTGTCAACAAACAAATCACGCGTTCGAATTATTGATCCCCTATCATTCTTCATCCACTTGAAAGAATTGGTCTCCACTTCCAAAGATTCCTCCATCACCACCTTGGGTTTCACATTTTCATAAGTCTCTCCATTTTATTGATCTTTCTGAACTATCCTCATTTACTGTTGGTAATAAATCACTGGAGTGGCGTCAGGCCATGACTGAGGAGTTTGAAGCTCTTATTAAGAATGGGACTTGGTATCTTGTTCCTTATGTTGCGAATACTAACCTTATTGATTCTAAGTGGGTTAACAGGATAAAGAAGGATCATAATGGTAATATCATTCGCTACAAAGCATGCATTGTAGCGAAAGGTTTTAATCACACTTTGTGTTGACTTTCAGGAGACTTTCAGTCCTGTTGTCAAGCCTACTACTATTCGGGTAATTTTATCTGTTGCCATCACCAGTAATGGTTGCTTTGAAAACTTGATATCCAAAATGCTTTTTTCCATGCTGACTTGCAAGAGATTGTGTACCTCAAACAACTACAAGGCGTTTTTTTTTGACAAAAGTCACCCGGATCATGTGTGTCTACTTCATAAGTTATTATGTGGCCTTAAACAGGCTCCAAGACCCATGTTTCAATGCCTCTATACAACACTAAAAATCGTTTTTTCTTGCTCCAAAACTGACCCTTCGCTATTCATTTTGAGGTCTAATGGTTCTCTCGTCTATGTTCTTGTGTACGTTGATGACATTATTGCCATAGGAAAATATGTGAAAGCCACTGATGATGTCATTGCTAGGTTGAGCAACACCTTTGCTGTGAAAGACCTAGGTACTCTTCATTATTTTTTGGGAATCGAAATTGTTCCCTATAGCAAGAACATTATCTTATCTCGGCGCAAAATATATTTGTAACCTAATTGAACGCACGACACTGTCGGATTGTAAATCACTAGCGTCACCAATGAGTACTTCATAACCTTTGACCCGTGCTAATAGTCCGCCTCTAGCAGATCCTACTAAATATCGGATAACTGTTGGTGGCTTAATATGTATGTCTTTCCAGACCGGACATTTCCTATGCGGTCAATAAAATTTTCCGGTTTATGCAGGCTCCAACAAATAACCATAGGTCGGCTGTCAAAAGGATCTTACGTTATCTTAAAGGTACTTCTCACAGCTGAAGGTTCAGATCATCTCCACGGATGATCAAATAGCCGATGTGTTCACAAGCCATTACCGTCACAAAGGTTTCGAATGCTAAGGTTCAAGTTACAGGTCTTTCCCAACCCTCGAGAATGTTGGACAATATGTTTAGACAATATTTTACATAAAATATCTTTTAACATTTCTTGAAAAAGTATAATTATAAGAATATCAACCATATTACATAAAATATCTTTTAACATTTCTTGAAGAAGTATAATTATAAGAATTATCAACCATAAAAAATATCCAATCACCTCATGATATGGTTAGATTATTATTTATTTGTAAATACTGATTAAAGAAATCCAAGAAGAAGAACCCCCAAACACAGCGAACCGCCTAACCAATCATGAAAATAAAATAAACTGAACAACCAATAATTATAAATATAGGTTAATAAGTAAAATGTATATTGATATAAGTTATATTGAGGTTTTAATTTTTACAATAATTCTGGGTGGGCCTAACTCTTCATCCTTATATCTTTGATGTTTCCGTGCCCCATATATTGTGTGGTGTAACCAAGTTCATGCAAAGTTAATTCGTGTGTGTTATGTTCTACTCAAACTTAGATCCTGAATAAGCCAATGTGGTCTCTTGTTATCTTGATTGTATAATGCACCCGAGTTTGTCAAACTTGTTTTTATAATCGCCATAGATTCGTCGCCTCCATTTTGATGATGATAGTTTTGTGACCGTCTCGTACTAATGCTAGGTCCAATGCTTAACGTTAGTTCCACGTCATCAGGCCATGTTGGGTCGTCGTGAATGCCACTAGTGTCTCCATATCTTGAAATATCAAAACCTGGCATGATCAATCCCGAATCATCATTGTTGATATCCAAAGTTGCTTGTGGACCGAACTCAATGTGTTGTCTAGTCTCACTTCTCAAAGTAGTGGTCATATTCTTTTGAACATCGTACAACCGATGAAGTTCCCTTACCTATATAGCAATTTTCAGGACAATGTTACACTATTGGTTTCAAATAAAAAGATAGCAACAATATTATACACATAATTTCAATAATAATCACTGATATCATGCACCTTGTCTAGGTAGTGAACAACTGCTGATACTTTTAGTGACTATTGAAATTTTGTTTTTAGCACAACAAATAAAATGAATATTAAAATTACCTGACGTCTAAAAGTATCTTCATGCTTCAACATTGTCTGTTTGATGAAATCTAGATGGTGGTTTTCAAGCATCCTATGTATAAATTCGCAAATCGTAATCTAAAGGTATCAACGCTAGGCACGTGCAATGTTTCTCTGATAGTTACGAAAACTTTTGTTCCACCGAGCAATCATCTAGTACCGTAAGATGTCAATTTGTTGCTAGTTGAAAAATGATCATGTGGTTTTGATCCCTTGCCTACAAGAGTAACAAGAGAAACTGTCAATTTATATCCAGAAATGGTACAAAAAGGTGTAAGAAAATGAACCACCAAAACAGGAATAAAGTAGAATGAGTGCCTGACAAATGAGTAAATAAACAATAACAAATACCAATCTGACATTAGGGTTTTATCGCATTTGAAGTTTCTGTTTGATATGCATCACAAGGATACATCAACACTCATCAGTAATGTATACAAGTAGAATGAGTTAGTAAAATCTACAATTATAATGTGGAGAATGATGCATGTGTAAAAGTACACTTGCGAAAAGGTGGAGACAATATCTAGTTGAACCCAAGTCAGAAATCTTTGGTGACCTAAGGTCAAAATTAAATCACCATGGATTGGATGATTAACCCAGTGCACAATTTAAAGTCAAATAAACTTTGCATACAGATCATGCCTAAAGTTTAACTAAGGGTGTTGCTGGCCATAACTTTTGGCTGGCCTTTGTACTTTTCCTGGTCCATTTTCTTGATCATGTTAATACGTCAGTTAGCACTTATGCAACGACCGAAAGTGTATCTGAATAGTCAATTTTTAATTCATAGCTGATATATATATATATATATATATATATATATATTGCAACGACCGAAAGTGTATCTGAATAGTCAATTTTTAATTCATAGCTGATATATATATATATATATATAGATTTTTGAGAACGCTAAATATTGCGAGAACTGTGAGAACGAATGAGAAAACCAATCAAAACTATTTTTTTTAATACAATCATCATTTAATTAAAATACAACATTAAAAAAAGAAATTATAATATCAAATAATTCATTTCTCCTTTCAAAATCACTTTTATTAGATTTTTTACACATGTGTAAATGGCAAACTTACACATATGTAAAAAAAAAATTATTTCTTAATTCACGTAAATTTGAATGTGTAAATTAAATTTCTAGAATTGTATTGGAATAATAATGACAAGTGTTAAAAGAAATTTTAGATTTCACTTGTTTTTGACCAATTTTTAGTGGTTTTTTCATTCGTTCTCATGGTTTTCGCGATATTTAGCGTTCTCATTTAAACCCTCATACATACACACACATTAGCGATACATATTAGATAAAATATTTTAGTTAGGAGCTCCTCTCATATGCCCATACCCTAGGCCTAAACCCTAGAAATATCATCTCACTTTTATACTCAACTACCCTAAAACTCCTTTATTACCAGAAGCACTCCTCTCAAGTATCCTAGAACCATTTTTTTCGTTTTTTAAATAAATTATAAAGATAATGGATGATTGGGTAGGTCAAGATAAAGGGTCTATTTGCACATGCACTATCTCTATCTCTCACATTTTCCCTCAACGGGGACTACTACCCTCTATGACTACCCCTATGACCGGTGGCATTATACCCGCGGGAGTACCCATACAGGCTCTCCACTCCACCCGAATGCCCCTATCACCCTTATTGTAATTAATTATCTCTATCATAAATGAGAGATATGATTTAATAAGTTTTTCTTTGTTATTATCTTCATTCTATATTATATATGGCTGATCAATAATAAGCAATAGGAAAAATTCCCAAAGTTCATTTTTGGACACTTGATTTTTCATATGTATGCTTTAGGAAATTTTCATATGTACAGTCGTCAGTCAGCGTCGCTTAAACATTTTGTGCCACGTAGAGGTGGTTTCGTTTCAAAATGACACGTGGCATCTCCGTCAGCGGATCCTCACGAATATTGTGTGGTGCCCGACATTCAAGCACAAAGAATACATGTTCATTTGGTCGGAGTTGAAAAGTCAAAGTTCATTTTGAGACATTTGACTTTTCATATGTTTATTTTGGGAAGGTTATGTCTAAACGTACCTGCACCTCTTCCGACCGAACCTAACCTCCTCATGTGAGAGGAAAAATTCTTTTTAATGGTTGGCCACACCCTTATGTTTGTGAGAGAGGGGGGGAGGTGTACATTTAGCGCAACCTATTTAGGATTTTCGGAATTTCATCATGCATTTGACATGTATGTATATGTGTGTGTATATCTAGAATAAGGTATAAGTTTCATGAGAAATATGGTTCTGAATCCAGAGAGTAATCAATTATCATGATTATATATACTCAAAACAGCAAAAGCTAGGATGTATCCACATTTATAAATAGATGAATCAACAAAAGTAGAATGTACTACCAATATCAATAACATAAACATTACTGTTAGATTTTAGCAAACATATCTACCACTAGTAATTCCAAAACAGATTTCATGTACCTGGTAGTGAAAAGCAACAGAACAAAACCACATCATTCCCATTAACCAATAATCTTCCTAACCCTTGAATATAAGCAACCGACGCGCGCTTTTTCGATGAGATTTGACCAAAGATCTATGTCTCCAAAGAAAAAGGACCAGAAGGGTATGAATCTTGGTGTCTCCTAAAGTTTAAGATATGTTTGATAAAGTTTAAGAAGAATCATATCATAATTGTCCTAATAATTCAAGATTTGACAGGCTGAGGATAAGAGAGAGATAAGCATGTTAATCAGTATCGAACCATGAATCCAAACACCCTTGTAAAAACTTTTGGGCTGCCAACAGACCAATCAAGCTGGGCCATCTAATACCAACTTTGGGCTGCCAGAAAAATGACCCAAAAGACATCATAGAAGCCTGCCAGATTTGAAGAATAATTCTACATGCATTATTTCGTTGTTGCATATTTAATTCAAGTAGGTGAATTAATAAAAGGCTATGAAGAAAATTGTTGTACAACATCTTTGTTCTAATCTTATTTATTGGGAGACTTGCCAAAGGCCATCTATAATTCATTCAGGTGATTGACCATCTCGAATCGGCGTCTAAGAGAGAGAGACATGACTCGTCGACAATAGTCTAAGACGGGTGAGGGTGTGATGACGATTTCCAGGAAAGAAGAACTGGATTATGAAGATGCATTTGGTTAAGGCAAATGAGGGGGAGGGGTTAATTGTATAATATTTTCTTTTTGTTTTTTGAAGAACAAGTGTATTATGATCATTTGACCATAAAGTTTAACAGAATTACAAACAATGTTAGTCAATTGGTCTGAAATTACAAAAAATTGAAAAGAACAATGTCTCTTATTCAAAATAAATAAATAAAATGACGAAAACCGTAATTTACTATTCAATATAACTTTATTTAATATTCCTAAAGCTTATAATTAAATGTAATTAAATTATATAAACCTATAATAGTTAACTTAAAATATAGGTTTACGATATATAACTTTCTTTAAACGACAAAGGTTATATTATTTATTATTATTTATTATAGAATAAGATTTCTATTACTCGGCACAAAAAGATATGGGATAACAACATAACATTATCAATATGTAGAAATAGACAATTAATTATTTATTTATCTCTTTAATCATGTATGAACAAGTTTTTATACTTTTGATAATCATATTTAATTAGTTGGAAAAACACCAAACTAAAACTAAGTTTTGTTTGTGTTTCGACAATAAAGGTTAATCTTCTTTCGTCTCGTTCAAATAGCTGAGATGATCCTACAAAACCAACAACACGCCGTAAACTCGTTACAAGGAGGAGAATAGGGCAGTTCTCCTTGTAACCACCCTCCACCGTAAGAATAAGTACAGTTTTTATGGATAATAGTGTGTGAGAGAGAGTAAGAGAGCAATCCGTAAGCCTGAGGTAAAATCCTCTATTTATAGCCAAAGTGATTCGTGAAAGAGATGGGCCGATGGGCCTTGGACCTAAGGTCGACAACAAGAAATATCTATTTTGCTCCCTTTACCATGACCGTTAGTGGATATTGGCAAGAGGGCCGCTGGCGCACGCTGAATGGTCTGGCATCGACAATGTAGTGGAGATCTTGGAACAGTGGTCGGCGCAAGTTGATTGGTGCTACGTAGGTGTTCTTGTGTACTTTTTGTCTCCTGCACAATTGCTCATCGTGCAGCATGATATAACACAGCCTGTTGAGCGCATATTGGCCCATTATACTTTCACCTGTACCTTTCGTACTTTCTGAACACTGCCTTGCGCTTCATACATTTGCGTGACGAGGGTACATCCTCCGAAGTCGACGCAAGATTATGTAGCTTGGTCTTTTCCCCATTGATTAGTATTATTTATATGTCAGGAATGTGATAATATTAACAAATTAAATTGTACACGTATAATGGAAAGTAAATGTTCGAATATTTGGTTATGTTTAATTAAAAAAAGAATTAAAATGAAACAGAGCTTCACTAAATCGGATATTGATCCAACAATCTGTCACTATCACTAAGTAGTTTGTTCGAACTAAAATTATGATCATTCACAATACGGTGGGGATTCGTTAGTTATATATCATATTAGATTGAAAGTCAAATTTTTTTAAATGACTACGAACTTGTGTGTAAAACATAGAAAAGAATAACTAAGTTTATCGTTGACCCCGCGTTGTGACAGACTTATCAAACGGGGGAAAATAGACGCGCTGCAACAGACCTGTCAAACGTGAAAAAAATAGATGAAAAAACGTTGAACCCCACACGCACGTTGCGCCGTGTTAACTCGGAAAATTTAGAACGAAACGTTAAATGAAAAAATTGCGAAAGATGAAACATATACGGGACCAAAGTTGAAATTAAAAGTGTGTAAAACAATAGAAAAGAATAACTAAGTTTATCGTTGACCCCGCGTTGTGACAGACTTATCAAACGGGGGAAAATAGACGCGCTGCAACAGACCTGTCAAACGTGAAAAAAATAGATGAAAAAACGTTGAACCCCACACGCACGTTGCGCCGTGTTAACTCGGAAAATTTAGAACGAAACGTTAAATGAAAAAATTGCGAAAGATGAAACATATACGGGACCAAAGTTGAAATTAAAAGTGTTGGTGTTAAATTGCAAATGATGAAAAGCTTTTGGGATAAAAGTAAAAAAAATTAAAGGGGTTAAATTACAAAAGCTAGAAACTTTTGAATTATAAGTGAAAAATGAAACTAATTAAAGGGTTTAAATTACTAAGCAATGAGACTTTAGACTTAAATTACCAAGAATTGAAATTTTAGAGTTAAAAAGGAAAAATTCAATTTTTTTCAAAAAACTATCAAAACCAATGGTACATGTTGATAATAAACTTTTCTATAACAAGGAAATCTTAGCATGTGATATTATATCATTGACAACTTAAATCATCATTTACATCCTCACGACCAAATGTTACAATATAAAAACCAAACAAACATAACTCCTTCAAAAGCTACATGCATGTGAACAATTGTAGCGACTTATTTTAAACATTAAATCTACACTTTGGAATATAATTCAATAACGAATGGAAACCATATAGTTGTTTTTTAGTTAGGTCGTGTGCAATCACGTCTGATTTCACCCTTGTTACCTGTCAAAACCCCAACTCGACCAAGCTTGGTAATGGCAGTCACGAAAGCTTGGTTAAAGGCATTGTTGCTAGACGCAAATTGATTGACTGTTGGCCTTGATCGAGTATCCGTGAACAAATTTTGGTCAGAGGTAAACAAACCCTTTCCTTGTTGAAGGTTCCTAAAATACGCATTGTCGAAAGTTCGAGGGGTGGTAGGGTCCATGTTAATTGCTATCCTTGGGTCTACTTTAAGCGGGCACATTTGCCTTAGTTGAAGAGCATATTGGCGGTTTAGCGTCCGGTCTATTCCCTTCTTATTATAAATTCGTTTCGAGAATTTGCTACAATGAGAGAATCCAAGTGTATGTGCACCTTTGAAACAGTTAAACACCATTTATAAAAATAGGTCTTCAAATTAAAGACATAATTTTTAACCGTAATGAATAACGTGATCTACATGCATGATCAAGCCCGTTATTAGTGGAGTTTATTATCTACTAGTTATTATTAATTGAAATATTATTTATCTTTTAAGTTATTTTTTAGTTATTATTCTATCTCCATAGTTATTAATGTTTTACCATTATCATTAGTTAATTAGTTTTATCATTATTATTTTCATTCCAATCTCTATATAATGGTATATGGTTAAGTTATTCTATACGTAGAAATATTATTTTAGTAATGCAAAATTTCAAGTTCTTTTGAGTTCCTTGTTGCATTGCATAACACAGTTCTATTTAAAAATGGGGTTGCGGCGTGGCTTGTTGCATATTTACATGTATCCTTATGTAATTTTTCTATGATTAATGAACCAAACATTACCTGAAAGTGCAATCATATCGGTTTGAGATAAACCATGCTTTGCAAACATGCTATTAAGTTGGTCCAACTTAAAATGTGGTTGTGGAAGACCATTTTGCACACTATTCTTTGTAGAAACCCTCCCATCTCTTCTTCCCAACTCTACACTGTATGATGGCCCACCTGCCTGTTTATTTAAACATAACCAAATCTATGTAATCAGTGTAATAAATATACACAAAGATATTTTATTTCCTATGAGACCCAAAATCAACAGTCACATCAAAAATTGTAAAAGAATATGATTGTTCATACCAAACCAATGACATCTCTAGTGGCAAGAGCCAATATATCTGCACAAGAAACCTTATTCCGGCAATTGGGATTGCTGTCAAGGGTGGCTTTCGCTTTGATGACGGTATCAAATCCGTCTCCAGCGAGTGACAAGTTGTCAGGATGGTCCTTCTCGGCATTTGCATTCGCTAGAAGAATCGAAGCATCACATCCCTATATAAACATAGAGTGAAAAATGAATATGTTAACGCTTGGTAAGCGTAGTTAGAAATGAGTATGGAGGAAGTTAAACAAGACAAACCCGAACAAAACAGTCATGAAAGAAGAGGCGGAGAGTGGCAGGTGCGGTGACAAAAGTTTGCCGAAATTTTTTGGTGACGGCTGATTTGACTATTGATTCGACATTAGGGCAAGTGTTTTGATAGAAATTTTTTCTAAGTTGAGCATATGATGAGGCAACAAACAGAGAGAGGAACAAGAAAGTTAGTATTTGCTTCTTCATTTTGCTTTCCTTTTCTCTTTGTTGTATGATTTTGGAGTGAGGATCTTTATATAGATACCTACATATATTATTGTAATTGGTCAATGACTTAAATATAGATACATATATGAGTATGTCTATTTTTTTATTGACCATTGCCTTATTCAACAATGGAATAAGTTTATCCTAATAGCTATAACTTAATCATCCATTGGTTTATTAGTCAAAACATAATATATGCGTACATAATACATATATGTAATTTTAAAACGGTTAAAATGTTAAATACATAAAAATGTGTTAAATTTCATAGATGTTATTATAGTTATGTGCAACATAGTAAAATTTTTATCTTTAAACTAGTCCAACCCTGTGATTTTTTTTGGATGGTAAACGAATCTTTCAAATGGGTTATTGGCAATATTCACTACATCGGGATACACTCGTCTCTGAACCGGGAGAACCCTCACCCTAGGGCTGAAGCCCGTGAACACTCGCCAGAAGGCACAACAGTGTGGTGAGGTAAAAACTCACTCAATTCAAAGATCAAACTAGTGATCACCACCTACTCGCCTAGTTAACTAAATGGTGGGGGCATGAATCAAACCTTTGTTACTTAGAACACAAGATCTCAGGTCTCTCCCCACTCTGTGAATTATGAGACTAAAAAAGTCTAACCTATTTGCGTATAAATTTTACATATCTATTGAATTTTTTTTAAAAATAAAAACCTACTATTGTTAAAAAATTTAATGAAATTAATATTCATATTTTGTAGTTTCTTGCCTTTTCAATTATTAAAATCTTGATACACTTAATATATATTAGGTTTAGTACATGTTAGTTCAAGAGTTCTAGTTTATAGTGTTCATAGTGTTCACATGAATATGAACACTATAATCTAGTGGTACCATATTTGTTCACAAAAAAATGATGTGAGTACATTCTTGCAAGTAGAATATTAGCTAGTATTTAAATGTAATACGTTATTAAAAAGACACTAAATGATTTTAACTCTATTATTACATAAATGGTAAAAATATTCAGTTTAATATACTTTGAATATGAGAATTATTGTTATATTACTAGGTTATAGTCTCATGTATTGTATGAGTTAAATATGAGAATTGCTTGTTTTCAAAACATAATAAAACAAGTAGGTCTACTTGCTAATCATCTTGCAAGCTTGCAATATTTTACTTATAGTAATCAATACCTAAACGGTTTTCATAATTCAATCCATAATGTAATACACATATTATTTAAGTAGTATAATTCTAGATAAATTTTATTATTTTAAATCGTAGTTGAAAAATACATATGGACTGATTGGTTTAAAATGTTAAAAGTATTAGCTTACTTAAATTAAGGTTTAGATCAAAACATATATATTAGCTTGAAATTAATAAATATATGCCTATGGTTGTTTAACAAAAATAAATTCATAATATAGTAGAATTGATATTATTTGTATTGCATTGATGTGTTATAAAAAATAGATAATTCTGATAATATGATGTGAACCAAAAATAGCTATCAGCATAATTTGAATTTGAAATAATAAAGAAAATATAGTCATTAGTAAATAAGTAAGTAAATTAGATGTAAATATAAATGTGTATTGTTTAAATGCATTATCTTGGTAAATTTAAAAATGATAATTGAAATAAAGGCGAATATTAAGGTAGAGATTTTAAAATAAGTAATTGTCATGATAATTAATTAATTTAAAAAAATAATAAAAATGAATTTTGATTAAAAAAGATATGAGATATAAGATGGTATTGCAACGTGTGTTTTTTAGAATAGTTCCTTATTTTGTAAATTGACCACCAAAATTTGTTATTTTTCCAATTTCATCATAGCGTACACATATCCATTTCTTAAGCTATTTTTTTAATTTTTCTCTTAATAATTATTTCGAAGACGGCGTTGTCTTCATTTTACGGTTCCCTTATAAAATTCACTGAAAATGAATTATATTCGCAATAGAGTATATTTTGGTATGATAAGCTATAATTCGAAAAATATTAATCCCAATACCAGTATTTGTTTCTACCTTTTTTGGTTGCTACACCGAGTACCGATACAATATCAATACCGTATTGAATCGAACCGATGCCGACTGAATTCCAGTCACGACATGTGGGGGAACTACACTAGTTCTATAGATAATGATCTGTTCCAATTCCAATATATTCTTCCAAAAGTAATCTTTTTAGAATATTTGAATTAGTTTGGTGAGCAAGTAGTATGGCATGTTACTTGAATGCTATATCCGTTGAGATTACAATGTTTATTAATCATTACTTGATACGTATTTCATATTTTGTATCAACACATATATTTCAATTAAAAAGTATACATTTGTTTCTGTATCAAGAGCTAATTAGAGAATTTATATGGTTATATTGAAATTTCTTGCGAATATATTCTTTATGTCATAACTGTAGATCAAACACGCAACTTAAAAGTTAAAAAATACAACAAAATTTTGATAAGAGGTTTTAAAACTAATATCCCCAGAACTTATATAATTAATTATATGTATAACAGTAAAGAATTGATTTAGATAAAGGATATCATAATATATTAAATAAAATGATGTCTGAAATATTCTTGAAAAGGTGGATACATCAATGTATTAAAAAAACATTTTACTTTTGAGTTAATGTTATTTTCTATATGTGATGGTTGGCATGAAAGTGATAGTAATCTTAGGCTGGACGTTGATTGATTAACTCATGGCAGCCAATTTTATATTTAAGATTGAGGTTGAGTTATGTGCAATTGGCTGCATATCATCGATTAAATAAAAGCTATTTGTTTGAAGCATTTTGTTAAAAATGAAAATATCCTAACAAAATCATACACCAGGAGAAAACAAACTTTCACCAATGAAAAGTTTATCTATAACAAAATCTGTATGTGATTATTGACGATCTCCCTGATAAAACAAAATCTGTATGATACACTACCGCAAAGGGTGTATCACGCGTGATGGGCTTGTTTGTGTGATGTTCATCGCGGCTGTGATGGTGGTGTTGTTTGGAAATTTGCATGTTTGACTCTAAAACCATAAACAAATTAAGTTATTTAAAGGTTTAAATTTTGGCAACAATTGTGGATTGATTTGCAGGTTTACAATGGTGGTTTTGAAGATGATGATTATTATGGGAGTAAAATATGATAAAGTCTGCTGTTGATACATATTAGAAAAGATATATTAGCGGGAATAAATTATATAACTGTAATAATAGTTGTGAGATATGATTTAATTAGCTTTTCTTTCTAATTATCAATCAATCATCAATAAATAATAATAGTTATTATGGATTAGTATCAAATACTAAGGACAACATAAATAATAAGGTAACAAAGATTCTAGTCTATTGATCTTGGATTTGTAGGGTTGAGATTAATTTCAGAGAAGAGAAAATAATGAAATGGCATAAAAGGAATCTCATATTTATTGACTTTCTCTATCCACATGCAAGGCACATGCCAATTTCTCCCGTCAATTTAAACGTCCATAACTTTTTCATACGACCTTTGGTTTAAAAAAAAAATTCACCATAATAACGAACGTTTTTTATCTTTAAAATGAGTATGATATTATTATACAAAAATTAAATAAAAAGTTTCATTTTTACTGGGTTTTCTTTGTATTGTGTTAAAGGTTCTGGTTATTGTGTCTTTCAACTGGGTTTTTGGTCCTTACGTTTTTTACTAAGGTTTCTATACATTGTGTTATTATGAAAACTTATAACACAATGTTACTTTGGTTATGTCCATTGCGTTTTTATCAAAACCTATAACACAATGTCTGACACAATGAATATAGTGTTATATGTAGGTTTTCTATACATTGTGTTATAGGTTCTAGTCTTTGTGTTTATTATGTTATCGATTGTGTTTTAATTTGTTGTCCATTGTGTTTTTGTTTTGTTGCGTATTGTGTTTTAATTCGTTGTTCATTATGTTTTAGTCTGATGTCTATTGTATCTTTTATCTGATGTCATCAATTGTATTTTTAGTTTGATACTCATTGTGTTTAGTTTGTTGTCCATTGTGTCTTTTATACGTTGTAATCGATTGTGTTTTTGGTCTACTTTCAATTGTGTTTTTAGTTTGATACTGATTGTGTTTACGTTATGTCAATTGTGTAAACAACTGGGTTTTTCACATTGTGTTTTATGTTATGTCCATTTTGTAATATACAAATGGGTTTTCGAATTAGTTTTTTAAAGTATAACAAGAGGGTACCCATATTAAAGATACAAAAAAAGCTCGATTTTATGGTATATTTAAAAAAAAACAAATGACGTATAAAAAAGTTATGGATGTTTAAAAAATGAGGGAAAATAACATGTGACTTGTATGTATGTAATCTTTTTATTCTATTTGATAAAATTATCCTCCCACTTAAATCTTTTTTGGACACTTGTCACTCTATAGTAAGTTCTTGCATTTCTTATTTTTAAATCACTTTGTATTATAACTCAACCCTAGTTATGAGACATGATTTAATTAGCTTTTCTTTGTAATTATCAATCAATCGTCAATAATAAATAATATACTTATAGGGTTTTTATTATTTTATAAACTCTATCTAGGTATGTAAAAAGGTACACACAACAACCTTTTGTCTCAAACAATGGCTATACTATTAACAATACAAAACAACAAAATGCATTGGCTCATAACACTATATATGTTAAATCAATTATGCATGTTCAATTAATAGTCAATTTTCCCTCATTTTCACTTAGTTTTTGTAATTGTAAATTAGAACTTCTTCAATGCCTAAATCCCATATATGAACTACAATTAATTATGGCAGGCCCATTATAGGCCTTCGGGAAAAGAATTCTGATTCGGGCCTACTTTGCTGATAACAAAAGGCCCAAAGTTCTTTGTAAACCCATGAGCTGGGTTTGTAAGCTGTGTTAGATGACCCAAGGAGTTAACACTTAAAAGGCTCAAGTAACTTATTTTTTTTTTAATTATAAACATGTAAATTCGTTTCTTATAAGTTGTAACATTCTATTTTATTGCTGAAGACCTCCCATCTTTTCTCATAATTCTGCAAAAGAAACTTGTATAATACAAATGGATTCTCGATTAAATAACTACATTAAAATTTAAACAAATTGATTATGGAATCAAACGACTACTACCTGACCCTATATATATATTTTTTTGTTTTCTTTTTTTAACCAGCAAATCTTTCACTACCTCTACACCACCTAAATTACACCATATCTTACTTTTTGTGAGGATCAAACCCTGCACCAACACCAAGAGGGTTCTTTTGGAGCACCTACACCACTAGGCTATGGCCTAAGTGACACATATATGAGATGAGTTTAACCCATTAAATCTATTTTATTTATAGTTTTTTTTATTAAATCTACTTAACAAGTTAGAGATAAAACATTAACCAAAAGATCTATTCTGTAGCATCTGACAGCAAATTAAAAGTATTATTCAATTTGCCTACAAGTAGTTTATGTGGTTTTATTTTTGGTTGCTAAAATGAAAACATTCCAGAAGGTTGTCATGGATTTCTCACCAGCCACACTTAACTATTAATTTCTTCTCTTGTTGACAACTAATGCGTTGCATTTGAGTCCAAAGTCATTTTATGAACCATCACATCTAATTGTTTGAGAAATATATATACTGGATAGTTCAAATGAAAAAAAAATTTTAAGAATAAAATAACAACTTTTAAATCAATAAAAATTCTTCATTTAATTCATTTAATGTGTTTATTTAATATTATGAAAAAATACATATAAGTAAATCTGTAATTGTCATTAATTAGCTAATTAATTAAACTTTTAACTCATTTTTTTCATATACTCTTTCAAGATAAAATAATTTATGATATAGGACAATTTTCGACATGTGTAGGATAAATTTTAGTATGTATAGGATAAATTTTGAAATGTGTAGGGTAAATTTACATGTGTGTAGGGTAAATTCCGATAAATATAAGACATATGTAGGATAAATTTTGAAATGTATAGGATAAAATGTTTTGCTTTATTAATGAGAGATAACATAATTAATGAGAGTAGTTACAAATTATTTAATGTTTTACCATTATACTCTTTCTTCTTTTTCTTCTCACATAAAATTTTTCTCAAATGAGTCTTCCCCAATATATATATATAGGGTTCGTTCAAATGAGAACCACCACGAGTTGTGGGAACCGTGAGAACTTTGTGTTCCCGCGCGAATTGGGTCAAAATTTTTTTGCACAAATGTAGATGAAATATTATAAGCACATCTGTAAAAAAGTAAAAAAAATTGTCGAGTTGATAGTTTTGACTAATGCAAGTTTTTTTACGGGCTTGCGTAAATTTTGCATGAAGATAAATATTTTTTTTACGCATCATGTAAATGTGAGTATGCGACATTTCTTTTTTATTTTTATTTTTGCTGAAACAAGTGATCTTTTTTATAACTTTTAAGAAAAAAATTCAGAAAAACCTTTTGGATGACCTAGTTCTCACGGTTCTCATAACTCAACGTGGTTCTCATTTTAACTCATCCATATATATATATATATATATATATATATATATATATATATATATATATATATATATATATATATATATATTATATTATATTACGGAGCTCTTAATCTTATTTACCCATGTGCATGGCCGTGGTGAAATTTACATGCCCACGTGATGGTGATTACGGATGCGTTATGTAGTGATGAAAAACGTTGGTGGTGGTCACAATAACGGGTTGTGATGGTTAAAGAAGACATACACTAGGCGTGCCGATCTTTTTGGATTTTGACGGGTTTCATTTATGACAGGTTTATTGTTGACATCATGAATTATTCAACCAAAACAACCCGCAAAGGCGGGCTACGGCTCAACCCCGTATTCGTAGTGTTTTTTTTTGGTTTTATATAAAGGATACTCCTAAAAAATATGAGGATATCTCTAACCAATATATAGGATAATTGATATTACTAAAATCCCTTTTTTTATAAGCCTAAAAATTTTACAACCCGAACCTGTAGAATAATTAAGCCCGAATGATAAAATAAGCCCAAATTAACAATAATAGAATTGAAAGGAGACCCTAAATAGAGATGGGCATAATAACCGGTTCCAAACCCGACCCGGTGGAACCTACCTGGGACCGGTTCCGATTCCTACCCGACATATAGTAGAACCGGTTCCGGGTTCAAAATACCCAATGGTTCCTACCCGGTTCCACATTTTTGGAAAAAAATAAGTTCCGGAACCGGTTCCAACCCGTACCCGGGTTGTACCCGGTTCTTATCATACCCGGTTCCTACGGTAACCTTCCAGACCCGGCGTCAATATATTTTTAATGTGAGTTTTTTTATAAGTATTTGCTAGAACAAGGTATAATACATAAACATAAAACTATTTATTACGAGAAACAAGTACCCGGTTACACAAACAACCTAAACAAGAAACGTTAAACAAAACACATAAAACACTAAACATACTAATCATAAAACACAAATGGGTTTACAATACATAAAACAAACTAAACTTTCGATTACCCGGTCCCGGATGCTTCACCCTTTTCATTGTTTTTCGCCTTTGTCACCGGACAATGGCGGTCGGTGTGTTTCTTGAGCGTCGAGTTGGCCGACGCCTTCATGAACTTCCCGCACCCCTTGCATCTAGCCATTTCATGGCTATCCGACATCAAGCACAAGTCAAAGTGCTTCCAAATAGCGGGGTTTCTTTTGGTTTCCAAAACATCCACGACCTCATCGTTACAAGCCATCGTTATCTCTTTGATAGTATTAGATTTGAAGTGGTTAAAGTGTTGGATTTTTTTGTAGTAAGTAAATGAAATTGGAAGTGGTGTAGAGAATGAGGTTAAATTATAAGAAAAAACCGATTTTAAGAGTAATATTCAGTTTCAATTATTAAGAACCGGTTCCTAATAGTAAATGCAGCTTTTTATGACAGAACTGGTTCCTAATAGTAAATGCAGCTTTTTATGACAGAACCGGTTCCTACCCGTACCCGGTTCCTACCATACCCGGTTCCAAATTACCCGGAACCGGTTCCAGCCGGTTCCACATTTAAAAACTTATACCCGGGTACGACCTGGAACCGGTTCCACAGAGGAACCGGGTCTACTGACTAGCATGAGGAACCGGGTCCGGGTTGGAACCGGGTCCGGGTATTCAAAAGACCCGATTTTGCCCATCTCTAATCCTAAATATAATTGATAAAGTTAGCCCAAGACCCAAAACGATATTATAGTTGAATAAGTGATCTTGCTCGTCTTATGGTGGAAACCGGAACACATAGTTCTTGTCCTTTGGTTTATTGGGTAGTGAAACTAGCTTTAGTTTTACCGGTCACAACTGCAACTGTTGAAATATGTTTTTTTTTCTAAATTGAAGCTTGTCAAAATGGATTTACGTAATCGAATAGGTCCGGAATAATTGAACAATGTCATGGTTTATGTGATTGAAAAATAAAGTTTTGATATCTAGCTATGAAAAAAAAAAGAGAAAAATCTATCATGTATGTAAGAGGAGGTTGAAGCACAAGGCATATCAAAGAGTTCTTTTGAAAAATTGCAAAGCATGTGCAACACTAAAAGAATTATCTACTTGAGTATAAGGTTGAAACATTAGCTTGTACTTGCTTCTATATGCTCATTAGAGGATAGAGACACAAGCCTTTTACTATTAGGGTCAAGTAACAACATATAAATGTGTTGAGCAGTTAAATTTACATGTATATTATCTTCATTTATTCAAATAAATAACTTAGTGACACATCAATATTTAAATATTTGGAATGTGTGTGTTCAAGATTTTCTATTTATCTATGAGTTTGTATTTCTGTTATGACTATTTTACGTGATCAAAAATTATATTATAATGTGAGAGAAATATTGGTAATTTTAGGGTTATCACACCATTTTGGTTAATCAGGATTTATTTTTGACCAAAGAGAAAATATTTTTAAAATGATTTTTGAATTTTTTTTATTATTATTATTATTATTATTATTATTATTATTATTATTATTATTATTATTATTATTATTATTATATTATTATTATTATTATTATTATTATTATTATTATTATTATTATTATTATTATTATTATTATTATTATTATTATTATTATTATTATTTATTATATTAGTTATTATTAATTATGGGCTTATATAAGTTATTATGTAATTGATTATATTATTTATTATTATTATTATTATTATTATTATTATTATTATTAATTATTTATTATTATTTATTATTATTATTATTATTATTATTTATTATTATTATTTATTATTATATTATTATTATAAAGATATACGTAAGTACTTAATTAATCCTTGACACATTTCTTATATATTCTGTCTGTTATTATTTTGTTAATTAGTTTTAACTACCATGTATTTAATCTCCTATTTTAGAATTTTAAGCACATATTTGAGTTATCTTCTTTGAGCTATTGAGTTTATAGACCCGAAGCAACAAGATTTGAGATTTCATTTGCACAACGGTAAGTTTGTTCTCACGTGACATGTAGGTTATAAGTTCGCGGTGTGGTAATAGTCTCTTACAGAAATATATGGCAAGGATACATACATCAAAAAACTCAAGGCACCTTCTGACAGGGGCGGACCTATCTTATAGGTAGGGGTAGCCTCCGCTATCTCTTGACGCTCTGACGGTAGTGTAAATTTTTTAAAAATTGACATTTTTATGATTTCGTTACCCCTTTTATATAAAATGTTACCCCTACGAAGATTTTCTGGATCCGCCACTGCCTCCAGACATCGATTTTGCACATGTGGGAGCCTTGTTTGCTATGTTAGACCCATTAGTTCTCATTCTCTTGTTTAAGCATTATAGTACCAAAAAGAGTATGAATTCAACCTGATTGCAATTTAGTTTTTTGTAAGTTGTTTTTGTAATTGATGTACCTTTAGTATTGAAGTTATAGGGATACAAATAATTATATAAAAAGGGTCAGAATTAAAAGTCAAATGCTTTGTCTTTTTTATAATAAGATCATCTAAAGAGTTATATATAGTTGCGGTCTTAAAACCTTTCGTGAAGAATCTTAAAAATACTTTAAAGTGTAAAAAAGGCATTTTAGTTTCCTTTGATCATTATTGATGTAATAATAATATTTTAAATTGGATCATGTAGTTGGCATAATTGTGGACAATGATTGATCAACTTATGTTAGTTTATTTTAATTACATCGAGGTTGAGTTATGTTCTTTTTTTGTCATCAATGTTTTATATAAGTATATCTGAATGTTTGTAGAAAATAAATAATTTCCCTTTAAATATTGCTTTTTTTAATGGCAAATGTTTCATAAATAAATGGTGTCGTTGGATAAGGTATATATATATATATATATATATATATATATATATATATATATATAATATATATATATATATATATATATATCCTTTAAGACACTTCGTTAATTTATCTGTAAATATCACACTATTCTAACAAATAAATTTTTGGAAAACATGGGTTAGGTAGACAAGTGGCAAACTCTTGGATTTTCTTGTGCTAAATGATCTACTTAATATTCTCTCGGTAACCTTCATAGAATTTTGTTTTTTGTTTTTATCTAAAACTACAAAAAAAATGTTATATTTGACGTTTTTTTTGTAACTAATTCTACTTACAACATTCGAATCACTATATAAACAAATAAGTAAAGAATACTATTATATGTCTTTTTGTAACACTTTTAAATATGCATATAATAGTACAAAATTAAAAATTATGTTTATGAATTCTTAACCTTTACAGAAATATATGTGAAATTATCCCTGAATTTAAACCGATGCCTTTTCAAAGATATCGGGGAACCTCCTATTAAAATAATTGATGTATTCAAATTAATTTTGACTTTTGGCTTAATATTTATAAAGATTCACTATATCATAATAATCAAGATAATTAGTTAGACCGGAACATTGTAAGGAGAACTCACATGGGATGCCTGATATAGGAAGCTGTAAATGACCAACTAGGTTTTAATGTACTACATGCTTGATTAGGTTTTAAAGTATTTATTTTATCGTAAATGGCGATGTTTAGTCAAATAAAGTATCTTTTTGTATCGTAGACGACTTTCGTGTGTGCTTGAATCGGTAACTCTGGCATAATATAACTACGCACTTTAACTACCCGATGACGACGATGAACTGTAACTATTTTTGTAAATGTAGTATGTTATGCGTTTTTTAGTTTATATATGTTTACGTGTAAATATGTAAGATAATATAAATAATATCTAACATATCACGCCGGTATGAAAATCATGTTCTTTCTCAAATCAGATTATGAAAATCAAATTATATAAACATGGTTGGATACAAATGACTGAGTTGTGACAGCAGACAATTTGGAAGGAGTCAAAACATGTGCTACGGTGTTCTCCCAATGGCGGAATCTCACTTTATTAGTGAGCTATACTTTTTTCCTTTAAAAATGTTTTATTCAAAAATTGTACTCAGGATAACTTGGTTCTAGTTTCAACTTTTACGATATGGAGTTACAAAATGGTATTTTAGTTATTTTACTTAAAATTAACAGAAAAAATGATAGAAGTTAGTTTAATATCCAAACTCGTTACAAACTAATAATCACAAGCCTCAAACCTGTTAAGAAAAAGTTAGTGCCCAAAGGCGAAACTAGCTATAAACCATAGGTCCACCTGTGTTAGTACCTCAACCCTGTTAAAAAAAGTTCGATATAGAGAATGGTTTGATTGTATATTTGCAGCCCATGCCAACTAAGATGCATTTTTTTTCCTGAAAGTAATATGAGGGTATACGATATGAAGCTCGGGAAGAAAACAGGATGCTCGGGCCTACAAGGAAACAACGCTCCCTTCAATTTAGGGCTGTAATGTACAATATGTCTTATCGTACGAGCGTACAAGATTTGAAGTTCGCACGTTATAAACTTTATAACTAAAAAGTCGCATGTTGTATAAATGAAAAAATCGCATGTGAAAAATGAAGTTCGCATGTTGTAACTCAATCTCGTACGCATGGTACGTTAGCACAAATTGTACGATAACCAACCCCTATATATATATATTATACATATACATATATACATATATATATACATATATACATATATATAGTGTGTGAGGTTCATTGAGGAACACTAAAAAGTGGGGAACCGGGAAACACTCTTAAAAATTTAACTTAACATGTTAAAAACCAATTATTTTCAGCGCTTCTCTTTATAAATACTTATAGAAGCATTTTTAATAAAAATATAAAAAAAAAGTTAAAAAAGGCTAAAATTTTGTTTTTTTACAAAAATTATTTTTGTAATTGAATAGTTTCTACTCATTTTTATAAGGAAAAACGCCAAAAAATTTATTAAAAAATTTGATTTTTAAGATGTTAAGTTAATTGTATAAGATATATATTTTTAACTGTTTTTTAAACATTTTTTATATATTTTTTAGTTTTTGATTTTTTATTAAAAATGTTTATACATGTATTTATAAGAAAAAGTGTCCAAGAAAACTTAAGAAAAAACTAACTTTTAACATGTTAAGTATAATTTTTAAGAGTGTTCTCCGGTTTCACACTTTTTTAGTGTTCCCCTATATAATATATATATATATATATATATAATATATATTTTGTTGAAGTTTGATAGTTTTTTTATGGATACCCTCCAATTTGGAAAGTTGGGGAAAAACTCATGTGACATTTGGAGATTTTAGTGAAAATTTAGTAAACTTATTTTCTACAAATTCTAATACCACAAATGCCAACTTGATTTGTTTAGTTTTCCGACGTAAGGGTGGAGAGTATCCATCAAAATTTTATCAAACTTATTAAATATCATATTAGTGTCACATCAGATTTTTTCCCTCAAAACTCCTCAATTAGAGGGCAATCACCAAAATTTCGCCAAACTCCCCAAATTGATGAGTTACAATAATCCTTTAGTGAAAATTTCTTCAGAAATCCAAGCTTAGGAAACACTTCACCTAAGGATCAACAACGGATATTAATGATGAATCACTATTGGCCTCTTCTTCAGGACCTCCCATGGAGCACCGCCAAAGGGAGACACGAATGACCACATCACAGGCACGTCAGTGATGCAATGTTAATACCCAAATCACCAATGACTTTTTCAGCAATGATTTAACACAAAAAGATAGCTAAGGTGATATCACGACCCACGTGTAAGTTTGTTACGTTTTATATCCATTTCATTTAATCATAAAAATGCCAAACCAACAAATTACAAACAAATGGCAGGTAAACGGGCAACAGGCTGCACCGCAACCCCTTTTGAATCGCCAAACCAATCCTACCAAAGAATAAGCGACTCTTAAGGGTCGAGAAATTACTATTCACGACCCGCTGGACCCTATTGGTCAATGTTAATCAACAACAATGCGTTAACGCACATATATTTAACTTTTCAACCACGGGCTCACAATGGAAGTGTATATATATTCGCTTCAACTACTCCAACGACAATTTACATAGAATTATACAAATTATAACAAAATTTGATACACTAGAATTAGAAATATTTGCTATCCCCTCATAACACACATATGTTGCTTCACACCGACTACCTCATCTTCATATTTTAACAATGTTTAAGATTGTAAACAGATGGCAACCCAATGTAGTGACGGATCTAGAAAATCTTCGTAGGGGTAATGTTTTATAAGAAAGGGGTAACGAAATCGTAAAAACGTCAAAAAAAGTCATTTTTTCCAAAATTTACACTACCGCCGGAGGCTACTCCTTCTCCTAAGGTAGGTCCACCCCTGACCCAATGAATGGAGAAGTAAGTATATTATACAGATATGTAACTAATCCCTAAAAGAATGGGAAGCTATATATATATATCAGACTAATACAATCGAAAAGTAAACCTGCTGCAACATATAGAAAATCTTTAGTTGGTTTAATTTATGGGTGTTAAGTAAAGACTTAAGTATTTTGTTGAATAATTCGGGTGTTAATTTGTAAGCATGCTTTTCTTTATATGTAGTTAACTTAAAACAACTTAAGTGAAGTTTTCATCTTATTTTGTCTCCATTTTGGCATCTTGTAGAAAGCCTCTTTCGTCATATTAAATCTCTCCTGGAACTCGCTTTTTGAAAGATAAATCTGCATAAAACATTCGAAAATGTATTTGTTATGGAGATCGATAAAAATGCTTCAGATAAAAATTGTTTCGAGTCAATCTGACCTGACCTGTTTTTATCGAACCAAAAAGCAGCTTTTTTAATCTATGGTCACTTATTTTCTTTAGCAAAATGTTTAAAAAAAACACGCACCTCTCGTCTGGTTACATCAATATCTGGAGCAGGGTCAGTAGATGACGTTGTTAAGCGATCATAAGGGTAGAATGTGAGCCCCTCATCGGTGTCGGCCTCATTCTCTTTCGAATCTTCCTTTATTGTTGGGGAATATCTTCTACTGCTCATTGGGATAACGTTAACCCGAGAGTTTGACTCAAATTTTGCTGTTGGTGATGTGTTCACTGATAACAGTACAAAATCATAGTAAGTCTCATAATTGTTTATTTTAGTTAAATACATTCTACTTAGATCATTTTTTTAATTAACATTTTCAATAGAAATTTTACAACACTGGAACGCTTAATGAAAGCTAAGTGACTTTAAAGAAACAAAATACTTTCAGTGACAATGACAGTGTGACACTGACTTTAGTAGGACACTTGGAAAACCTGGTTACTATTGATGAACCGTAAAAGACAAATAATATATATTACCTTTTACAGAACGGGGCAAAAGTTTTTCTCGTGTTGGTTTGTCAAAAGAGGCAGTTAGTGATGCTATAGCTTTAGACTTGGATATTATTTTGGATGTATCAAGTCTACCACCACTGCCACCGCCACCACCACCGCCACTGCCACTACCACCACCGCCACTAAGCTTACTTAGAAGTGCTGGTGGAGTTGAGAGATTCCTTACAACTGGGTTTCCAAACTTGGAAGCAAGAGCATTGAAGGCTGGAGATCTGCCCCGGGCACGTGGTCGGTCAGAGCCGAACGACACACTCCTTGACCGTTGTGGTTTTTCCGACGCTGATCTACCTCCAAACACAGGAGCTCGCTTTTTCCGTTTCTGATGATGCAACAATTATCTCATTAGAATAAATAGTTAAGAACCAAAAAAGTCTCACCTTAACCAAAGATTCCATTTGTGTTTTTTTGTGTTTGGCATAAAGTTTTTTGTATTTCCATATGAATAAATTGTGGCTTACACGATTCATGGTTGAAAGGCCTCCATCTTTTATAATAGCCAGCCTTCTTTGGAATGAGTTTCCATGCATCTGTAAACATATTAACATTAGAAATATTGTTATTATTATTGTTATTATGATGTGGTGTACAACAAATATAATGACTTCAAGGAGATAACTTACTGCAGATTTTTTGGGATCCCATTTAAAGAAACGTGTGAAGAATGGTGGCTCACTTCCTTCAAATATGATAAATATTGGAGTTTGAAGAAATAAACCCACAAGAAGAACATCACATTCCAAATACTTCTGTAAAATTCAATGTATAAAACAAAAAAGAAATTTACGTCAACAAGCGATGCGAATACCGTTTACTTCAGTTACTAGTGATGGTTTTTAGCATGCCATAGAAATTCTTCAAGCATTCTAAGTTTATTCTTTATAATTTTTCATTAAATTGTAATGCGTGTTTTAACGTACTGTTTACTTCAGTTACATCGACCCAAAACAAGTGTGGGATGGGCTGAAAACACGGTATCTGGGAGTGGATCAGATGTGAATGGCACGACTTGCAACGTTGAAGATGGAACTTCAATGTTTGCGCATGAATGAGTTCATGATTTCGCAACGAAATTGACCAGATTAGCCTCAAAGGCAAGGAGTCTTGGATACGAGCTTGAAGAAGTGAATTTGGTGAAAAGGTTACTTGATTTAATGCCCAAGTCCTTTCTTGAAATCGTGGGTTCAATAGAGCAATGTTCCGATTTGGATTCAATGCTATTTGATGAAGCAGTTGGAAGATTGAAAGCATATGAGAAGCATACAAAAGAAACCAAAAAGATGGAGGATACTCAAGGAAGTTTATAGTTGGCCAGGTAAATCATGGGTTGAATGTTGTGAACAAGGGAACAAACAATTAAGGGGGTGAATGTTGGGTTAATCGTCTGTTCACGGGTCAGGTAAATCATGGGTTGAATGGGTCATTTGGATCCGGTTGTTCTTTCTTCACACGTTGAATAATGAAGAGTACGTAGAGGTTTGACCGAATCTTATGGAAGTGTACGTTTAAGAAAATGCACGTACGGTAAAAGACCAGGTCATTCTTTGTTAGACTAAGTTATTTAAATTAGACAAGTTTATTATTATTAAGGGTACCAAGTTGTAATTAGTTTATCTATATATAGGGCCTTGTATTCTTCATTATCGATCAATAAAAACCTAATTACAATTATACGTTTCAATTTGGTATCAGAGCTTATACGCTCTGGGATTCCCTAAACCCTAAAAGCAGCCGCAGCCTTCTTCTTCTCCTTTTTTTTCTCTTCACTGCTGCAGCTATCAACCCTAACCAACCTAACAGCCGATTACCAATCCTGTGCCTATCATGAAATCGTATGATCATAACATATCACATCCATGCAAGCACACACCACATCATGATTGATTTTACAATGATTTTCGTGTTTTCAAATCTCATCAAAGTGAGTTCTCATGACGGGCATGTAGTAACTGGAAGGGTACTAGTACCGGTAGTCGGAACGTCCTGTCTAGGCTGGCATTCGTATAAATCCAAAATAAAGGACCAGTTTGCCTACCTGGGGACTAACGATGAGAGTACGAAATACCTATTAGGCCAAAGCATGCTATACCAAACGTCGTGAGAGCTAATCCCACTTTGAGTTGTCATTGTGTCTACACCTGGACACGTTCCGACCAAACATCTCATGAGCATATTTTGTGGTTAGCATTCGGGGGATGCGAGTGTTAAATTGCCAATACTAATGTGAATCCTACCAAGCCAATAGCCATGGGGGCCCACATGACTATATAGGTGAAGGTATGGGGGACATTTGAGGCCCAACATGAGCGAACCCAAGACATCCTTCGGATGTAGTTGCAATATTGATATTTATGTTATTTTCATTTTTTTAAAGACACATGACACCTAAAAGATACCATAAACTCACAATCTTCTCATTTTATGATCCTGTAGATGGCGTCTAGACCGCATCGAAGGAGTAGGAAATCGGAAAAGTCTCAGGAACGTTTGGCCACTCATATCGCCAACCAAATGGCCACGATATTACCTGACATCGTAGTTCAAGTACAACAAGCCCTTGCTGCAAATCCTACTAACCCTCCTCAACAACAGGACCAGATCATCAACGACCCTCCTACCATCAAATGCTCCTACAAACATTTTAAGTCTTGCGATCCCCCAAAATTCGAAGGGACTGAGGGAGTCACTGCTCTCCTACATTGGTTCGAGGAGATGGAAAACGTTTTCTTAAACTGCGATTGTCCTGAGGATCGCAAAGTTCGTTATGCCACCGGGAGACTACTTGGTGTAGCTCTCACTTGGTGGAATACGGAGAAAGGAAAGAGGGGAACGGAAGATGCGATGGCCTTAACTTGGGAGGAGTTAAGGGAAATCATGACTAGGCGATTCTGTCCTAGGAGTGAAATTAAGAAATTGGAAGATGAATTTCATGCCCTGAAGCAAAAAGATGGTGATCACTCTACTTACAACAAAAGGTTCTTGGAGTTGAACCAGATGGTACCAAACTTATTCACTCCAACCTACCGTCTGATCGAACATTACATTCGAGGACTTCCCTCGAAAATCCAAGATTCGGTCCTCAGCGTTTCACCGGTAACACTCGAAGCTGCCATGGAGTTGGCAACAGAACTGACCGAAAACCGAATTCGCAATGGGAAGTTCAAGGAAGAAAAGAAGAAAACCCCTGCTGAGGGACAAACCTCAAACCACCACACTCCTTCCTCTAAATTTGCTAACAAGAGGAAGCGTAACAACAGGAACTTTGCAGTCACCCACACCAACACCCCTGTTCCTGCTGCACCCATCACTCAAGCCACTCCTCCACCCGCGCCATACAAAAGACCATACACAGGACCACTACCAAAATGTAACCGTTGTCAGTATCACCACTCCCCTGACTACCCTTGCCAATACTGTACCAGCTGCGGTCGCGCTGGACACACTGTTCAACACTGCCGCGCGCTTCAACGAACAAACCGCCATCAACCTATAACCCAAACCCACCAACAATTTTTGGGTCAAGCCCAACAACAACAACCATTTCCACCCACTCAACATTTAGCCCAAACATACTATCAACCCAACTACCCTATGGGCCAACCTATGCGGGCATGTTTCAATTGTGGAGATCCAAGTCATTTCAGGAACACATGTCCAAGACTGGTTAATATTATCCATGCTCAGGCCCAAGCCAATCCTGTGAATCAAGCGAACCAAGCTCCTCCACCTGCTAGGGGAAGGGCTTTCAATATTAACGCAAACCAGGCCAGAGCTGACGGCAATGTGGTCAACGGTACGTTTCTTATAAATGGTAGATATGCCTCTATGTTATTTGATACTGGTGCGGATAGAAGTTTCGTGTCATTAGAGTTTGAACCTATCTTAAGTAAAAATCGAGATAAGCTCGCGGAATCCATAACAGTAGAAGTTGCAGATGGAAAACCAGTTTCGTTAGACTCTATTTTACGCAACTGTACGCTCACCCTAAACGACCACGATTTCTCAGTCGATCTTATTCCTATGAAGCTGGGAAGTTTCGACATCATAGTCGGAATGGATTGGCTCAGTCAGCATAATGCGGAAGTTGTATGTCGTGAGAAATTTATTCGTATTCCTCTTTCAAACGGTCAGACTCTTCGAATTATTGGAGAAACCTCGGCGAAAGGACTCAACTTAATGTCTTGCCTTCAAGCTCAAAAATACCTTCGCAAGAATTATGTCGCGTTTTTAGCCCACATCATCAAGAAGGGAACCGCAGAAAAGAAACTTGAAGATATTCCTGTTGTAAAAGATTTTCCACAAGTTTTTCCTGACGACATTTCAGGACTTCCTCCAATCAGAGATGTCGAATTTCGTATCGATCTTATACCTGGTGCTACACCAGTGGCAAAATCTCCATATAGGTTAGCCCCCTCTGAAATGCAAGAGCTAGCCAGTCAATTGCAAGAGTTGACTGACAAGGGATTTATACGCCCCAGCTCATCGCCTTGGGGTGCACCTGTACTTTTTGTAAAGAAGAAGGATGGATCTTTTCGCATGTGCATCGATTACAGAGAGCTCAACAAGTTAACTATCAAAAATCGATATCCTTTACCTCGTATAGATGACCTTCTTGACCAACTACAAGGTGCCAGTTGCTTTTCGAAAATCGACCTTCGATCTGGCTATCATCAGCTTAGAGTGCATGAAGAAGACATCCCTAAAACTGCTTTTCGAACTCGATATGGTCATTATGAATTCATGGTTATGCCGTTTGGATTAACCAACGCACCAGCTGTTTTCATGGACCTAATGAATAGAGTCTGCAAACCTTACCTTGATCGATTTGTTATTGTGTTCATTGACGATATTCTTATCTATTCAAAATCCAAAGCTGATCATGAGCGTCATCTGCGACTTGTTCTTGCACTTCTAGAAAAGGAAAAGCTTTATGCCAAGTTCTCTAAATGTGAATTCTGGTTAAAAGAGGTGCAATTTCTCGGGCATGTAGTCAATGACAAAGGAATACATGTGGACCCATCAAAGATCAAAGCAGTTCAGGAATGGCAAGCTCCACGTACGCCAACTGAAGTAAGGTCTTTTCTTGGACTTGCTGGTTACTATCGTCGATTCATTTCAAACTTCTCTCGCATTGCGGTGCCACTCACGGCTTTAACCCATAAAGGGAAACCATTTGTATGGGGGCCCAAGCAAGAAGAAGCTTTTCAAACTCTCAAGCGAAAACTTTGTGATGCACCAATCCTCACTCTTCCTGAAGGTTGTGATGATTTTGTAGTCTATTGCGACGCGTC
Source organism: Scalesia atractyloides (assembly GCA_947069175.1). NCBI lineage: Eukaryota > Viridiplantae > Streptophyta > Magnoliopsida > Asterales > Asteraceae > Scalesia > Scalesia atractyloides. The sequence goes on from CAMTDV010000011.1 coordinate 4,373,683, forward strand.
AGGACAAGGATTAGGTTGCGTTCTCATGCAAAGAGGGAAAGTCATAGCTTATGCCTCAAGGCAACTCAAGACACACGAAAAGAACTACACCACTCATGACCTTGAACTTGGAGCCGTTGTATTCGCTCTTAAGATATGGAGACATTATCTTTATGGTACGAAGTGTGAAATATACACTGACCACAAGAGTCTTCAACATATCTTCAATCAGAAAGAGTTAAATATGAGGCAACGAAGATGGGTCGAACTCCTAAATGATTACGACTGTGAAATCAGATACCACCCTGGTAAAGCAAATGTGGTGGCTGATGCACTTAGTCGAAAGGGTTATGCGAACTCCATTCATCTTCTATGTTCGCAAATTATAACCAATATTAAGGATCAAATTCGAGAAGCTCAACACGTTTCAATAACAGAGGAAGATGTACAAAAGGAGATGTCCTGTGGAGCCGAGCTAAAGCTGGAAACTAAATCTGATGGTATTTTGTATTACCTAGATCGTATATGGATTCCTAACCATATCAATCTTCGTGAAACACTCATGCATGAAGCCCATAAGTCGCGATATTCTATACACCCAGGAGCCGATAAGATGTATCAAGACCTACGGTACACCTATTGGTGGCCTGGAATGAAGAAAGATATTGCCGTTTTTGTTTCCAAGTGTCTCACTTGTTCTAAAGTAAAGGCTGAACACCAAAGACCCTCAGGACTTCTGGTCCAACCAGAGATACCTGTCTGGAAGTGGGAAAATATAACCATGGATTTCATTACCGGGTTACCTCGCACTTCTAGTGGGTATGACACTATATGGGTGATTATAGACCGACTCACAAAATCAGCTCACTTTATTCCTATTCGAGAAGATTTCAAGAACGAAAAGCTTGCTCGTATTTATATCAACGAAATCGTCAGCCGACATGGAGTTCCGTTAAGTATTATTTCTGATCGTGATGGTCGTTTCACCTCACGAACATGGCAGGCAGTACAATCCGCTATGGGCACTCGACTAGATCTCAGTACCGCCTATCATCCTCAAACTGATGGACAGTCTGAGCGCACCATTCAAACCCTTGAGGACATGCTTAGAGCATGTGTCATAGACTTCAAGGGAAATTGGGACGCCCACCTACCGTTAGTCGAATTTTCGTACAACAACAGTTATCATTCTAGCATCGGCATGGCACCTTTTGAAGCTTTATATGGTCGAAAGTGTCGATCTCCTGTTTGTTGGCACGAAATTGGGGAAGCTCAAATTACTGGTCCGGAATTGATCCAAGAAACAACAGATAAGATTCATCAAATCCGAAACAATCTTCTAGCGGCTCAAAGTCGTCAAAAAAGTTACGCAGATAAACGACGGAAGCCCTTGGAGTTTAGCGTTGGTGATCATGTGCTTTTAAAAGTGTCACCGTGGAAGGGAGTAGTTCGTTTTGGTCAAAAGGGAAAGCTAGCACCACGTTACGTAGGACCTTTCAAGATACTCGAAAGAGTAGGTCCTGTAGCTTACAAGCTTGACCTACCGGAAGAACTCGACAGAATTCATCCCACATTCCACGTGTCGAACTTGAAGAAGTGCCTCGCTGATGAGAATCTTCATATTCCACTGGAGGATATTCAGATTGATGAATCCATGCATTTTATCGAAAGGCCAGTAGAGATTATGGACTATGGAGAAAAGCGTCTTCGTCGAAGTCGCATTCCTATTGTTAGGGTACGTTGGGAGTCGAAACGGGGACCTGAGTTTACTTGGGAACGTGAAGACTCAATGCGTGAAAAATACCCTCATCTTTTCCCTACTACTTCAACTGTTTGAATTTCGGGACGAAATTCCTAAAAGTAGGGGATACTGTAACATTTGTATAAATCGGGTCTCCAAAACCCGCTCCGTTTTGTAATCAAATACCAAGTTATGAAATGACATTAAGTATTTATGAGTATTTTGAGTTTAAATGTTACATAATTAATATATAAACTAAACTATAAAAATTATATTTGATAAAAAGTTAAAATAAAATAAATAAAAAATATTTGGAGCTGACCGGACTCGAACCCGGGTCAACTGCCTCCAACGACTTATCTCTCCGTCTCCAAACCACTCCGCCACCAATTGTTTTCTGTTAACATTATGAAAGCAATTGAATTTTATACGCAAACACGACTTAACGGTTAATGATATCTGAATAACGGAAATCGGTAACCGAATCGCCAAATCAGTTTTTGTTCGCTTAGTTAACTTATAACCGATGAATATTGGTTTCTAATTAAAGTTCAGATTGAATAAACTTCAAGTTTTGGGTTTTTGAAACCGAAAGGCATTCAAACTCCAAATGATTCAGATTCCAATCATTTATACGATTCAGGACCGTCTCAAATACACTCCAATCCCTTTTCGTCGCAATTTCAAGTCTTTTGAGCACAAGAAAACTGTCGCCGGAATTCTCTGTAAATCTCGCCGGAAAACCGTGTTCAACTCAAACCAGTAAGATTTTCCTCTCTTGCTGTTTCAATCTATTGTTAGGTCACTACTAACATTATTCCGTCACTTAAAATCAGTCACAGAAGACTTTGCTGGATTTTCTGGGTTCGCCGGAGAAACTCTGGAATTCGCCGGAAACACGCTAGCTAACGGTAAACACATTCAATCGTGCTAATAATCCATGTACTCTGGTTCAATTTCAAATCTAATTCTTTAATTCTGTTGTTAGACTCTCTCAGCCGGAGGTTCAAAAACAGAGTTACCTGTTCTCGCCGGACTTTCTGAAGAAGACGACCTGTCCGGTATTTCTTTTCCCCAAACTGTTCGGTTGGTTCATTCAAACTAGTAATCGTGTTATTTAAGTAGTAGAACCCTGAACCAGTGGTCTGAGTAAAAACCGGTAATTATAGTGAAGAAGACGAACCTAAAAGAAACGGGTTAAGAGTAAATAAAATTCGGATAGTTAACGGGTTAGACACACAGTCCAGCGGTGGACTGTGTGCAAAGTTTATATACGAGACCCGAGTTCGATCCTTACTACACACACACTGCGTAATAACATTCCTTTTTATTCATAAAACTAACCGGGTTAGATCGAGTAGTTGTTAAGTATAATATAATTCAAGAATATAACCGGGTTAGACACACAGTCCAGCGGTGGACTGTGTGCAAAACAAACTGCACGTCACGCGATCGAGTCCCGTCACAAACACCGGTTCAATGGGATTAAAACGTTTTGCAAAATAAAGGAATTTTCGGTAAATTCGAATAAGTGTATAAATATAATTAAAACTGGAATCCTAACGGGTTAGTCACGTAGCTCAGTTGGTAGAGCTACGTGCGCGTGAACGGAAGGTCACCGGTTCGAATCCCGCTCGGCGCAAGTATTACCGCTGACCGAACCGGTCAACGGTCAACGGTCAACGGTCAAACAGTAAAAAAAATATTATTTTTTTAAATATTTATTTGTTTAATTTAAATTAAAAAATCAATTAAAAATACTTAACAATAACATTTTTAAGGATAGAAAATAGCCATAAACTCACAAAAATATATCTAAAAAATCCCATTAAAATCTTTAATAAAATCCATCCATTTAATATATTTTTCCCATTATTATTTAGGTCAGTGATTCCTCGTTGACTCGTTTCGTCTAAATCGTGCGCATCTCACCAACTCAAATCCAACGCACCCAATGTGAGTGAACCCTTCAAATTCCCCGTTTTAATCACGTTTTTGGGGTGTATCATGTGTTTTGTTCATTTACTCATTATAACTAAGTTATTGTGCATATATCATATCATGGCATGTGTGTTAGTTGTTGCTGATAAGTAGTTATTATTGTTTGCAAATTATTATTTCAGTACATGCAATTGCTGAGGCCGTAGCTCCCCATCCCTCGAGGTTGAGTTTGATCCCCATTTTATTATGCGGTTGATCAGGGCGTGCCCGCACGATCGGCTCCGTTTGATTGAGCCTTGATCGGTCATTTTATTTACATTTCAATACATGCAATACGCTCGGCTCCGTTTGATTGAGCCTTGAGCGCACAGTTCAATTTACATTTTCAGTACATGCAATACGATCGGCTCCGTTTGATTGAGCCTTGATCTCACAGTTCATTTATGTTAATTATCATATGATGTTGGAATGTTCATGTATGCTATCGATTGTTAATGTATGTTATAATTGTAACTGATGTTGCCATTGCTTGATTTCATACATATGCTCTTTTATGATTATGCACAATATTTTATTGATAAACTAACCAGAAAGTCATTATTAAATGTTTATCTATAAGGTTCACTCGCCAACTTATGTTGACCCAAAAACCTCCCATTTTACACATGATACAGGTGAACCAGCAGCAGCTAAGAACACGTAGGATCTGGACTAGAAGAAATAAAACGATTTAGTATTTGGATTATTATGTTTGGTTATTTTCCTTTGTAATGAATGAACATGTTTGAATGTTTGAGAAATGTAACTTTGACTTCATTTAATAATGGAACATAATAGTAAATGTCATGTGCTTTGGTGATAACCCAATTATGCCCCGACTCTTATTTCCGCTGCGGGTCGGGGTGTGACATATATACATATACATATATATATATACATATATACATATATATAGTGTGTGAGGTTCATTGAGGAACACTAAAAAGTGGGGAAACGGGAAACACTCTTAAAAATTTAACTTAACATGTTAAAAACCAATTTTTTTCAGCGCTTCTCTTTATAAATACTTATAGAAGCATTTTTAATAAAAATATAAAAAAAGTTAAAAAAGGCTAAAATTTTGTTTTTTTACAAAAATTATTTTTGTAATTGAATAGTTTCTACTCATTTTTATAAGGAAAAACGCCAAAAAATTTATTAAAAAATTTGATTTTTAAGATGTTAAGTTAATTGTATAAGATATATATTTTTAACTGTTTTTTAAACATTTTTTATATACTTTTTAGTTTTTGATTTTTTATTAAAAATGTTTATACATGTATTTATAAGAAAAAGTGTCCAAGAAAACTTAAGAAAAAACTAACTTTTAACATGTTAAGTATAATTTTTAAGAGTGTTCTCCGGTTTCACACTTTTTTAGTGTTCCCCTATATAATATATATATATATATATATATATATATATATATATATATATATATATATATATATATATATGTTGAAGTTTGATAGTTTTTTTATGGATACCCTCTAATTTGGAAAGTTGGGGAAAAACTCATGTGACATTTGGAGATTTTAGTGAAAATTTAGTAAACTTATTTTCTACAAATTCTAATACCACAAATGCCAACTTGATTTGTTTAGTTTTCCGACGTAAGGGTGGAGAGTATCCATCAAAATTTTATCAAACTTATTAAATATCATATTAGTGTCACATCAGATTTTTTCCCTCAAAACTCCTCAATTGGAGGGCAATCACCAAAATTTCGCCAAACTCCCCAAATTGATGAGTTACAATAATCCTTTAGTGAAAATTTCTTCAGAAATCCAAGCTTAGGAAACACTTCACCTAAGGATCAACAACGGATATTAATGATGAATCACTATTGGCCTCTTCTTCAGGACCTCCCATGGAGCACCGCCAAAGGGAGACACGAATGACCACATCACAGGCACGTCAGTGATGCAATGTTAATACCCAAATCACCAATGACTTTTTCAGCAATGATTTAACACAAAAAGATTGCTAAGGTGATATCACGACCCACGTGTAAGTTTGTTATGTTTTATATCCATTTCATTTAATCATAAAAATGCCAAACCAACAAATTACAAACAAATGGCAGGTAAACGGGCAACAGGCTGCACCGCAACCCCTTTTGAATCGCCAAACCAATCCTACCAAAGAATAAGCGACTCTTAAGGGTCGAGAAATTACTATTCACGACCCGCTGGACCCTATTGGTCAATGTTAATCAACAACAATGCGTTAACGCACATATATTTAACTTTTCAACCACGGGCTCACAATGGAAGTGTATATATATTCGCTTCAACTACTCCAACGACAATTTACATAGAATTATACAAATTATAACAAAATTTGATACACTAGAATTAGAAATATTTGCTATCCCCTCATAACACACATATGTTGCTTCACACCGACTACCTCATCTTCATATTTTAACAATGTTTAAGATTGTAAACAGATGGCAACCCAATGTAGTGACGGATCTAGAAAATCTTTGTAGGGGTAATGTTTTATAAGAAAGGGGTAACGAAATCGTAAAAACGTCAAAAAAAGTCATTTTTTCCAAAATTTACACTACCGCCGGAGGCTACTCCTTCTCCTAAGGTAGGTCCACCCCTGACCCAATGAATGGAGAAGTAAGTATATTATACAGATATGTAACTAATCCCTAAAAGAATGGGAAGCTATATATATATATCAGACTAATACAATCGAAAAGTAAACCTGCTGCAACATATAGAAAATCTTTAGTTGGTTTAATTTATGGGTGTTAAGTAAAGACTTAAGTATTTTGTTGAATAATTCGGGTGTTAATTTGTAAGCATGCTTTTCTTTATATGTAGTTAACTTAAAACAACTTAAGTGAAGTTTTCATCTTATTTTGTCTCCATTTTGGCATCTTGTAGAAAGCCTCTTTCGTCATATTAAATCTCTCCTGGAACTCGCTTTTTGAAAGATAAATCTGCATAAAACATTCGAAAATGTATTTGTTATGGAGATCGATAAAAATGCTTCAGATAAAAATTGTTTCGAGTCAATCTGACCTGACCTGTTTTTATCGAACCAAAAAGCAGCTTTTTTAATCTATGGTCACTTATTTTCTTTAGCAAAATGTTTAAAAAAAACACGTACCTCTCGTCTGGTTACATCAATATCTGGAGCAGGGTCAGTAGATGACGTTGTTAAGCGATCATAAGGGTAGAATGTGAGCCCCTCATCGGTGTCGGCCTCATTCTCTTTCGAATCTTCCTTTATTGTTGGGGAATATCTTCTACTGCTCATTGGGATAACGTTAACCCGAGAGTTTGACTCAAATTTTGCTGTTGGTGATGTGTTCACTGATAACAGTACAAAATCATAGTAAGTCTCATAATTGTTTATTTTAGTTAAATACATTCTACTTAGATCATTTTTTTTAATTAACATTTTCAATAGAAATTTTACAACACTGGAACGCTTAATGAAAGCTAAGTGACTTTAAAGAAACAAAATACTTTCAGTGACAATGACAGTGTGACACTGACTTTAGTAGGACACTTGGAAAACCTGGTTACTATTGATGAACCGTAAAAGACAAATAATATATAGTACCTTTTACAGAACGGGGCAAAAGTTTTTCTCGTGTTGGTTTGTCAAAAGAGGCAGTTAGTGATGCTATAGCTTTAGACTTGGATATTATTTTGGATGTATCAAGACTACCACCACTACCACCGCCACCACCACCGCCACTGCCACTACCACCACCGCCACTAAGCTTACTTAGAAGTGCTGGTGGAGTTGAGAGATTCCTTACAACTGGGTTTCCAAACTTGGAAGCAAGAGCATTGAAGGCTGGAGATCTGCCCCGGGCACGTGGTCGGTCAGAGCCGAACGACACACTCCTTGACCGTTGTGGTTTTTCCGACGCTGATCTACCTCCAAACACAGGAGCTCGCTTTTTCCGTTTCTGATGATGCAACAATTATCTCATTAGAATAAATAGTTAAGAACCAAAAAAGTCTCACCTTAACCAAAGATTCCATTTGTGTTTTTTTGTGTTTGGCATAAAGTTTTTTGTATTTCCATATGAATAAATTGTGGCTTACACGATTCATGGTTGAAAGGCCTCCATCTTTTATAATAGCCAGCCTTCTTTGGAATGAGTTTCCATGCATCTGTAAACATATTAACATTAGAAATATTGTTATTATTATTGTTATTATGATGTGGTGTACAACAAATATAATGACTTCAAGGAGATAACTTACTGCAGATTTTTTGGGATCCCATTTAAAGAAACGTGTGAAGAATGGTGGCTCACTTCCTTCAAATATGATAAATATTGGAGTTTGAAGAAATAAACCCACAAGAAGAACATCACATTCCAAATACTTCTGTAAAATTCAATGTATAAAACAAAAAAGAAATTTACGTCAACAAGCGATGCGAATACCGTTTACTTCAGTTACTAGTGATGGTTTTTAGCATGCCATAGAAATTCTTCAAGCATTCTAAGTTTATTCTTTATAATTTTTCATTAAATTGTAATGCGTGTTTTAACGTACTGTTTACTTCAGTTACATCGACCCAAAACAAGTGTGGGATGGGCTGAAAACACGGTATCTGGGAGTGGATCAGATGTGAATGGCACGACTTGCAACGTTGAAGATGGAACTTCAATGTTTGCGCATGAATGAGTTCATGATTTCGCAACGAAATTGACCAGATTAGCCTCAAAGGCAAGGAGTCTTGGATACGAGCTTGAAGAAGTGAATTTCGTGAAAAGGTTACTTGATTTAATGCCCAAGTCCTTTCTTGAAATCGTGGGTTCAATAGAGCAATGTTCCGATTTGGATTCAATGCTATTTGATGAAGCAGTTGGAAGATTGAAAGCATATGAGAAGCATACAAAAGAAACCAAAAAGATGGAGGATACTCAAGGAAGTTTATAGTTGGCCAGGTAAATCATGGGTTGAATGTTGTGAACAAGGGAACAAACAATTAAGGGGGTGAATGTTGGGTTAATCGTCTGTTCACGGGTCAGGTAAATCATGGGTTGAATGGGTCATTTGGATCCGGTTGTTTCTTTCTTCACACGTTGAATAATGAAGAGTACGTAGAGGTTTGACCGAATCTTATGGAAGTGTACGTTTAAGAAAATGCACGTACGGTAAAAGACCAGGTCATTCTTTGTTAGACTAAGTTATTTAAATTAGACAAGTTTATTATTATTAAGGGTACCAAGTTGTAATTAGTTTATCTATATATAGGGCCTTGTATTCTTCATTATCGATCAATAAAAACCTAATTACAATTATACGTTTCAATTTGGTATCAGAGCTTATACGCTCTGGGATTCCCTAAACCCTAAAAGCAGCCGCAGCCTTCTTCTTCTCCTTTTTTTTCTCTTCACTGCTGCAGCTATCAACCCTAACCAACCTAACAGCCGATTACCAATCCTGTGGCTGCTATCTTAACAGCCGATTACCAATCCTGTGGCTGCCATCTTCCTGCATCGATTAACAAACCTAAGCCGATTATTATGGCTGCCATAACAACCTTTACAAATCAGGAAAAAGCTATCCATAACTCTCACAAGTTTGCTTTCAACCTAAAACCTACAAACTATGGCTACTGGAAACAAATAGTCGAACCCTTCCTTGCCTCTCATAACCTACTCGGTTATGTGGATGGTACCATCCCTTGCCCATCAAAGGATGTTACAACTGGAACAACCACCACTGTTAACCCGAGTTATGCTCCATGGATTGCCAATGATGCTCATGTCCGTATGCTTATTGTCAACACAGTTTCTGAAGAATCTTTTCAGCATGTTCAGGGACACACTTCTCGTGAGGTATGGTTATCACTTGAACGCGCTTATGCACCCGTTTCCTCCTCTCATGAATTTACTCTCAAAAGCCAACTGCTGCGAATCACCATGAAGGGTGATGAAAAACCGGCTAACTATTTGGCCCGGGCTCAAGAGTATGCTACTGCCCTTGCCAACATAGGAGAACCGATGAAGGAAAAAGATCTGGTCATGTTAACTGTTACCGGCCTTCGTGAAGAATATAATGGCCTCAAGGCCAACTTATTGGCTCGTTCCCCTCCTGTTACTAACTACACGGGTTACTGAGTGACCATGACTACATGATCACAAAGATCTTGGCCACCAATCAGCAAGTGCCACACGCCTTGTTTGCGGCTGCCACAACTTCACAACAGCCCCTTACGGCTGTTGTCCCAACTCCACCACAGCCATATTGATTCTCTACGGCAACAACTTCATAGTCTTCAACTCATGGCTTCTCAGTTTGGATATCAACTTCACCCTGCATCTTCTTCACAACCACAAGCTTACTTTGGGTCTCGATCCTTTAACAACAACAGAGGCAACCGTGGCTCTCGTGGTTCTTCCCGTGGTAACTCTCGTGGTGGCCAAAATAACCGCAATCAGGACAACACTAGCACTCGTCAATTCTCTTGGGCGTTAACACATAACACAGTCTATGGCCACTGTAACCGTTGTGGCATTGGTCATCTCCCATCTCAATGTCCAAATCAACCGAACCAATCACGTGCAGCACCACAAGCCAACTTTGCTGCTCACTCTGATGTTGCATCCCAATCAGGATTCACTTGGAAGCCTGACACTGGATGCAATGGACATGCCACTCCAGACTTATCTAGCATTGACAACTCGGAGGCCTACTTTGGTAATGATTCTTTACTTATTGGTGACGGTAACCCACTACCAATTTTTCATATTGGCTCCTCAACTATTTACTCGCCTAACAAAACCTTTAAATTATCTAATATACTTCATGTTCCTGACCTTAAACAAAACCTTTTGTCCGTTCAAAAATTTTGTGTGGATAATGATGTTTTCTTTGAATTTCACTCATCTTATTTTGTTGTGAAGGACGAGTCTACACGCACAACCCTCCTAACGGGTCCCAGTGAACAGGGTTTGTACTCCATTCGTCTTCCTTAGCTCAAGTCTATCCCTAAAGTCGCTTTCACGGCTGTCAAAGCTTCTTCTAGCATTTGGCATCAACGCTTAGGACATCCTCATGCTCAAGTTTTTCGTTCAAATATCTCTCATTGTTCTTTACCTATTACTGACAAGTTTTCAAATACATTATGTACTCCTTGTCAACTAGGCAAGTCGTCAAAATTATCTTTATCAGACTCATCTTTTCGTAGCAAAAATTTGTTGGATCTTGTTTATTGTGATGTTTGGGGGCCGTCGCCCGATCTGTCTGTTGATGGTTATCGTTTCTTTTTGTTATGTGTGGATCACTATTCTAGATACATGTGGTTTTATCCCCTAGCTCAAAAATCAGATGTTTACAATGTGCTAACCAACTTTATTAAACTAGTAGAACGACAATTTAACACCAAACTTAAATGCATTCAATCTGATTGGAGGGGAGAGTTTCGTACGCTTACATCTTTTTGCACCGGTCATGGTATCATTCATCGCCGCTCTTGCCCTCACACAAGTGAGCAAAATGGGATGATCGAGCATCGTCATCGGCACGTTGTGGAAACCGGACTTACACTTCTTGCACAGTCCAGTCTTCCCCAACGTTTCTGGCAATTTGCTTTTGAGACAGTCGTTTACTTAGTCAACCGACTTCCCTCTCGTGTCTCCTCTAACAAATCCCCATATGAACATGTATTTCAACGAAAACCTGACTACTCTTTTCTTCGTGTCTTTAGATGCCAATGCTTTCCTTATCTTCGTCCATATAACCGTCACAAAATTGAATTTCGATCCACTCCTTGCGTCTTTCTTGGCTACAGCCCTGTTCATCATGGCTATCGATGCTTTGACCCATCCACCGAACGAATATACATTGCCCGACATGTTCGCTTTAATGAACATGTCTTTCCATATAACAAACCCGTACCTACTCAAACCCCACCACAACCTTCCCCACCCTACGTCTCAATATTTCCTGACCCACCACCCGGTTTTCCAGCTGCACCCACGCCACTTACTCCTCCTATACCACCCACAACTGCACCTCCCGAACCTACCCAATCAGACCCACAACTACAAACCGATACCAACACCCCACCCGAACCCTCAACCGAACCCACAGTTCCCACGGTCCAACCCACCCAAGCACCTAGAACTCGACCATCCAACCTTCGTCCAAACCCCAAGCCACCCACTCGTTATAATCCCGCTGCCTATACTGCCACCACTACCCCTACCTTACCCGTTGAGCCCACCTCCTTTACCGTTGCTAATAAGTCTTTACAATGGCGCCAAGCCATGGCTGAAGAGTTGGATGCGCTACATAGGAATGGGACATGGACGTTAGTTCCCCCTGCCCCTCATACTAACTTGGTTGATTGTAAGTGGGTTTGCAGGTTAAAAACAGATGCAAATGGGAACATCAGCAGGTACAAGGCACGACTTGTTTCTAAAGGTTTTCACCAGCAACATGGAGTTGATTATCATGAGACTTTCAGCCCAGTAATCAAACCTGCTACGGTTCGGACTATTTTATCCCTGGCTGTCACGAACAAGTGGATTCTCAGACAATTAGATGTTCAGAATGCTTTTCTGCATGGTGATCTTCAGGAGACAGTTTATATGAGGCAACCTCCTGGTTTTGTTGACCCGACTAGGCCAGATCATGTGTGCTTATTACACAAGTCTTTGTATGGTCTCAAGCAAGTTCCTCGTGCTTGGTTTATAAAATTATCAACGGCTCTTTACCAATTGGGTTTTCACGGGTCCAAAACTGACCTGTCCCTGTTTATTCTTAACAACAATGGTACTTTGGTTTACCTTCTTGTCTATGTAGATGATATTATCATCACAGGTAATCACTATGGGGCTGTTAATGCTGTTATTGACCGCTTGAGCTCTATGTTTGCAATTAAAGATCTGGGTCCATTACATTATTTTTTGGGTATTGAAGTGGTGCATCATGGTTCGAATCTGGTCATATCTCAAAGAAAATACATTCTTGATATTCTTCATCGTGCTGGTCTTGCAGACTGCAAACCCGTGTCGTCCCCTATGAGTACTTCTCAGGTTTTCTTACCTGATGATAGCCCATTACTTGATGATCCTTCTAGATACAGGCAGACGGTCAGTGCTCTTCAATATGCAACTTTAACTCGTCCGGACATTGCTTTTACAGTTAATAAGGTTTGTCAATTCATGCATGCTCCTACCGAGAATCATTGGGCTGGTGTGAAACGTATTCTGCGTTACTTGAAGGGCACGGCTGATATGGGTCTCTTATTTCGTTACAACACGGGGTCTAGGCTACAAGCCTTTTCTGACTCTCATTGGGCTACTAATCTTCGGGCGTTCTCGGATTCTGATTGGGCTGGTTGCCCTATCGATCGTTGTTCCACGGGGGGATATGCTGTCTATCTGGGTTCTAATCTTATTTCGTGGTCTGCTCGAAAACAACGAACTGTCTCTCGATCTTCAACAGAATCTGAATATAAGGCTATTGCTGATACTGTAGCAGAACTGATTTGGCTGAAATCTCTTCTTCATGAACTCGGTCTGTTTAGCAAGGCACCAACGCTTTGGTGTGATAATCTTGGTGCAACCTATCTCTTTGCTAATCCAGTATTTCATGCTCGTACAAAACATGTTGAAATAGACTATCACTTTGTTCGTGAACAAGTTACTCAAGGGAAGCTGAATGTCAAGTTCATCTCCACTGATGATCAAATTGCTGATGTGTTTACAAAGGCTCTACCTTCACAAAGATTTGAGTTTCTACGGTCCAAGTTGCAGGTCGTTCACCGCCCTCAACTTGCGGGGGGATGTTAGACTAAGTTATTTAAATTAGACAAGTTTATTATTATTAAGGGTACCAAGTTGTAATTAGTTTATCTATATATAGGGCCTTGTAAATTATCGATCAATAAAAACCTAATTACAATTATACGTTTCAATTTTCTTGTATCGGTTTTGATGCAGGCCCAAGTGTGGATCAACCTTTGAAGAGGAAGCATTGGTAAAGAAATTGCTCGACTCAATGCCAAATAATTTTTTTTCCGATTGTAGCGTCAATCGAGAAGTATGCCATGGATAGTATTTTATTTTTATTTTTTCGAACCGCTCCTAATCTACACCTACTAAATCCACCTATAACCCGTAGCGGGATTGAACCATCATCCCGTTGGATAGAGGGGGGCACCCATACTGCTAGGCCAAAGCCCTTTGGTCCATGGATAGTATTTAAAAGAAAAAAAATCATACCTCCCCAATAGTTAATGCTTGTGTCTTGTCTTTTGTATTAACCTCCTGCCCCACCCAAAGAAATATTTCTGTGTGACAATCAAGGATATATATATCTTCTGTCATCAAATCATCTTGATTAAAATGGTATATCTCAGTCACCTACATCAACAACACCCAAATCAATCTTTTTAAAGGTGTTTTTTTTATAAAAATAAAATCACATGCAAAACTTCCAAACTAAATACATGCATACCTTCAGATCTTCTCCTGAAGTGAAATGGTTCCGCAGAAAACAAAAACCGAAAAAACAGTTAGTAAATTTACCATAAGTGTAGGTAAATAATATGGTTAATTCATCAAAAAGTCGGTTGAACCTTTAGATAATATGCATGAGAATAAATGAGGATCACGTTCAGTCTCTCTTGGAATTTTTTGGGTGGCATGTTCGGTTCGTCCACCTAAAATTTCCCAAAATTCGTCGGACTCTGCCCGCTCTTTATGGACTCTGGTCTGCATATCAGGCTGCAACCATCGTGGCGAAAAGTTAATATTCTTACAAATATGAGCCACTTATATAATATAAGTATAGATGCATACTTTTATAATCAAAAGAAAAGGATTGTATATAATGACAATATAAATAAGAAGCATACTTTTATGACATCGAGTTGCCTGTCGGCGAGTTCATGGTCCTCTACTGATGTTTGGCTTCCCTTCCAAGTAAAGACAAGCGAATCTTTGTGTAATATATAACAATAAGAGGAGTTCAAGGATGAAGCAACCTGACCCAATTAGAAATTAAACTATATTTGGCATCTTGAATGAAGAAAAAATGAAATAAAAATGAGATGGCTTCAACTAGTGTGCAAATGTGTGTATACACACACACACACATATATATGGTGGGTGCGTTCTTTTCAGAACACTACAAGAAAAACGCGGCAATAGCGGCGTCCTATGTGTTGTGTGTGTGTCTGTGTATATATAAGTGAACTTACAGGATCAACTTGAATCGATTGCATATTTTCCGGTCCAGAGCCTTGAACTCGAAATAATGCAATTCCATCCTCTTTATAAGTCTCATCCGGCAATCCCTTTTCTGATACGTAATTCTTGTATCCATTACTGAGACCACCCTGAGAATTTATTAAATATACTAAATTTTACAGTATGAATGAAAAAAAAAATACAATGTTTTAATGTATTGTCCTCCTTGTTACTTAGTTGAAGCACACCTTGAGAACCATAAAGCTCTGAAATATTGCATAGAACAGGAACGGTTCGTTCCCTTCATATACACGAGCCTATAGATTTAACAATCAGATCATGAGTATAAACACATGCTCAAACTATATATTAAGATAATAGAGTTACAATATTATGTTAATTATCAGGTGAATTTAAGCTAACCTGAGTAGCTAAAAACTTGATTGACTCAACCATTTTGTTTGCTTGTGAGAGAGCTGAATCCCTATCTTCCTACACAACATATTTTGTTAGATAAGCACTATACATATATACTAATGAAGCATAATAGCATTTCCATAAAGGGTTTATATAAATTTACTGAAAATTAACTAACTAACTACCTTAACACGTTCCTTTCCGATCCATGTCCCTATAAGAGATTCCTCTTGACCCTCTCCGGTGTATGTATATTGAAAGATATAACAATCTCCGGTGTAGAATTTTGACTGGTCAGTATCTGCTAACAGACTCTTTTCTTGACCATTCACACGCCACACCTTCAGAATCGCGTTTGAAATTAATACATAAATAAACGGTAAATTGGATTTTAATAATCCAAACTATCACTTGTTGGCCCATAATAACTCGTACGGGCAATGTGACCAATGACGCTCCCAACTCTCCCTTTCGTTTCTAACTTTCATTTGTGTCGTTTTAAAACAATTTACAACTTTCCGAAGTTGATAAAAATCAGTCAGTTGTGTATTATGGGCAGATAAAGTTACCTTACGTTAAGTCGGATTGCCCTAGGCAAAGAAAGGGAAACTTAGGAGCGTCATTGGTCACATCATCGGTATGGATTGTTATCGGACAATGGGTCATAGTTTGGATTGTTAAAAGCCATTTTGCATAATCAATTACAAAACAAACAATTAAAGATAAAAATCTTGTAAAAACCTCCAAAGCTCCACTGCAATCAATATATGATTGAAGTTCTTCCTCTTCTTCCTCTTCGGGAGCATTTTTAATCAGACCCTTAACATCGAGCCCTCCACGTTTTAGAAGTGCTACAAAATCATTAATAACAAATTATCATCATTTAATCACAAAACTAATTATCGCTTTCAACTAACTAGCATAACTTTACTGAAAAAAAAAGTACGACATTACTAACCAGCCACCTTGCCTCTACCGTCCTGAGGTGCTAGCTCATCACTCGGTTGAGGCCACGAGTCAAACTTTGACCGGAAAGATACTGTTTCAAAAAACTCACTTATGCGGATTATTGTGGATTTCGGTCTGTCTTGGCCTCGTAGATATTCCTGTATATTAAAATTAATAAATATAAGTCCTTATGAGATAACATCATTATAACAACCATGAAAATACATAATCAAATTGAATGTACTTCTGCAACTTTGTTTGCAGATTTTCTTTCTTGCATTGAAGTACTTCTTCCCATCCACACATATAATTCCGATCCACAATCCAGTAGATAACAGTTGTGTGTTTGTAATAGCTTCTTTGTCAATGACTCAGCCGGAACGCGTTCTGCCTCCCCCTTCTTGACACTGGAATACCAAATACACATATTTGTCAGAACTACTATTTACTAAATTAACAGATTGTTTGAATAATTAAAATATAAAAGTATTTATTGCTTTAGCCCTAAAGAACATAACATCAAGCTAGTTTACTAACATGATTCACATTTTTTATTAAAAGAATTCAAACTGTATTGGTGAATAATATTTTCTGTGTATTGAGCAATGAAAAATCAGATCTCTTTATACAGAGAGATTACAATGAAAAGGATAACGATAATGATAATGATAAAATGTCAATAACTATCCTAATATTCACACTAGAATTAGAATAATAGCTTATAAGCAAACTTAAAGATAAATGATAAATCGCATAATAATAACTATAATAGATAATAAACTCGGCTAACATTATATTACCAAAATAGTTGAATAGGTAGATCATCAAAACTTTGAGCATCATTTACGGTTGTTTTTCTTGGAAGCGGAGCAAATCCACCAAAGAATGCCCAGAATTCTCCGGCTTCAGCATCACCCATCAGCCTCCCATCCTCTAAATGGTACCCGAAACAAAACTCAGTTTGAATTTTTTTTATTTAGTTTTAGTTTTTTGAGTACTACAGCTAATATTCACTTACCAATGGCAGCTATTTTGCAATTTGATTCATGGTAAGTCTCATTTATATACTTCATAACATCTAGTGCTTTAGCCCTTTCTTGTATTGAAGTATTTAACCCATTAAATTGGAATATCTTATGTTTACTATCGAATATAAAAACTGCGTCATGAGTGAGTGAGGATCGAGCACAAGGAACCTGTGTTTGATAATTTATAATTTAGAAAACATAAAGGGTCCTCTACCTATATAACATGTAGAAATGGAAAAGTAAAACACTGACTTAATCACCTCTTGTATACGAACAACGTGTTTTCCTTTGCAAACAAACATGCGGTTTTTGTGTTCTCGAGGTTCGGATTCTTCGGGCATAATACATGGTTTAAAACAAGAAAGGAACCTTTCTGTTTCGTATCCTTGTAACTCGCGGTATTGAACAGATCGCCCTCCAAGTACTTTATCAAGTTCAAGTGTTTTTATGGCTGCAACCTCAGCTTCATCCTGTAATCATCAATAATATGTTAGTATTACAATGTATAACAATAACGAAAATAATAAATATAATACGTTTTGTGTGAAACTCACCTCACTTGCATCTTTACCTATCCAATAATGGATGTCGTAGCGGAAAGTTCCCCTTTTTGAAGCATTTGTCTGTAAAAGAAATAAAATTTTCATGATTGAGTTTTAGTTTGCACTTTTTTTCTTTTAACGATCATCATTTTGATAATCTATCTTTTTTCTTTAACCATGAAAACCCATTAGAAAAGAAAACTCATGGGTCCACCAATACCCTTGTCGTGCTAGCTAGCCAGTGTGACAACGTACACCACAGCTTACACTGGACAAGTGGCCTTAAGACAAGAAACTAGTGAAAGTTGGATCTGAACTAAATCTACTCATTGTATACACACACATATACATAGCAAAAATATTGAAGTAGTTGCACTAAGATTATAGAACACACCTTTAAAATCATATAAGATTCTCTTGTCAAAAATTTACCATAAGAAGACTCTGGAACAGCCACAGGTTGTGAATTCTCAATTCGCCATACCTCGATTCCTCTAGAAATTGTCAGTTAATAAAAAACAAGTTTGATAGACAAATAAGCTTGTAACCGGAAGACATTAACCGAAAAATAATTTCACATTTCAAATATATTTAAGATAAAGGATACGCTTTTTGTCCAACTCCTTGAAAGGTTAGATCAACATCTTTCGTAGAAACAGACATGTTGTATGCTTCAGTGTTCAGTGAGTGTGGTTCTTTAGCACCAGAATCAAGACACTAGGATAGAATACCTAACATCCACAAAAATATGCATCATAAATAAACAAAACACTAGGCTTTGTAATACCTAGGGCTGTTCAAATACAAGGGTAATCGAGTCATTCGGCTCGTTATGGCTCATTTAACCGAAATTGAATTAGATTAATCAAATTGGAAATAATCACCCAAATGCATAATTATCAAACTTGCATTGTCAAGAATCACACAAAACCAAATATAATAAAAAAATAATAGAAATTTCACCCATGCAATATACAAATTATTGTTAAAGTTTTCAGGGCATGATTAAAAATAGAATAATAAAACAAGGCAATCAGAAAATGAAAAATTCATAAACATGATGAATAACCATATTACCTGTAATTCTTAACGTGTGGATCCAATGCAGACATGCTAAATCTTGATGAACAGATGAAAGTTGAAGATAAGATAGAGAGAATTGAGAATCTAGAGAGAAAATATTTGAGAAAAAGAAGGGGTGTTGAAGGAAATTATGAATCGCCATAACAAACACCACGCACACAGAAGAACCGTTGGGTTTTTTTTGTTTTTAATTTTTATTAATTAAACAACATAAATTGACGTATAAACCCTCTGGGCCATGGCCCATTGCCTATAGACTCATAGTTAGGGATGAGCTCGGTACCAACCGGTTTGGTACCAATACCGAATATACTGGTACCGGTACCGAATATATTCGGTACGGTTCGGTACCGATATTTGAGGGTAAAAACTGGTATCGTACTGGACCAGTACCGAAAACATCAAAAGTGAGTATTGAGTCGATAACGGAAATGTTTTGATTCTGTAAATTCGATACTAGTACCATTTGCTGATCTCTACTAATAGTGGCATAATTAATTTTGTCTATTTATGTTTCTTAGGAGGGACCAAAAGCTGAAAATTCTTTACTTATCAAACTTTACAACTAGTGTAAATCAAATGTATTTTGATAGTGAAATATAGGGTTGTTGATTAGGTTTATTATTTGGGTTTCAGGTAGTTCAGATCGGGTTATTCAGTTTTTATGTTATTGTATCTGATAAATATCTCGTGTTGGGTGTTTAGGTAGTTTGGATTTTGACATATTTGTTAATTTTTAATTTTTTTAGTTTACATGCTGCATGTTTGATCCGAAAGATACCAACCCTCATGTTGTATGGAAAGTTAATATAACTCAAGACAAGAACACAACTCTAGTTAATGTGTATTCACAAATCGCCTAATAACATTCGTTTTAATCATTTTTTGGAAAACCGAATAAAGGGTTTGTTCGGGTGAGGATTAAGCGGGTATGTGTGAAGTCGGGTCGGGCTGATCGGGTTCGGGTAAACCCCGTTAGCAAGCCATACACATAGTCACCCTTAACGACTTCTTACTAGGGTAACTAGATCAACCGTGTTTTATTAAACCTGAAACCCGAAGTGGATTAGCTTGTTTCATAGTTTGTACGACCAATTAATCAAAATCACTTTCACAATCATTCTTGCAATCAAATCAAAACACAATAGTCATAAATTAGTTAATCAAAGAAACACATGAACTTTGACACTTTCCACTTATTCCACGTGGTTGGACACCCTATTCACCCTTACTAGTAAAGGTAAGTTTTTTTTTCGAACGACAAATTTCATTAGAACCAACCGGGCCAAACCCCGCTAGCAAGCCACTAGCAAAGACAGGCACACGGCAAAACAACAACCGAAAAAAATAAAATCTCACATCAAAACATTACCACTTTTTCAATCTAAACATCAGTTCTTTGCCCTACTTTTAATCCAAAGATAAAAACTTATTGCGCCTTCGCCAAATTCTCCAACATGCAACCAACACTATACAAAGATAAAAAAACTATTGCGACTTCACCAAGTACTCGAACATGCAACCAACACTATGGATTGCGCCAACCTTTTTTAATTGGGTTTCCCCCAATGTGTTTATGGATCTACATGATATCAATGATGGAAAAGCATAAATAGGATCAATTTGACACCACCTGCTCACCTCTTGCCACACAACCGCAACCACGAAACAACCAGTAAAACTATGGTTGACTGATTTCAAGGCTTGAGAAACAATAACTGCAGATGTTTGGACCATTTACCATGTGTCTCCTAATTAAAGCATCTGTTGTTGGGATAATAGCTCTCCTGCCGAACGTGTTGATCTTTAAGGGGAGCCACGCATTCGGGTTCAAAACTTTCTTAGCATGTAGAGGATCTGTGACATGAATGATCTTCTTCATAGGAACTCATTTTAACTTTATTTTTGACCGAGACATCGATCAAGAAGCGTGTTTTGTTTGACAAGAAACAATATTGATCTATGTGTTTTGCATACGAAACAATCAATACATTTCATCTCCAACTCTGTTTTTTTTACAAGAAACGTGCCATGATTTTTTTATAAATTATTATAACATCTATAAACATTATCATCATCATCATCGCATATATTCGATGCGTGCATGTAGAAGTTTATTAAGATAATCTTGTCTTATTTTGCATTAAACTATATTTTTTTCTTAACTATAAGAATCATGAACATAGAATGGTTTATATTTATAGCCAAATGTACTACATATCAATAAGATATGATGATAAATGTGCTCATAACTATTATCAATGTCAGATTGGTGCAAATTGTGGCATTGATCCATTTGTGAAAGAACCAATATTTTGTCACTAAAACATAACAAATGTACATTAGAATATGAATATGTCACCCCTGGCAAGCACATTGGTCTCCACTTGCTTCTTTTGAAAGTCAAAAGAGATCCTTTTTAAAGTTTAAACTTTAAATTGCATATGATGAGTACGTCACAACTCACAAAAGTCGCATCAAAAGAATAATCTAATCAAAATTACAATCCGTCCCATCATTTCTAGGGCTTCCATTTCTAAGTGCTTATAATTTTTTTTAACTTTCAACGAATTCTCTAAATGGGCTATTGGTAAAATTCACCACATTGGATATAATCGCCTTTTAAACCGGGAAAAACCCTCACCTAGGGCCAAAACCCGTTAACACTCGCCCAAAGGCACGACAGTGCGGTGAGGTAAAACTCGCTCAGTTCAAGGATCAAACTAGTGATCGCCGCTAACTCGCCTAGTCTCCCATCATCACCAGGTGCCGTAGAAACTAAATGCATAGGGCAGGAATTGAACCTGGGTCACTTGAAACACAAGTTCTCTCCCTTACCACTTCACCACTAGCTCATTAGTTCCTAATTGCTTATAATAATTCTAATAAAATAAAACATCATATTACTGTCTAAAATTTCTTAATTCTACAAACAAACCAGTAAAGAAATTATTGTATATCTTGATTTTTTTTTTTTTTTGTTATAACCTGGTTTTCATAATCGAGCACCAAGTTGAGCCGGAAACCATCTACACAATCACTCCGATTGGACTAGATTTTTAAAAACTTTAGCTATTTTTTTTATCTTTAATAGATTTGTTAATCTTTCTGACTCCATCTTCTATTTATTCTACACTCTACTATGTTTAACACTACAAATTTAGCACTTACTGTTTTATTTTGTTTTAATTGTGATATACGGTCTTTTAATTTACTTATAGGAATTTATGAACGCCCCATGGTGAAGATAGACAGTTGATCTAATCGATTGCACTTGACAGTAAGACAGTTGTTTATACCAATCCTTTGTGTTGGCTAGACAACTTATATATTATCATTTACTTCACTTTTAACCTTTCATCTATCTACTTGCAGAGGGATCAATTATCGAATCAGCGTCCTACTCTCGCCAGTGGACGTTTCATAACATACGAGCTAAATTTCAACTTGTCTCATGTACTTTACATCTTTTATGATTTTGTTGTTTTACCATTCGTTCTACATTTTTTTGGTTAACACAATGCAACGCGCTACGTCTATTGTTTTACGGTTTAATGGCTCCCTCGAAACGCGGGGGTCCTAAGCGACTTAGTTATTCTTTTCTATGTTTTACTTTTCCAGTCTAACTTTTGCGAGTTAACACGCTTAACAGTGCGTGCATGATTCATTTTTACGTTTACTTTTTATTCGGTTTAACAATTCTGTTGCAAAACGCAGAGAATAAATTTTAGTTTTTTTTCAAAGAATAAAAGAAGCGTTGTCCCGCACTACTGTGTACGTATCGTATGCTATCCAACATAGTACCTCAATCCATTGACTTCTGTCATCCCAACAAACACTTTTACTTTTATATTTTTTGTTCTTTTAGGAATAAAATAAAGAAAGAAGAAGAAACTTAATGATTTCAACAAAATCGAATCTTTTAGATATGACCCTTCTTTCTTCTCCTTTCTCTTTACACTTTACTCCCTTCTACTTTACCTAATTACATATCACACCCTCAACTTTTCACATCTCGTAGAACAATAACCGTCATTCCGTAACGTTTTCACCGGAGAGATTTAAAGGACTAACTTATCGGAAAACTCTTACTGTAATCTGTTCAAACTAGCCGGTAATGGGTCGGAGTGTGACGGTGTTCTCCGCCGTATGTTACAACAAGCATCTTTGAATCTGTTACCGATAACTCCACCCGCTTCCTCGCCGGACATCCTTTAAACGGAGTTGCACTTGTAATATACTCTGCAGATTCAAAGTTGAAATCAATATATGAGAAATTTTGTATCGGATAACAGTATCATACCGATCCAGTACCGGTACCAGTACCAACATACGGTACCGACCAAATGTACTGAGTATGGTATTCAGTTTTGAATTTATCTCAATTTTACTATTGGTACTATGTGGTACCGGTTCAGGACCTTTGATAGTACCCTACCGTACCATATGGTACCGACCGAACAAATACAATATTATCGTATTATAGTTTTATTATTGCTAAATTTCAGTATCAGTATTAGTGCTACCGTTTGGGACTTTTAACAGTGTTATCCTAAGATTCGGTAACACTACTATGTGGTATGATATAGTTCGTTACGATACCAGTATCTATACCGATAAACAAACATTCATCGAGTAAGTTTTCCAGTGAATTACCTTGGAAACCGAGAACCGTTGATCTTCTTTTCACCGTATTTCTTCCACGAGTAATCGTCCGCCGGTATACTTTCTACTTTCGATCCGATTATCGGAATTCTTCTCACTTCTCGTTTCGATCCGGTTTTCCTGAACGAACATAAAGTGAACAGAAAACAGTTAGATCATAAATGAAGTTGAGGCGTATGTTATACTAATATAACGTATGTTTGCTAACGTGCGCTCCATAATTTAACAAAAAGTTAACAGAATAGTGTTGGATCATATATTTAGTTTAGCCGTTTAGGCAGAATGTTTATTTGCTAACGTGCGCTCGGTAAGTATGAGGAAATTTAAGAAAATACTGATCGATCACAGATTACATTGAGTAGTTGAGGCATATGATACGATAGACGAATAGAAAGTGTATTTGCTAACGTGCGCTATGTGATTTCAGAAAGTGAATACTGTTTGATCATAAATTAAGTTGAGGCGTACGATAGACTAATAGAACAAATATGTTTCCTAACGTACGCTTGGTAATTTCAGAAAGTCAAGAGAATTAAATAAATACTGTTTGATCATATATGAAACTGAGGTGTACAATAGACAGATATAACGTGAATTTGCTAACGTTCACTCAGAAATCTGTTCATACCTTCTCTTGCAGCAGTGGCAAGCGGTTCGTGATCCGTGCAACGAAGCAGACGGCGTGTCGTTGCCGTGCCTTTTCCGGTGAGACGACGGCAACGGCGGTTTCCTCGACGAAAACGACGGTGCCGGAGCTACAATACCTAACGACGCCAACTGTCTACCGTTCGAAATACTTCCTTCAACACTTCCTCCAACAAAAGATGACGTCATCGACTGAAACGACGCCGTTGCAGCATCCGTAACAACAACAACCGCACCAGACTCTTTCATCATCTTATCCTTATCTTCCGATCGCGAAGAAACAGACGGCGCGTGAGGATCAGACGACGGAGGTCCACGGCGGAAGCGCGCGTGTCCACTACGCGTCAAGGCGGATACAGCTTGTTTAAAGTTAGAAGAAACGGAAAAATCGTGATTGTTGAGCTGGAAGATGCGATTGAGGTGTTCGAATGTTTGGATCCGATTAGATCGACCGCCATTGTTGCTGTAAAAAGCTTGAATGAATGAATTGAGAAATTAGGGTTTCAGAGTGAAGAAATTGGGGATGGAGACTGGTTATTAAAAAGAGGGGTGGGGAAGTAAAGTCAAAGAGGGGGAAAGTTGATCGGACGGTTGAGATGAGTTTGACTTTCTTAGATTTAATAATAAGACAAAGAGCACAAGTATCATTGTATCATCTCAGAATGTCTAACATGGACTAAATTATTTAAATTTAAAATAGGAGAATAGACAAGACAAATCAATGATAAAGGAAAAAATTGAAAAACATATGTTGATATTAACTTAAATCTTGATTTTGTAAATATTTGATGCAATATAAAAAGGAATAGTATAATACCTAAAACATACATGAAGTTTTTTAATTAAATGTTGATATTGTATTAACCTTTTAGTATACCTTTTTATTTGAATATTTTTTTTATTTGTAACGCCATATGTTATTATGTGACGCCCAAGTCATGTGGGAGGCTTAGTGACGTTATTGGGTGTCGTATACCACTCAAAGGGTCGTAATAGATGTTAAAGGTGGGAAGGCGTGGGGTGGTTTGTTACGTGAAGAGGATAATGGGGTGGGACTCTACCAACTGTGAATAATTTAAGTATTGTGATTTTGTATTTGGGGATGTATTTGGTAATGAGGGTTTGTGTGTGTCGATGTAATTACAGTTGTAGGTTGTGTTTGGGGAGAAGAAGATAAAAAAAATGGATGTATTTTTAAAAATAACCCTAGCTTATTTAACAATTTATAGAATGACCCTAGTTAATTAAATCTACTTTTTTAAGTTTTTTTATTTTAATAATTGCAATTTTTTTCTTAGTTTCCTATAGTATATTGTTAATTTTATTTAATTATTTTTTCTAAATTAGTTAGTATTAAAAATAAAATTTAAACAAACAGGTAATGATTAAAAATTGATTGTGATGGAGTGAAAACCAGTAAAACCATAAAGCTGCTGGGTGTGGGGGACGGCCCTGGCCCGTCATGGCTCGTCGGGGTTCGTCCCCAACCCCCCCCCCCCCCAAGCTCGTCCAACCCCCCCCCAAGTCGTCCCGTCGTTTCGTCGACCTATTGCCGAAGGCGACGCTCCCTTCTCTTTCTTATCCAAAAACACACAACACACACATACATACATACATACATCTTATATAGAACAAGTGATGGAGCTTATTACCCACATCCTAGGCCATCACTTGGGGCTCATCACCCCACACCTGATGATGTAATCGCTTACTAAAGACCCATCACCAATTGATGGACCACCCCCACACCCAATAGCCTAATAAAGCATAGTGAATAAAGTGATGTGATAATGTGTCAA
Organism: Scalesia atractyloides; assembly: GCA_947069175.1. Lineage (NCBI taxonomy): Eukaryota > Viridiplantae > Streptophyta > Magnoliopsida > Asterales > Asteraceae > Scalesia > Scalesia atractyloides. The sequence goes on from CAMTDV010000011.1 coordinate 4,399,704, forward strand.
TGAAGTGGTAATTACTTTATGGCGTTGAGTAAAGAAAATAAAACCATAACACATAGCCTAATCATTGTATTTTTTTCTAGTTCTACTTGGTCTGATAAGTTAAAAACGAAATATTAAAACATCACCTACTCAATGTATTTTGCTCTTATAGCCAAAGCGATATTCTCTTGTTTGGTCCAACATCGTGCCATTTTAAAATTCAATAAAAATATTTTAAGAGTAAAGAATGAAGAGTGAGTTAGATAAAAAAATAATAATAATAAGTATGTTTGTGTGTGCTATAGATAGAAAAGAAAAGAAATTGCTTTTTCTTAAACATATGACCGTTCTCAACGGTCATATTCTATGTGACCTCATAATTCTTTCTCGTTTATCCTCGTTATTGTGTCGTGATGGATCAACAACCCCCTCTAATGGCGCTTCGAAAATTAGGAGGGGTCGCCATTGAATGTATTTTGGCTGAGGTTGAGCGAGTGTCGCCCCATACCATGTAGCCTAATAGGATAAATGACATAAAAACTGACCAACACCCGCACTTGATCTCCATGATGTATAGAATTGTTGGTATTGATCTTTTTTCATGTGGGTGTTCATGATTCAAGAAATCTTGAAATCATATGAGCGCAAAGGGAAAGATTTGGATTCCTCAAAAGGAAAGGGGGTATATTTGATGTTATAAACTTTTTATTTGGTACGTTCTTATTGTGTTATCAAATTTGGTGTAAAATCTTAAAAATAAGGATTGTATATCTTGTTACTTTTAATTTAAGAACTTGTATACCATGTGTTCTTTTTTTTTTTTTTTTTTGAAAGGCCAACATAGATTTCTTTTTTTCTTATACCATGTGATTTTAAGGGTGGCAGCCATGACAAGCATGATAAAAAATCATGATCCAACTTTTCTAACAAACAATAAAAGAAATATGTAACGTTAACTCTTCAGTATACAAAGCCTTAAGCTTTTTTTTTTATATTTTCACTTTTTATAAATTTTATATTTAAGAATATTAATAATTGATAATGATATCATCTTCTTTTTCTCATTCGATTTAATGAATGATCCGTTTTTCAAATCACTGATAAAAACATTAATTTGTTATAAGTGAACTTACAAATTAATCACGATTAAGTATTAAACAATAAGTCATATTTAATATATAGACTCAACAACGTTTTTATGCAAACTTACAAATTAATCACGATTAATATTAAAAAATAAGAAAGCAAGGTGCATGCCATAAGTGAACTAACTCATAATACGTAAGAGTTTATTTAAAATAAATTGTATAATTAATGTTACCTAAACTAAGAGGTGAGTTGATAAACCTCTCAACTATCAAATAGTTAGTGTTTTCCACATCATTATGATCTTTTAGGTCACTTAATAAATATTGATTTAAGTTAACTAATTTTTCAATCTATAAATTTATTTCTTACAACTAATACATGTTACTCGCCAACTATGAAGTCTCAAAGGGGCAATTCGAATTTGGAAAATAGGATACTTTAAATTATTTTTTATTTCAATCCTTTTTTTGAAATCTAGATATTAAAGTGAAAGCATCTAAAAATTCACCCTACACATCAACTCATTATTGACCCCATTGTTCTTTCTTCCTACCTATGCGGACTTCAAATATGACAAGTCATGATCACCTTCAATGCCAACTAATTATCGTAGAGACGCATATCATCTTCTACGTATTTGTCTCATATAGGACCAGGGCCGACCCTATACGTGTTTTATTGCGTTGTGTTACTTGTTTAGAAAAAATAACACGAACGTACCTCTCTTTCTTATCTTTTCTACGTTTAATTTAGTACTTCTTGCTTAAAAATAACTTAAGCATGTGTCTCTCGTATGTTTACTTGAGGAAAAATCGAGTATAATTAACAATCTTTATATATTGCTCATCGTATGTAAAATAATTATAATTTTAATAAAGAAGACCCGCTTTTCTTATTCGAGACCAGTTACACTATTAATATATTAAACACGCTTTGTAGTTTTTTTAACGGCAATTGTTTATGCCTAAATACAACATTACCTTACACTTAGGGTGCAAGGTATGGTTTGGAGGTGGTAGGAGCTCCGTTGCGTCACGTATGTGCCCTGTCAACCACGGGGTTCTATTGCCCCCTTATTCCTAATCTCCATCAATAACACCCCTTTGTTTAAAACATTACACACACGACATCTCGCTATTGGGGTGGTTAGCATTCAATACCCCCCCCCCCCCCCCCCCTAATAGCTAGCATGGTATGGGGGAGAGGTACTATTGATGGAAACTATGTTGAGGTGGATGGACAATCACGCCTCGTACCCTGTAGCCTTATAAGGATTTGAACTCACGCCACTTCTGTGGGGGCAAACACCATTATCACTAGACTATACCTTGGTTACGTGCTTTAAGTGATGCGCTTTTCTACGGTTTACGGTTTTACCTTATTTCTTTTATTATTAGTATTATTATTACTACTACTACTACTACTACTAGTAGTAGTAAAAGCCATATACAAACACAGGTGGTGTTTAGAAAACCATGTATACCATATTATATTACTCAATGAATGATTTTACAGTTTTTAAGGTTGAACATATGTATTGAGATGGTACCAAACTTGGTATTATTATTATTATTATTATTATATATTGAGGCATCAAGTTAAATTAAAGAAAAGTAGAAGGGGGTAGGCTAAGAAATTCTGCTTGCCATTTCGTAACGTTGGGGAGAAATAGAGTATGATTGGTTGTAGGATTAGGTACAAGTGTAGCATCATTTGGGGCCACATGAGTGGACTATTTTTCCATTTGGGGAGATTTTTTGACATAAAAGACTCGAAATGATTCTCCACTTTGGTCCTAATTGCCACGTTAATAACCTTTACTTTTAAGTTAAACTTGTCATGTTAGAGAAACTTAGATTCGATCAAAGGAGAACGTTTGACTTTTTATGAATAATACATGATTGCTCATCCATGACTTCTTTCAATTTGAAACACATATCTATTAGGTTTATATTCAAACACATATCTATTAGGTTTATAAAGTTTTCCAAATAATAACTGGATATTATTTAGGATTTGTTCACCCGAGAACCAGTCCGAGTTGTGATAACTCACGAACCATCGGAGGAGATCTTATTTTCTGTGCGAATTTTTCAACCAAATTTGCACAAACGTAGGTGAACATCTAACTAACATATCTGTCAAAAAATGTCAAGCCAACATTTGTTTAACATGTAATTTTTCCTTAATTGCTGTAAATTTGTCTTACACAACCGCATCACGTCTCCTGCAAATTTCTACGGTGATGTAAATTTTCTAAACTAAAGGTGGTTCTTATTTTACCCAATATATATATTGCATTGATTTATATTACAAACACATTGTTGCTATGGTTTTTCTAATTATAATCAATAGCGACAACAAGAATCCCAAAATCGAAATAGGAGTGAGAGGAATGTAATGGTGGAAGAGGTGCTCCCCAAATGGGGAGTGGTAAACTTTTCCCTTAACCCGATAATATCATGCTATGTCAACCTCCTCCTTCACTTCTCATTTTGCACTCAAAGACTAGGGTGCTTAAACACATGAAGAGTAGTAAATACATAAATTTGTGATTTGTTGAAAGAAGGTGGAGCCCATTATTAACCCCCCCCCCCTCTCTCTCTCTCTCTCTTCTCTTCCCATATCGGATACTCACCGCCACAACCCCTCCCCACTCACCGATTGAAAGCCGGCAGCACCTTCCCGTGCAGTAAACCTGAGTCACCGAAGATGCCCCTTCCACCCTAACCAAGACTTAGATGTGTGCGTCTCCTTGTCCGTGAAATTTAATAAACCTAAATATCATGTTCTTTTTCTTCGGGTGACGAGATGAGGGATCAAGAACTAGGGTAGAGGCGAGAGAAGACAGAGTGGAGAGAATCAACGGTTGTCAAACGCGAGAAAATATGGTGTAGTCACTGACGAGATTCAGTAGCGGTGCGAAGGTTGTTGTTAGCATATTCAACCAAGAAAAAAACAACTAGGGGTGTAGGGTGTTTTATATTTTCTATTTAATATTTTTAAATAGTAAGCGTATACTTTCTTTTTTAATTCCTATAATGATTTTGTGTGTCTCATAAGGGTATTTTCAAAAGGTGTTAAAAAATAAATCAATTGAAAAACATATAGGACGGTTGTTACGGACTGAAACGAAAAAATAAAAAAAAAAACCATAGTGTCCTTGAAGAAAAATATATAACTTGAAATCAAGCATTAACTAAATACAAGTACAAAAACCAAAACTAACACTTAAAATTAATTTTTTCTATCCATTTAAAGTGGCAGCATCATTTGTTTTTTTAATTAAGTTTAGAGGTTTAAAAGATATTATGTTTTTTATTGGCAGGTAGAAAACAAAATTTAATAAATCAAAAGGATACATGAAACTAAATTTCTAATGTTCCCTTTTCATTTTGATAAATGTACAATACTTTAATATATTCTATTGTTCCCTTTTGAAATTTTTTACTAAAAATATACAATATTTGAATGAGGGTCATATCTATTGTAAACCCTGTAAAAAAATATACAATATTAATGAGGGTCATATATTAAGAAAACCCTGATAAATATATATTTGAATGGATGAGGTCATATAAAGCAAACATGGTAGATATTATAAAATGAGACATATTGATTAAAAAGTTTAAAAAAATAGATAAAACTTTTCGGTTTTTCAAAAATAAATTAGTCAACCAGAGTAGGATACATAACCATTAGCCGGCAATTAGCCGATACTTTTGGTCAGAAAAGGGAACATAATTTTAGGGTTTTCAGAAGTGGGGTACCCTTAGCTAGTGCAACCCTTAGTGATACGTGCTTGTTATTTGTGTCAGCTTAGCCAATACTTTATAATATTGGTTTGCCGGCTAAGAGTGTTGACTCAACCGGCTAAGGGTACCCCACTCCAGGGGCGGACCTACCTTATTGGTAGGGGTAGCCTCTGCTATCCCTTGGCGCTCCGACGGCAGTGTAAATTTTTGAAAAAAATGACATTTTTTGATTCCGTTGCCCCTTTTCTATAAAACGTTACCCCTACGAAAATTTTCTGGATCCATCACTGCCCCACTCTAAAAACTCTAAAATTCAGTGCCTCGTTATACCGGCTAAATGGTTGGCTAATTGCCGAACAAGGTTACGTGTCACACTCTAATTGGTTGGTTTAGTTTTGAGAAATGATGTGCAAAATATGGTTTATAAAATTAAACTAATTTAAACACACTAATTTTACTCTAAGCTCTCCTAAATACTAAAGCACAATGACAAGCAAGTGTACATATCGAATACAGTAAACCTAATGAAGTCCGAATATCGAAGCCACAAGACACTAACGACACTAACCTATACTCTGGCTCAACTAACAGATTGAATTGGATTCTTTGGTTTTTATGGTTTTAATTTATTAAACTAAGGAAGTTAACTAAATTACTTAAACTACCAGAACGCAACTAGAACACTTAAGGAAATCAAGGATGAGAAAACACTACCATGTAAGGAATCCTAATGACTAATTTAACTACTAACAAGATTGACTAACGTATGACACGGTTCTAAAGATACTACATAATAGAAACTAAAGATAGGCCGAATCTCCTCTCGGTCTCATTAACTTCTCCTAGACTTCTAAAGGTCAAATAAGCTCACGGTTTATGTAGATTGGATCTTCTCCAGGTCTCACTTCTCTAATGCTATGAAAAACAATGATCCACAATTCCCATAACACAAGAGTAGACGTGCCTAAGCCAACTAATAACCTGGAAACACTAAACCACGATCGAAAGGATTAAACACGATCTCTCACTATCTAAACCTAATAATCAATAGCATAAGGGAATCCAGCTAATCTATCACCTCTCAGTCTCAAGATTAGGTAGCACTCTGACTTATATTACTTAACCAATATGTTCCCTCATATTACCTCTCGGTCTCATTGACTAGAGATAAAACCACAAGTGAAAAAGAATCTTGAATGAACTAAAACTAACCTATATGATTCGCAACTCAACTAGACCAACCAATTCACTGGAAACAAGTAAGAAATTCATTAAAATCGAACACACATCCATTATTAATCCATAAAGGTTAAGTTTTTGGATAGAAATTAATTCTTATGTAAATCAAACCTGAAAAACAATTAATTCATAACATTATTCAATCCAAACCTAGGTAGTACATTAGTCTAGCAAACAATCATGTTCGAAAACAGTAAACAAGTAGCAAAACAGCAAACATCATGATTAATACAAATATTGAACGTGAAGGAATCGAAAACGACAACTAACTAGTTGCAAATATTCAATACTTCGGTCTCCTCCTTGAATTCACCAATTTGTAAGCTTCCTTATCCTTAAAATTGTCGTGAGATCGTTCTCTAATCGTCTGGAAACGGATAATGTCGTCTTGGGTAAATTCGAACCTTAAATAATCTAACTTCATATTTTGTCGACTCTCCTTCGTCTCGCGTGTCGCAAGACATTCTTGATCAGCCATCGTGAGTCACTATGGCTCCCCAAACCGACAAAATAGTCGGTGTCCATAAATAGTAAATATACTAAACCATTAAGGGTATTTAAGTCTTTTGTTGGCCTTTCTTTAATAAGTGTGTCGCGATGCAATAATCCTTCTTGGCTTGTGACACTCCAAAGCTCTATTTCACTAGAATTTTCAGTTTTAGCCCCGGTTTGTCCTTGTTTGTTCCCGGTTGCTTATTTCTTCATTGTTTTCACTCGTTTTAGCTCCTTTTTATGCATCGGGACATGCCAAAACACAAACTAAGTTAATAAATATCTAAAATAACCAACAAAAACTAAAAACCTATCAAAATAACAAAAAACAGATAAATGAGTGTGTTTTGCAACACTTCGAAAAGCTGAAAAATTTTGTCTATATTGGAAAAGATATGATTAGCTATGTCTATTTTTGTAATTTTGTCAACTAAAATTTATGGAAATTTGACCAAGTATATATAATATTTCCATTAAAATATTCAAACAATATCCATGTAATTGTTTTATATTTAAACAAGAAAATGAGGAAAGTAGTCGTATTTCTAGATATGTTATATTTATATGGTAACTTATTTTTAGATACGCCTACAATTATAAGATAGGTGATTTTATTATCGTGTATCTATTTTCACTCAATCAAGAAGACTTAAGTATTACTAAAAGGAACTAGTGGTATCAAACCAACACTAAGGCTCATAATGCAAGGTCATTGTGACTGTAACCAACATGATTGCCTACGTACCAAAAACATGAACCCAGAAAACATAGCTTGCATCATTGTGGCCTCAGAATTCTTGAGTTTAAGGTAACCGGAGCACCACAATATAACGATTCTTAAATAGCAACAAGACTCATAGATTAAAGAGCATCACAGATGGCCCAAAGTAATGTTTTACCTGCAATAATATTAAACTAAAGAGATTTCGCTAGTGATACCAAGATGGTGTTTGCTCCACAACAAAATAGTGTATCAAGTCCAAAGGAATATTATATTCACTATATATGAAAAAATCCAGCTAGAGACTTGTCCTAACACATAGTGGCGGATTCAGCTCTGTTTTGTGGGTTCATATGAACCCACTTAGATTGGGAAAAATAGTGAGAACCTTGTATGATTTGAAAAAAATTAGTGAGAATCTATCAAAACGAACCCATTAAAAAAGTTTCTGGATCCGCCACTGTTACGCATCATGCATGGTTTTATATATAAACCCACGTACTCATATCAACTTGATTTGTTTTAAAAGAATTCAAATATACTAGGTATAGACGTTACATTTGTAAATTATTCAATTATATAATAATATATATATAAACAAACATAGTTTACTTCAAAGATTTGAAATAAAATATGCATGGAAATTAGAAGTCAAAAGACGATGACCAAATCCCCATATTAAGTAAAGCTAGTGGGGATTTTTGTAATACCAACATGGAGAAGTGGATCACCAAATAATACAATTGGTGTTTGCCATTGCATTGCATTGCATGGCACACTTGTGTGTTAAACTATGATTGACCACCCACCACCCCATTTCTGATCTTGACATTAAATATTAAAGTCCACTATAAACATTTGACTTTATGAGTTTATTTTTCTATTTGAATTATATTATACACAGTTATGTTATTATGTTATTAATCTCAAAAAACTTTTTCAGAATACTTGTAGCTAAATTGCAAGGGTTTGGTTTTTTATAGGAGACTTGTATGATATTTAAAAGACTTGGTTTAAGTTTTAGAGAAATGTATATTACCTAAGTAACGTGTTTTTATAAGCAATGTGATTTATTATGTATTGTAAGTAAATAAAACAATTTTTAATGCAGTTTGATTCTGAATGATTATGAATCTACTATGTAGAATTAAGATTGATTATTACATATTGAACGTTAAGTTAGATTCAAAATTACAAATAAAAAATCATTAATTAATTCTATTAAATATAATATACCTAAATATAAGTGTCGTACGTGCTTAAGAACACATTAATTTTGATATTCTAGAAGTCTAGGATTTCGTCAAACATACACCACCAAATTTGGTTATTAATATATCAAAAACATACAAGGTTATTAACATATGTTAATAAGAAAATTAGTTAATAAAATAATGGAAATGAATAGTTGAATTGTTGGTGGCACTAGATGATTGGACCACTTATGATGGTAACCACGTATGAGTTATCATCATGAGTCAGAGTCCAAACCGTCACTTATACAAGCCCGAGTCATTTAATTAAACCATTTGTGCAAGCCACCTGTCATATCCATCAGGGGCGATCTATATTGAAGGTTACGGGTTTGCCCAAACCCACTCGGTTTCAAAATATTAGTAGAAATGGTACTAGAAAATTTTGAATAAACCACTAATAAAATTTGCGATGAACCCATTTAAGAAATTGTAAGATAGCAGAGTGGTTACTGCGTTTCCTTCTAAGCAAAAGGTTAGCGGTTCAACTCTCGTCTGATTCATTTTATGTGTTTTTTTAAACCTAAAAACAACTAGGGTTTTTTATAACTTTATATCAAGCCCCCATTCCGTTTTTTTATATTCGGTCCTATTATATTAGAGTATCTAAAAAATTAAACCCACTAAAAAAAATTCTTAAATCCGCCACTGGAATAAATAATCCAGCCTTTCTCAAATCCATCACAATTGTATAATACCATTTCTTTCTTAAATCTATATATAATTTTGTTGGATTAAACATTGCAGCCCCAAACGTTGCCTGCAACTATTTCGTCGAAGCTTCTGATTGAATTAGGATTCGACGCGGGTAGCCGGAAACGGAATCAGCCGCTAAGCGACGGGAGGGAGAGAGATGGAGAGACAATGAGATGGTGGAGGGGCGGTGGGAAGAAGCTGGAGGGTGACGGTGTGGTGTTGGGAAGAAACTGTGCCCGGTGGTGGAGTCCCGTGTAGATGAACCCAGTGGGTCCAAAAGTTTTCATTGTTGTCATTTTAGTTCACTGTGTTAACTTCATCTTTTTTTTCTGTTAATGAGAAGGGCAATTTGGTCATTTTAAATAGAAAAAAATAAATGAAGTTAACACAGTAGACTAAAATAACAACGCTAAAATCTTTTTGGACTCGCATGCGTAAAATGAAATCTTTGTACTAAACTAGCAAAATGATTCAAATCACAAATACTAAAATGAGATTTAACTTAAAAAAAATAAAAACTAAAAAGCTGATAAACAAGACAGGTCTGTTTTTGTAACTCTGGATTGGATTAAATCATGTCAAATGTATATCTTTCGATTAATATTTTTAATCTTGCAATTTGGATTTGAAGGCTGTGAATTGTTATCCCTTATTAGTTTGTAAATATACAAACCAATCATTTGAAACGAAAAGGAAAGGTTTATTTTTGGTTCATCTTGATACATAATTCGTAGAATTTTTCACTTTGTTCTTTTAGGCTACTCGGTGTGGGGTTGTCCAGGCCCGGCCTGCCTGGTGACGCCCCCAACACCATTTCCGATGGTGCGGCGGCGTCAAGGACGTCTGATCCCAGACGTTAGAGACAGTCCACAAGGTCTTCTTCTCTACAAACCTATACATACATACATACATACATACATACATACATACATACATATATTTAGCCCCATGCTTCATTTCCTAGGTTCATCCCCTTTAGGGCCGTCCTCACACCCATCCTACGTGGCGCTGACGTGACGAGTCGTCCTCCAGGAAGGCCCGTCACCACACCAAGTAGCCTTATTTCTGATACAATAACACTAGATACCCCATTATTATTCTTACATGCTTCTAAATTTATTCACATCAATAAACATTCATTTTTTAGTTTTCTAAGGATTGGTTCATGCAAACAAATTAGAAAAGGTACAACCTTTATAGCTAAAAGTACAAGTAGTTCAACATGCAAACAAATTAGAAAAAGGTACAACCTTAATTGCTAAAAGTACAAGTAGTTCAACATGCAAACAAATTAGAAAAAAGGTACAAGGTTCAAGAAATTAATCGCCAACTTACTACCCGGAAATATCATTGTACCAGAAAAAGAAAGAAATTGATAAAACACCAAATTAAAAGTAGATTTTTGTAATTAAATGGTTGTATAGGAAGTGAAATATCAAATATGAAAATACATGCAAAATAGGAAGTGATTAGCCTATAGGTTACTATAGGTTTTACCCATGTTACTTTGGTTTTTCTCCATGGTTTGCTACAGTGTGTTTATCAAAATGGGATCTAATATTTTTTTTTTTGGTTTTTCTCTTTGGTTCACTACTTTGTTTACTATAGTGAGTTTATCAAAATGTGATTGCAGTTGTCTATTCTATGCCAACTCAAAATGCGATTGCAACCGAGTCTATGCCACGGCACCCGCCACAACGTGCGAGATGAGTTTATCAAATGTGATAGCGACCAAGTCTATGCCAAAACACCCGTCGCAACGCGCGAAAAGAAAAGAACTAGTTCTGATGGTAATGTAGACATTAGTAGAATAGTAGGCACACTATTCGGATGAATTGTCAACTGTAAAATCTATATCACATTTCTTTGTAGTATATTATGTAACATAACTAGTTTTTGCCCTGTCTGCATTGCGGGGCACTAAGCAGAACATTTCTCTCTCGTAACATTCTTGTCTGTGTATCGGTTATTTCTAACTTGATCTCAAAAAAAAATTACATCGAGTCAAACAACTAAAACAAAACACTACCATACTTTAGCTATAAAAAAACTAAAACTATAGAAAGACTAAATTTTTAAACTGGGGGCAAAATTATAATTTTTCAGACCAAATGTGTGTCAAATGGCAAATAAACGGTAATTCCGTACAATCTAATCACTATTTTTAGTACATAATCTCATGCATTCTATCGTAATTTGATTATGTAACTAAGTCGTACGCCATATCACAAGTGTTAGGACAAGTGAATCATGCTATAACATTTATTGGTTTCCGTTACGACGCGAAACAAATCAAACTATGTCCTAAAAGTGTTAGTAGAAAATGTTGGACGCACTATTCACGGTTACACTATTCATGTCAGCAATACCGCTGAAACAAAACAGAACTGTAAATAACGGCATACTAATGACGTAACTGAGTCCATATATACATGAAAACACTAATGTGGGAACACATCTTGCAATAATACATAACTTTCCGGTACAACGCCTAAATTACAAAATTGTCCGTTTCGACTAAAAAGGTGACAAGGTTCAATTCGTCCAGAACATTAATTCGGCATTTTCTGGACTCCAGAGTTATAACAGAACAATGACAAATAGCTTAAAATAATACGAGGATATCAAAAATACATAAAAGACATCGTTTCCGGTATTACGACAAGCAGTGTACAACTTGACCGGAAAGTGACGGATTGTCGAACCGACGAAGATTTCAATACCCGATAGCCTCATACATTAATCTAGAGAGCTAATTAAGCTTTATTCGGGATCCTTAACCCCTTCATACATGTCATGGTTCTGAAATTTTAACTTGCGGAATTGTTCGTCGATATAAAATAAAAATGTCGTTATCGAATGATTAACGAAAGGAAAAGTGTTTCTACCACTTAAACTCAACATCTACTCGACTAGTGAACTAGTTAACCATATCTTGATATCGAAAGTATCCTAAATAAACGCCATAGCACTTATGGTAGGCAAAAACCAAAGCTTCCGGTACGAAACAATAACTTTCATATACCAACCGATGAGCGAACTAGTGGTATAATTACCATCCAAAAACTAATACCAACTAGTCAAGGGAACTAATTAACGTTACTTAACATCCTAAACCTTAATTACTCCTTAATGATGCAAGACCAACCCCTAATTATCATACTTAATTTAAACACCTAAATATCTAACAATATAACACATGTCACAAAATAATTTACACTTAGCCCCCCCCCCCCCCCCCTTCAAGTTGGCGGATTCAAGTGGGTCCCCATCCACTTGATTTGTGTTGAAAATATGAAGATTTAAGTATGGTATGAAGATGTGGTCTTGATTAGAAAGTCTATATAATCATAACCATAATTCAACATTATTATTTTCAAAAATAAATTATACAAACACTTCCCAACTCCTCCCATTCTCGGCTCACATACACCACCATAACACTACCATTCAACACCCTAAAACACCATATTATACTCACTTTCAAGCCACCACAAGGTCACCTTGAGGTTTGCAAGAATGGAGGAGCATTAGGGCTTTCTTTGGAGCTTCATTACCATCTTATTCTTCATCTTCCTATCATCACCTTGTTCTTGAATCTACCCTAGCCTAGTGCTAGTTGTAAGTTCACTTGTTTATGATTTTATGTTCTCATTATATGTATAAACTAAAAGTACAAGTAATATTCATCTTGAAGATCATAAAAGAAATCATCCAAAACCCTAAAATATAACAAGATAAAAGTATGTTATTTATGATAATCATGTTGTTTATTTGTTGTAGTATTTTACAAGGGTGATGATCTTACTATATTAAGATTAAAAATGTGATTTAAACAAGTATATGTTTAAATCATGTAAGATCATCATCTTCAAGTTCATGAGCTTTGAATATATGTAGTCTTGATATTGTTTCTAAAATGTATGATACCTTATGAGACTTGAAATCTTGGATCTTGAAATGGTTATAAAAGTTGTCCACAAAATTTTGGTGTTTTGATAATCTTAAAAGATATGAAATTTTAGAGGCTTAAAGTATAAAAACACATGATTAAAAGCTCTTGAAATGTTGAAGACAAGTTATATGCATACTACTTGAAATATAAGTTTTAATAAGCTTGATGAATTAGTGATGATTGGGAAATTGAAAAGTGGTTTAAATGCGTTTTTGAAACGTGGAAAACGCCATAATGTAAGGGAAACTATGGCGAAATTTTCTAAAAATCTAATCGCGATTAAAATGAAATTAACGGGTGATTAACGGGGCTAAACGCGATTAGTGACCTAAACCGTCATTAAGGAAGTTTTAATGACAAGGGTTAAACCCTAACCTTCTAAGGATTTAATAAATACTCATATATATTTTTACAAGTTAAAAATGAGTATTATTTATTTCACATATATATACATTTTTGGGAATAAAAATATAATGTATATACTTTGTCACCATCATAATTGAAGGTGTGAAATACATGTGAATGTATGTGTATGTATCTAGAAAGTCTAGGGTATACAATACAAAATACCCAACCAATCCAATACACAAATCCTTGAAAGTTATCAAGTATAAATTACATAAACACATACACTTTTACACAATCCTTGAAACAAATGATTGGATGAGGGATTATTCGGACAATGGTCAAACTCATATAATACGCCGTTTCACCATCGATCAACGAACATATCGCCATCACGAGGAGCTACTACGACACTTGGGCGACTGTCGACGCATAAATATATATATTAAACGACGACGACGACACGTCTAAAAATAATATATTTTAGACACTTAACATATATATATTAACGATAACAAAAATCCGAAAAGTTAAGATGTATAAAAATTACTAAGTGACTTCATCTAAGTATGAAAATATTTAAAAGTCTAAACTTAGTAAAAATTACCAAGTGTAAGATTATAAATATTATGGACTCATGAAGTTAAGTTGGGTTAGGCCCATTATATAAAAGACATGGGCAAGGCCCAAATACATAAATCACATGATAACATGGGCTAAGCCCAAAGACATAAAATTTCATGGGCTAGGCTTAATGACATAATTTCATGGGCTAGGCCTAATCACATAATGTCATGGGCTAGGCTCAGTGACATAATTACATGGGCTAGCCCCAATCACATAGTTTCATGGGCTAGGCCCAATGACATAATTACATGGGCTAGGCTATGGCCTAATACATGGCTAGCACATAAAGACATGGCTAGGCCAATGACACGCGTGCAAGGCACGAGGACATGTGAATGGCGAGGCCCATTCACACACGATTGAATAATGACAATATATATATATATATGTATATATATATATACATATATTTGTGAAATATATGTACATAAATAATAATCGAACAAACGAACTACCAACACTATAATAACATTAAAGTTATAATAATATGGTAAATAAATACATAACAAGAATTCAAGATCAACAACTTGTGCGAGGTCCAACGAGACCTAGGTATCTAATGGAGTTAATACACATGTAGGTTACACATGTGTACGGACACTCGAATTCCAATAAGTACGACTTACTGAACGCAAAACTGTGAGTTCATGTCCCTCTTTTCAATTATTTCAAAGTTTTTTGTTTTAAAACCATAGATGGGGGATACATGTCATAACAAACAATATGTTTGTTATGGGTTTAAATGATAACATGATCAAATGTGCGTAAGTAGGATGATGACATTAGTAACCATTAATCACTTAGTGACCAGGGTGCAAAAGATATAGATCTATTGAGTTTGAGGCGCGCTCCCCTCCTGGTTGATATACCCCAAGGAGTGCTTTTGTGATCCCAATGATGTCAAAGTTGTCTCGGTTTGGTTGCTTACTTATAGCACATATGTTAGGGTGCTCGCGACACACTGATAGATCCTCAAACTCCATGAATGCTAATAACATACTCAGATTTCATTACTGGATTACAAACATGAGATTTTATAAGAAAACAATAACTAAATAAACTCGCCAACTTTGTTGACTTTTTAAAATTACATGTATTTCAGGACGCAAGACTGAGCTGGTGAAACATTTCGGGATATGCGAAATGCCATGACAACGAATGCCACCTTTGGAGGATTTACCTCTTATATCTCAACCTTGTATGGGTATATAGGGGTCAAAACCTCAACATGCTTTTACGATGAAAACAATATTTTATTATGGTGTAATGAATTTCAAACTATATTTTTGATGACGATGTGAAACCATAGATAACTATGATTTTACCTTTGGAAACTTGTAAACGTTGGTTGCAAATTAATATAAGTATGGCATCGTTGTTGATTTACACTTGTTTACATGATTGGATGCAATGATTACCTCATAGTCACACGTTTGTGCTTCCGCTACGACCATGGTGTGACAAAATGAGCGTGTGCTAGGTCACTTGGTACAAATAAAAATTACATGGAGTCAACCAATTGAAACAAAACACTACCATAGTTTTGTAAAAAAAACTAAAACGATGGTATGACTGTAATTTTACACTGAGGTCAAAATCATAATTTGACAAGAAAAAAAAAACAAAATCGATGACAAAATCATAAAATTAAACTGAGGGCACAATCGTAATTTGGCTGGGAGAAAAAGAAAGACAAAACCAATGGCAAAATTATAAGTTTAAACGGGACAAAATTGTAATTTGGCTGGACCAATGGGTAAGTGTGAGGCAGCTGCCTGAGACGATTCCCCTCTCCATGGTAAATATAGTTATAGGTAATTATAGATAATGTAGGCTTATGATATAATAGGAATATTAATGTTTTGGGTAGGAAGGTTAGTAAACAATCATATCCATTAGATTTAAAATATACAACTAAGATTTGACGGCGGAATTTAAAAAAAAGAAGGGGCGTGGGTTTGTAAAGGGTATTCTAGTCCATCCATTACAATAGTTTCTCTCTCCTCTAATATCTCTCACGTTTTTAACGTTAATAAATATTTCATACAACATTATTTTTATAAAAACTGCACCATAAAAACGAGCGTTTTTTTATCTTTTAAACGACTATACTATTACTATACTTTTGGGAAAAAAATCTGAAAACCCATATGCGTAAAATGCAATGGACAAAAACAAAAAAAAAATACTTTTTTTTTCTAAAACGTAATTGAATAAAAACACAAAATAAAGTGTTTTTTTCTAAGACGCAATGGACAAAAAACACAAAAGAAAGTGTTTCTTATCTAATAAAATGCAATAGATTAAAAACACAAAAGAAAGTGTTATTTCTAAAATGCAAACTGACTAAAAACATAAAAAAAGTGTTCTTTACAAAACGTAGTGGACTAAAAACACAAAAGAAAATGTTCTTTCTAAAACGCAATGGACTAAAAACACAAAAAAAAGTTTTTTTCTAAAATGCAATTCGAAAACCTAGATCATAATACCAATGATTGATGAAATTCTTTAGATTTCTTACACAGATCGAAGACGATTTCTAAAGTTAGACGTAATTTAAATGCTAGAAACATTGATCAATGATCGAATCGAACGAATCGAGTGTTTAGCTTCAAAATCACGAGAAAAAATGAGAAATTGTATAAAATTAAACTAGGTTTCTTAAAAAAAGTTGAAGAATATGTTGATTGGGTGTTTAAATCATTGATTAACGAAGAAAATCGTAATATGATGTAGTAACTATAGAGAGAGAAAGTGCAGAAAAAGTTGAAGATGTAGGGAAAAGAAAGAGAGAAGATGAGATGAGATTGATTAAAATGCCAATCCTATGTTTTTGTTATTTGTCACATATCCTCCTATTATTGTTTTCTACACTTTTTACTTAAACCGAACTTCCTATTTGATCCTCTCCCATATAATGTATACGTAAATCATATATTTATCGTTGCTAAATTCCTTGCCTATTTGTCTACACATCAAACTAACACTCATACTCATTTCACATCTTTTCTTTCCTGACTCCTTTGATTGTTTGAACTTCTCATATAATTGTTTAATTTGTGGGTGTTTATAAAAAAAAACTTGTGAATATAGAAATATATCACAGGCTTTAGATAACATTCTTGCATATATGATCTTTCATCAACCACAAATTGATACCGTCTAGCTTAACTAAATAATGGATGGGTACATTGAGGTCATAATCAGGCTCCATAACACCATATGCACAATCTAGATGTCATTTGACGTAATCGTTCAAGCATCATTTCTAGTTTTCGTATCACCTCAAATAAATTGAACTTTAAATGGACTAGGAAAATTTTCCAAACATAATGCATGCCTTAATACTCTCAAACATGAAAATCATGCGACTTCAAATATTCGATACATAGATGTTTGGAGTCACTAATGTTGGGCATTCTTGACTTCTCATATACTTGATAAAAATCAATCTTGGAACGACCAAAAGACATCCAAGAGTTCTTCACCACTAGTTTGTGATCATCAGATTTGTACTTGATGTACCATAAGCCTAGTTGTGTATGAGATAAGTGCCCTTTAATACGGGAAACAAATGTTAGTAAAACTGCTAATAAAGTAAAGGAAATTTGAAATAGAAACAAAAGAAACAATGAACCAGGCTTGTGTTTGACACAATTCCCTTAAATATATTCGTCGTCTGTTCCCAGGGTACGCCGGTTCGAAGCAGCAACAGCGCACTGCCGGACTTGAACACTTGCCTGAAAAGTCAACCGGAGATGTTGCAGAAAAAAACTAGAGAGGAAGAAGAGAGCTGTGTGTTTCAACTGATCTGCCTTGGTCTGTATTTATACTTGCAGAACATAACCGAATTCTGGCCATCATTGCACCGATTTAATGATTTAATAATGGTCATTAGTTATCAGTTTCCAGACTGATCATTCCCTGCACGGACGTATACGAGTTCAACTAAATTCAGCTCAACTATTGCACCCCCTGTGCGCTCACATAGGAGTTTTGGTAAAACATGGCACAAGCTTATATTAGTTAGATAAAATATTACCTTATAAACTAACTTCCACTTCGTTCCTACATCTATGTAGGACAAAGTTCGAGACTTTATTCACACACTCAAATTTTCAACAACAAATACTCCATCTCAAACATAATTCTTTGTTGGAAGCAAGTTGACTGATTAAAAGATACAATAACTAGTTTTGGTGAATAGCTATTTTCTCATTTAGCACCATTGTACAAACATTGCTTCAATGAAATTTGACCATGATGGTCCTTACCAAATCAATTTCGTCCGTTTATGGTCTCGTAGGATATATCTTTGAGTGTATCTACAATGACTTGAAATTTCAGCTTAGACTTATTTTTTCCTATAATTCTTCGAATTTCAAAATCAATTTCATGCATGGCCGGTTATATCCCTCAACTCGTCACTATCAGACTAGATGAGAAAATCATTTTGCATACCATATACTACACAAATCAATGTTAGCCATGGTTTGTGCGGCAGAAAAAGTCCACAATGCGAGCTAGACGGAAAGCAAGGTAGCATAAATACCTAAATATATATATATATCAATTAATAAATATACAATAAATTAAAAAGTCACCAAAAATAAAAACATCTACATATCAATTTATAAAAAATAAAAAAAATTTCATTGAAAAAAAAAGGTCCGCAACAGTTTGTTTTGATCAAATCGCAATTAATTAAAATAAATTGTCATGGAGAACCATTGCAAAATATTTTTTTTACCAACTCATTGCAAAATACTTAGGAATATAAAGATAACATTTATAAAGTTTGTCCCAATAAATTAAAAAAGGACCTATTTAGTCTCATCATACCCCTTGAAGAAACACGAGTCTAATCCGTAGGGGATCAGTCCTAAATTTAGACCGAGGGATCTTCATAAGCTTAAATCCACGTAGCAAATCTGCAAAACTAGCAGACATCGTGAGCTTGTTAGGAGAAGGAGGGGGGGGGGGGGGACTTCTCGTAACAAACCCCGACGCGGGAATAATATTGTTCTTTCTAGAGAGAAAGAGAGCAAGTTTAGAGTGAGAGTAGTGAGAATCGCATGATAAATGCTTGAACCTTGGAGAAGTGTGGTATTTATGACCGAGAGGTTGGAGAAGATTGGAGAAGGATTAAATGAGATGTCACTGTAAAGGAATATCCATTTGGTCTCCCACTGTTGTAGCAGTTAGTGCCTACAGAGGTGGGAGTACGTCCATGTGCCCTTATTGGCCACACGTTGCTTTCTGGATGTACTTCTTATTTCGTTTGTCGTCAACCGTTAGTGTAGGTTAAGGATAGGTGGACTGGCGTCTTGTGATTGGCCACATGTCACTCTTAGTTGTACCTTTTGTCACCTGAAAGATGGCACATCGTAGAGATCTTCTTGTACAGTGTCTGGAGAGCGGTGATTGGCTGCAACTCACTTTCACCTTTTACTATATGTCTTGCTTGTGTTGGTGTGGTATCGCAGCCACAGGAGTAGCCCGTGGGTGGATTGTTATGACCAGTCGACTGTGTTTTGCATTGGACACGAGTATGGTCCAGGGCCCGCAAGGGTCTATGTCGGGCCCGCGGAGGGTCCAGGGCTATATCCTTCATCCTTAACAAGTAAAATGATTGTTATAACCTGTTTAAAACTTCTATTATCAATTAAAACTCATTTTGTTATAACTTAACTTGTTGCAACCCGCTCTAACCGTTAAGACCGATTGAGGCCCACCACGGCATCAAGCTCAGTTAAGAGTTATCACGGCTCCTTAAACCCGGTATATTCCATCAAAACATGCATGACTCATTATAAGTCTTACGGCCTAACATCTCTCGCTATAAACCAATCTAAGCTAATAAAAGCATATATGACATAGTTTATTATTACGACCTATAAAAGCTATCATAACTCATAAGACTCTACATGGTTCATCAAGATATGCATGTCCCATTATAATCATTACGACCTAATGTGATCCATTACAACATAATATAAGCTTCTAAGAGGTATAATATGACATATTAAAGCTGAATACATCTCATAAGATATATCATGAACCTCACCGTATCTAACTATCTATAATTGTTCAAACAAAGACATACTCGATAAAAAAAAAACCAATTTAGTGTGTACCGTTTTTCAAACATTGTCAAACATAACTATAATCACAAACCACAATATTTGTTTTGTTTTTGTATAGGGAATATATTACAGAATAGTAATCAAGTTTTAAAAGTGTTCTAATTAGATCACTCGTATTATTTTTGTCCCAATTAGATAACTTAACATTCAAATCGATCCATATCCTTTTTTCAATGTGTCAAGAAAAAAATGGAGCATAAGATGTTGGAGTCGGATTATTTTAATATATGAAATTATTTTTATTTAAAATAAAAACACTTTAATCACATTAAAATTAAAAAAAACAAGTTAAAATCCGCGTCATCATTCGACGTTACCATCAAATGAAAGGAAAAAAAAGAAACAAAAATTCACATCACCACGATTACCTATGAAATGGATGAAAAGACCCTTAATTTTAATGAAAAATGAATGTTGAGTGACCTGATTGGAACACTTTTGAAACTTGATCAATGACCTAATTGGAACATTTCTTGGTTACTATTTTACAAAGTTACCCCTTTTGTATAATACAAATACTTACATATAACTTTGTATGAACTACTTTTTGAACTAAATTTTACACATATATAGATTTATCAATGATGGGACTGCCCCGCAAAACATTCGCATGAACTGGGTACAACTAGCAGTGGCGGATCCAGAAAATCTTCGTAGGGGTAACGTTTTATAGAAAAGGGGTAACGAAATCAAAAAAATGTCAAATTTTTCAAAAATTTACACTACCGTCAGAGTGCCAAGAGATAGCGGAGGCTACCCCTACCAATAAGGTAGGACCGCCCCTGACAGCTAGCTAGTAGGGGAAACGACAAAAGGGGGTAAAATTCTAACAACTTTATCCTTTTTTGTTAATTTAACGGTATGTAGACACCCACTTAGCGCTAAAATTAGTGTCCGTCAACTCTGAAACCATGTGTTACAAGTGAACAGTGAGAGACCAAAATGTAAAAAATAAAATTTTACTTAACTATAACATGTCCATACCATAGGGACCATCTGTGTAATCAAATAATAATACAAACTATTAAAACTATATAAATTAACCGAAAAAAATAAAAATCCAATACTCACTTAAACCCACTACGGCACACCCAAGTTGTAAGCCACACCAATTTTAATAAACGGAAGTTAGGAACTAAAACTGCAATATGTCATGGACCAATGACCATCAGTGTAATCAACTTAAAATCAAACTATTAAACCTATATAAATTAACCCAGAAAAATCCAATACTCACTTAAACCCACTTTAAGTCAAATAGGCCCAATTTGGTAAGCCCACACCAATTCTAAGTGTGTGCCAGTGACAAACTGAGGCCCATTGATTAGGTTTCAAATGGAAAAGATAGACAAAGAAGTTAATTGTAAAACAGAGTTGTAAGGTTTTTGTAAGTGATATATCTTTTGATAAAAGTTTCTAAAATACTTTTATATTTTAAACAATCCTAGTATTTCACCTATGGCAAGATGGTAGGAAGATCTTATGTGATTATTAAACAAGATTAATGTGTGAGAAACTATCTATCAAAACTTATAATAAACGAACTTACAATAAATGGTTCCAGTTAATGCCATCTGAAATTACATCCTTTAATTTATTAATTTATTAATGATATTTTTAATATCTAACATTGTTATATAATATCTTATCCCACTTCTAATAAATGATTTCAATTATTAATATTATCAATATCTCTATCAGTTAATAATTTGATATTTTTTTGATGGCTAGATCACCTGACTAGGCCTTTGGCCTTTGATCACCTAGGTCTTGAGTAGGAATCTCGCGATTGGTATATTACTACCAGCAATGTTGTAAAAGTCGGCCTAGCCTTGTACTGGGTGAGTATTCGGTCCTCGAACCACCTCCGAGGCGAGTTTACCCTAGTCGAACTTGAGTAGTCGGCGGCGGTCAAAATCGGCCTACTCGGCCTTGTACTCGGTGAGGCTTGAACTTCAAACTGTTTCATTTTAAAATATACCTATTTTGACATGAATTATGCTTATTTTTACTCACACATATATAATATACAATAATTAATTTTTTTATATTTACTATGTCCGCATGCTCTCTGAGTACTCCGATTACTCCCAACTCCCTAGTCGGTTGACTAGGGACCGCCTAGCGACTTTTGCAACACTGACTGCCAAGTTGAACCGGTGCCACAGCTCGCCCTTACAAGGATTCGACCCTGAAACCTCACAAACAGGAACCCCACATAAGTGCGTGAACCTTCCACTCCAAACCAATTAATCTAGGGATCATTTGCATTTATATCTAACTAGTTTTTATTATGTCGCGCGTTGCGGCGAAACCGAGCAAATAATAATGTAAAACAAACAAGATTTGTAAATAAAGCATGTTGTTTAGAAAGCCAAACCATTAGAACGGTTTAGTTTATCATTGTATAATTTTATGATACTAAATAAATACTTTATTTTGAGTACAACTTCGTTTTTAACAAAACTTATAACGGAATGTTGAGGAAAAAAATTAAGCACAATTACGTACTTAAATTTTTAGAAAAAAAGTTATAAACAAAAATTATTAAAGAAGTATCAAATTATTTGATAAATTAATATATATTCTAAAAAATAATTATTAAAAAATGTAAAGGAAATATATAGATTTAAAAAAGGGAAAAAATTAAAAATATGTTAATAAATTAGTAAATATAATAAAAACTATTATAATATATTAATTAAATAAAAATAATAATAGAAAACTATATATTATTTTAAAAATAAAGTTACTATTGATCGTCATTTATTAATAATATAATATATATATATATCTAATATTATTAAACATATAATATCTAATATAGAATATTATTATGAACTTATATAATATATACTAAATTGCAGACCTAATTTAAATTAAATTAAATATAAATAAAACAAAACAAATAACCTATTTATGTATATCATATATATGAATTACAATTTATATTTATATTATATAATTATATATTATATTTATTATATTATATTATATTATATTTATATATCATATATAAACTAGGAAGAATATGTTGCATTGCGAGTTGTACTTTGTGTTTGTAAAGTTGTATTGTATGAAATCATGTGTTGTTTTGATATTCTGTTTTCTAACTTTGTTTCTCTTTCTAAATTGTGAGATATCCTCTCTCTCTCTGTAAGGTTCCACAGCCCCATGTTCGCCCCTTCTCCGTCGTCGCTTACAGTTTTACCACCACATATAGTTTTCTTATTGAACGATTGTGCGGACCTCCTAGAGGGCTTTGACGGTGCGGTGGAGTTTGTTGGAGCACTGGTACGATAGTTTAGGGGTCGTTTAGGCTTCCATCCGATGGTGATGAACCGATGTGATATTGGTTGTTGGATCATTTAGCAGTATTAATGTGCAATGCTGATGTACTCTTGATTTACCAGTTGTGCGTTAGTTTCCTTGGAAATCATTAGCTGGATCTGTGGTTTTGTTTTTGTCGTTAAACTTGATTCCTAGTTTCATTTTATCATGACTCTTCTCAGATTTGGGTGTTGATGAAGCCGTCGGATGTTGGTGATGAACCTGGTTTGAAAAATGTTACATGCGAGTGTTCTTGACAGTGATGATGGTGGCGGCTACTTGGCATGGCAACTCCGGTTGCTGCCGTAGCGGCACTGAGCCGTGCGTTGTTGATGATGACGTTAAGGGAATGAGATATTTAGTTGGCTGTTAAGGGAAAAGCGAATGAGATTTTTAGTTGAGATATGAAGTTGGCGTGAAATAGTAAAAATGTATTGTATAGTAGCGGCTGGAATAAAAGGATAAATTAGGGTTTGGTGGCATAAAGAATAAGAAGAGACATAAATTAAACATATTGGTATGAGGTTAAAAAAATGAAAAAACAACAAAAAAAAAATTTAAGTTTTGGGTTGTATTATTGGCACACTATCTATGAAAAATTAAATCCACCACCTATACGAATCGCATAGGCCTATACGACTCGTATTAGGATAACTTCAATTTTCAAGGTCTGCCAAAGGCTCACACTCTATTCACATGCTTATCCAATACGCATTTTATAGGGTTATACGATACGTATTGGTACAAGGTTGTCTATCAATTCTGGCAGATAGGGTTCACATGCAAACCCTATACGGATCGTATAGGCCTATACGATCCGTATCAAGTACGAGGTTAGCTTTTCTGTCACTCAACAATGACAGAAAGTGATGGAAAGGAACATTACGTCAGCCTATACGGGTCGTATAGGCCTATACCCGTATTGGTATATGATTTTGCATTCTCCTTGGCCTTATAAACGAGGAAAAGACGATTGACAAAATTCATTCCCTTATCTTCGTTTATTCTTTATATTTAATTCCAACATGTCTTGGTTCAACCTTAATTACATTTTCGGCGAGTCGTACGACACAAACACGAGCACGTTTATTCCGGGAAGCAATGTGGTATAACATTTTTTTAACTTGTTTGTT
The DNA here is from genome assembly GCA_947069175.1 of Scalesia atractyloides. Lineage (NCBI taxonomy): Eukaryota > Viridiplantae > Streptophyta > Magnoliopsida > Asterales > Asteraceae > Scalesia > Scalesia atractyloides. The sequence continues at coordinate 4,424,464 of CAMTDV010000011.1, forward strand.
CGTTTTGTTTATGAAATACTTACCAAACTGTTTGTTTTAGGAGGGGCCTGCTGTACCTGATTCTTTCGATGAGAGAGGAAACGATGATCACGCAGAAGAGGTCGTATCCGGCTTTTGTCTCCGTCATAAGGACTCGTTATTGCCAGACCTCAACGAGGTAAGTATTTATTTACTTTTTTGTATTCGGCGGTAAATTTACCATTACCTTTTACCCGTTGGTTTTTTTGTATTTATTTACATTTTAGTAAACATGTATTTACTTATTATTAAGAAGGCTTTAGATGTGTCGTTATCTTTTAACCGTTGGTTTTTTTTCAGGTTATTGTGCCTAGCGGTGATCATCGTTACGGGTGTTCGGATTATGAAGCTAGTTACGGTGCCTCGTACGGAAAAGAAGTCTATGGCAATAACTTTTTCGTTAGTGGTGCCTCGTGCGTACAAGAAGACGTTGGTGAGTCTTCTTACGCGCAAGATTCATTGGTGACGAGCAACCCGCTTACCATGAAGTAAAAACTGCTCAGGTACGAATGATATATATTTTGTAAAATATTACTATAAACGTTATATATTTTTTAAAATGTATTTTAAATGTTATATTTTCTTTTGTTAAAAGATTATTATAAATGTTGTATATATTTTTCACTTTAGGATTTTATATCCCGCAATGAGTTGGACGGTTGGGTAAAAAGAGAGGGTCTAACCAACGGATACGTTATTGTTACTAGACAGTCCAAAGATCATTGGACATGGCTCCAGTTTTCTCATAGTGGCGAGCATGAGAGTAAGGTCACGTTAGGAAAACCGGCAACAAAAAATGCCGATGCCCTTTTATGGTGATAGGGCGTCATGACCAAAGTCATCGAGCTTGGCGGATAGATTATCTACACAAAAAATTTAACGAGAAGCATAACCACGACCTTGTTGAACATCTGGAGAGTTACGCGTATGCCAGAAGACTTACTCCTAATGAGTTTAGACTGGTGCAAGAGCTGACAGATCAAGCCATACAACCCCATACAATCTGAAAGCCGTAACCGAACATGAACCTTTAAACAATGTAGAAGGTGATGATGATGGTGATCACGATGGTGGGGTTGCCGTTCACGCCGAGGTAAGCACTTATTTACTTATTTTGTATAATGCGTTAAATTTAGCGTAATGTTCTAACAATTATCTTTATGCGCAGGTCGATCGAGAGCTTAGTCCACCGCCGCAGCTGCATGGGGTGCCTCAGTACCCCCTGCACGTCCTGTATGACTAGTTGCCACCAACCGTGTCACTTGCGTTACAGCAGATGGAGGACCAGCTACAAGCGCGCATGGACGCCACCACGCCCAGACTGAGCTCCTTTTGATGCGGGCAATACATGGCGATATACAAGTAGTGGTGACTTGTGCCATGACTCCAATACCGATGCCGGACTTGCCGCCACGCCCGGGACAGGATCCGCAGCCGTCTGGCACCGGTTAGGATCCGCAGCCGTCTCGCACCGGTCATGATCCTTAGGATAGTTGTTACCTTTTTTTGTATTATGTCTTGTATATACAAACCTATAATATATTTAAATTCACAGCTTTCAGTTTACTTATATGTTTATATTTGTGATGTTTATTTACAATGTTTGAATACGCTGGTTTGGTTGTGTATAATGTATAAAACAATTATGACGCGTCACGATACGATATGACACAACATGATACAGCGCAACAAAATACATATACGAATGATACAGAGTGATATATTATCAATAGAAATACGAATAATATGACACGTCATGAATAAAAATACGATACAAAATACAAATAAGATACGGAACGATACATACCCGGTAAAAATAAAATACGTCACGTAATGATATATATAAATATATAACAAATTACAAAACATATAAAAAACAATAAATAAACAAGAACACACCAATAAACACATCCAAAACACCAACTTTAATCTAAAGATATGGTGGTCCAATACGGATGTATAAGCCAGCCGTCAGACAAAAGCTGACCCTGTTAGTCTGTCATATCTAAAACTTTTATGTAGAATATATAATTAAAATTACACCAATCAAAATGTGCGGATAGCTGACCCGATGTGACAATAGGATTTCCTTTTAAGTTTTTCATACAAAGAAGCATGGCTTGGGAAAACATATTAACTAACAGAGGCCCATGTGTCCTTTTGATTCTTTTAAAGTACGTTTGAGTTAATAGAGAACAGGTCTTTTGCAATAGAAAAAATATAATAAATTATTCGTCTTTTTTATCTCTCACTTCCAAGGAAAAGGAAAACTTGAAGTAAGTTTTTTTGTTACATGAAAATATGTATATATTTTAATAAGTCATAGAAAAGGATCCAGCTCGTCAACGAGAAAACTATAAAAAGTGTATAAACCAAATACAATAAAATTACATTATACGAAGAAATGATGATGGTATTTGAACAATTTGTATCGACGATTTGTAAAGTGCGAACAAATAAATATTTTCCATGATACTACTTTGAAAGGTTTTTCACCTACACCCCTACTGCATCTACATCATGGTGGGTCTTTCGATATGACTATGGAGGATAGTGTAGCAAACACTTGGATTTTAACTATGATACACATGAAATGGATCTCCGTCACATTACGGCGGGTGATAAGTCTAGTTGTATATGTTAACCTTAATATTGAAATTAACTTTTATCATTTATAGTGTAACTTCAACCCATCAACCCATGTAGTAGAGTAAGATATTCATACGTCTTTCTATCTAATTATGTTAATGTTTTGTTGTACCAATAATCCTTATTTAATTTTATTACAATTTAAATGATACCAAATTGTTAAATATAGTTACCGAAAGTTAGGAAATTAATAAATATATACTTTTGAATTTACATTAATTTTTATATAATAATTAGATTACATTTTAATGCATAGTTGTAATTTAAGATAAGTAATAATAATTAAGTTATTTATCAAGGAAGATATTTCATAGCTCCTTGAATATATATATATATATAATATATATATATATATATATATAAATATTTAATTTAAAGTAATAAGTACCGGGATGGGTTTGATTTGTTTTAGTTATTAACAATTACAAAATTTTAATTTAAGTAATAACTACCGGAATCCCCAAGGGCGATGTGACAAGAATTTAGTTTCAAATGGTATCGGTTTGATTAATTACGGTATCAACATTCGGTATAGCGAAAGAAAAACTAAATAAATAAAGTCTTTAAACTTCAGAGTATAAAAATTTTATGATCATTTAAAAAAAAATATAAACTTTAAATTGAAAAGCTTTAATGAAATATGTGCTAGAATAAAGAAAATATCATGATAAATATCATACAAAAATTGTTTAAAACCACAAATAATCAGGAAAAATGTCAAAATCTTTCTTTAAAATAAAAAAATAGAATAACTTTGAAATAAAATTACACACTTTAAGAGGCCAATGTATTACAAATTTTTATTGTTGATTATCATTAAAGACATAAGTTAAAACTTACAATTTATTCAATTTAAATTATAAATAATTTGAATTGGAAAGCTATACATGAAAATATGCTAGCACTGCTAAATCTTAAACGTTGCCAATTGACAATAAATAAGCAAAGGGCTGCCGATTTAAAGTTCCTCATGCAACCCATCAAACCACATATATCCTAGGACGACCATATAATCGTGGTACTTGAGAAAGGACGTATTCGTGCAAACTCTCACCAACCAATAGTTCTTTATGCTTTTTAGTAGTTTAAATGCTATGTTTTTTTTAATGTAATGTTTTTCTTAATTTAAATGTTATGTTTTTTTAATGTTATGTCCTTTTATTTTTATATTTAGTTTTATTGTTATAATAAAAAAATAAATAAATGATTGAGGAGGGGAGAGGGGATTTTTTCCATTGTATGAGTGTTAAAGATAAAGCCTCTTGGGACTTTATTCCATATCCTTTGACCTTACTTACCTAAGTAACAAAAGTAATGGATTAGTAATAAAAAAACATATATATCATATGTTCAAAAATTAAAAAAAAAAAAAAGAAAATTGTTACTTAGAGTTTTCTTATTAAAAGTGCGCTTTCTGTTTAAAAAAAATTATTTTAGAGTAAACTCGTTAACTTTTGATTTAGTTTAGCCTTATTAATTTTTTGATTTAGTTCACCCAACTAAACCCTTAAGTCCAGTATTGTTTTAAATTACACTATAAACTCAATTAAACAAAACTCGCGAGTAGTTGGCAGGTGGATTGACAAACTCAGACGAAAGGGTGAAGGCCAGGGCCGATCGAATTGCGACCATCGATTGAAAAAAAGTGAAGGGTGCGACAACGTTAGCGAACTGAAAATTATGTACGAGTTATTTGGTTTATATTTTAGAGGCCTATTTTTCCTACTCTTGCAAAAGGCTTTCAAATTTTCAGAGACTCTCATAGATGATCCAGCCTAATAAATAAGTAATTGATTAGTCACGCGATACAATTCTGTAAGCCCGAAACAACTATCTTATTTCACCAATTTATTTCCATATCTTAGTTTAAAAAATACTAATAAAATCAGTCAATCAAAACTTAGATCAAAATTAATTTTATAATCAATAAATTTTCATTAACTTATTTAATATTTTTTTATAATTCGTGTAATACTCAAATTGTAAAACGTATTATGTTATATGCAATACACTATAAATGATGAAATAATGAAGTCGTTATTTTTATTGATTTTTTCAAAGTACTTTTACAAGTAAAATCCTTATTTAGATCAAATACAAAATATCTTTAACGTACAAAACGTACGAACTGAAGGTTTTCCTAAAAAAACGCGTGGCATTTTCATAATTATTTATTCGTAGAGTAATTATCAAAATTACCCTACAAATGATCTTGTAGGGCAATTTTAATATTGTAGAATAATTTTGTAAAATAATATTGTAGGATATTTTTGATCTTTTAGGGTAATTTTATAGAGTATCATAATTACTCTATAAATGATCTTGTAAAATAATTTTGATCTTGTAGGTAATTTTAAAGTGTATGTTGCTTGATAAACTAGTAAAGTAATTTTGATCCATTTGTAGAGTAATTTGATAATCACCCTACAAAATCATTTTATAAAATTATTTTACAAGATCATCTGTAGGGTAACTTTGATAATTACTCTACGAGTAAATAATTACGAAAATGCCACAACTTTTTTTTACTTTTCAATAGATTTCATACGTTTGTACGATGAGATTCTTTGTACGGAAACTTTTCACACTTATCATTATTTATTTATTATTATTATTATTATCCACCCAATCACAATCAACAATCTGAGGAAGAAGAAATTATTTATTATTATTATTATTTATTATTATTTATTATTATTTATTATTATATTATTATTTTTATCCACCCAATCACAATCAACAATCTGAGGAAGAAGAACACAATAAAAGGCTTCTTTTACCCTCATTCACAAATCCCTCTTTTCATCGTCATCGAACCCGATTCTCATCTCAATGACCATTAAATCCTCTACACAAATCTGGAAATAACCACTTCATCACATCAATTTCATCAAGATCCATCAATTCCACAAGGTAATTTCCTCTTCTATCCACCAAATCAAACAACAATCCCCCAATTCCATCCATCAATCACAATCAGCTCAAAATTCAATGCATAATATAACCTAATTTCAATTTTCTGATTTCAATTTCAAAGTTTATAAAAAATTAGGTTAAAACTGTGTGAATTGTTTGAATTTTGCAGATAAATATGCAGAGCCAGATAGTGTGCAGTGGATGCAGAAGCATATTGTTGTATCCAAGAGGAGCTTCTAATGTGTGTTGTGCATTGTGTAATGCTGTTACCTCTGTTCCTCCTCCTGGTATGGTCATTTTTTTCTATTTTGACTTATTATTTTGGTCAATATCTAGAAATTTAGGCCAATTGCTTGTTGAAGAAGTCAAAGTTTTGTATATATAGGACACGTAGAACAGTTGTTGATAGACTAGAAGGTGAAGAATGTAGAAAAAGAAACGTGTTTGACAAGAAACACGGATTAAACACAGGTTTTAGGAGATAAGTTATAAAAATTGTGTTGCAAAATTAACTCTTTTAAAGTCTTTTTCATTAGCTAGATATAAATTTATACTATTGAGGATTTATTTGAAGTTGCATCTTATCTCTTTTGTAAGGTTTCTTGTGCTGAGTTATTTTCCTTCTTTGAATTTTGATGGTTTTTTGTGCAAGTCAGACTCTTTATCTTTGTGATGATAAGATTAATATGTGTAACATTTACAATTTTGTTGATTCTAAAAACTAAAACCTCCTGAGTTTATAATTTTAATGGACTCTTTAACCAATATATTTTGGGAATTTAAGTTCCTTTTGAGGTCGTTTGGGATTGCTTATTAATATAGACATTGGTTGGTTTTAGGATAGCGTTATCAGGGGTCATTTGGGATTGCTTATTAAGTTTGCTAATCTGCTTATTGATTCTGTTTTATGGATGTTAGAGATTGCTTATCCAAACTGCTTATATGACCATTTTCGTTTTGGGGTCTTAATTTAGTTTTTCTTTTTCAAGTTTGGTTTTTGGTAATTGCATAATGGTCCTTAGATATATGGTCTGCTGTAGGGATTATGTAAGTCGAGGTCACCAAAATTAAATTTTAAATTAAGACCACTCGTATATTGAAACGACTTTATAGGCCCCCCAAAATCCAAATACATATCGGTTTCATTTATACCAGTTCTGTATAAAACATGCTGGATGACGAAAAACCACCAGTTCTATAAAAAAACATGCTGGATGACGAAAAACCACTTTTTAAACAAAGACATTAATACCTTTGGTCATGCATGGTAAATTCTATAGAATTTTTGTATTTTTAAAATTGTTAAGGTCATTCTTGTGTGTGTGCTCCAAATACTTTATACCTTTAGTTTATTTCATGATTTGTGGCGTACTTTAACAATGGCATGATTGTTGGATTGAAATACAATAATCTCTATGATTATATCACCATGTATAATATTGTTTATTTTTATAACCGTTTCACTAGGCATGGAAATGGATCAACTGATTTGTGGAGGTTGTCGCACATTGCTAATGTATACACGTGGCGCTACAAGTGTCAGATGCTCTTGTTGTCATACTGTGAATCTCGCACCAGGTATGACGTGTGTGTATATATTTATTTTAATTAGAATTTTGTTTAATGCTTTTGTATATATTGTTTGACAGTTGCCAATCAGCTTGCTCAAGTAAATTGTGGTAATTGCAGAACTACGCTGATGTATCCATACGGTGCTCCATCAGTTAAATGTGCAGTATGTCAGTATATTACAAATGTTAATGTGAGTACAATAACCAATCTATCGTCTTGTTGGGAAATTGCAAAACTATGATACAAGACACACCACACATGCTAGAGTACGATACAGTTTCATTTGCATTGATAGACGGGGTTTCTTTTTTATATTTTTTTAATTTATTGCAGATGAGCAATGGAAGAATTCTGGTCCCGGTGCGACCAAATGGAACCGCAACATCAGGATCAATGCCCCCTGTTTCTACCGTGGGTTCCTGTTTCTTCTCTTTTTATGCCAAATTAACCGAGTATAGGCTAAAAATGAGAAAACAACACATGTTTGACTTTGACCATGTTTTTGGTCATTAACTTCTATTCTGACCGGTTTTGTCATTCTGTTTTATTGGCGAAAATAGAGAGTTTTTACCATGTTACCTATTACCTGAGCTCTTGATGGGTGTGTTAACGGGTCAAATCAGGATCAATGCCCCGTGTTTCTACTGTGAGTTTTTGCTCATCTTTTATGCCAAATTAACCGAGTATAGGCTAAAAAATGAGAAAACAACACATGTTTGCACTTTGTAACGTATTTAATCCTCAACTTTTGCCAAAAGTACACAGATGGTCCCTGCGTTTTGCATTTTTGTAACGCATTTAGTCCCCAACGTTTAGTGACTAAATGTGTTACAAAGTGCATACCACAGAGACCATTCGTGTACTTTTGGCAAAAGTTGGAGACTAAATGCGTTACAAAGTACAACCACAGGGACCATTCGTCTACTTTAAAAAAGCTAGGGACAAAATCCAAAATTTTAGTTAACCACCGGGACCATATGTGTACTTTACCCTAAAAAATAATTAAAATCTAGATACATACAACAGCAACACATGCCGAGTTCAGTACATTTTAGTTCAAGTTATATGTGGTTTTACGGTTCATTAAAGATACTGGTTACGTTACACACAGTTACAATCGTTGTCAAGTTCAATGCACTTTGGTCCAGTTAACGTTTCTTTAGTTCAGCATAGATTTAGTTATAAATTAACAGTTTAGCATGACAGATCATAATCATTTTAAACCACGTTTGATATTTTCTGCAGCCAATGCCTCCCTCTCACAACCAAACCGTAGTCGTTGAGAATCCAATGTCTGTTGACGAGAGTGGAAAATTGGTATATATCTCGTCATTGCTAGTATTTTCCTCATTTATCCCAACTGCGCTTTTTCTAACGTTTGTTTTCTTTTGTGTTCATTAAGGTAAGCAACGTTGTTGTCGGGGTAACAACCGAGAAGAAGGTGATCTAGTAAATGAGTAATAATGGTGCTTTTGATGTTGTAATGTGTATAGTAATATAAAGGAAAAATGGTCATATCGTTTTGGCATTGTTGTAAGAGGAAAAATTGAGGATTTGATGTGTTCTTTTAGTCGAGAGGGGGACATATCGTGTGTCGAGAGGGCACGCCTTTGGGTTCGATTTGCTTGATGATTCTGTTTGTTGACAATACAGTTTGATTATATGTTATGGGTTAAACAGATAAATTTAGAATTATGGATTCAACCGTATGCCCGTGTAAAGAGCTCGATCAAATCGAGTGAATCATGTTATACTCATGTGTTCTTAGTATTTCATTTGTTTCTTAGTTTTGTTGTTGCTGAGTGTTTCTTGGCTGTCATGTTGGCAGACTAGTGAAGATGTATGCTTAGGGTGGTTAGATTGTACTTCTCAAAGATCGTTGCTTACAGCATCCTAAGTGAAAGGACTAACATGTATAAAAAATGATATATGAAAAGCCTTCAACTTCATATAAGCAACATCCTTAATGAAAGGAACACATGTATATATTTATGAAAAGCCTTCAGTTTCAAATAAGGCTTCCTTAACTTAATGTCCTTTGTTTTATGATAGAAATACTTCGTGATTCTAAGTGTAATATTACGAGTTATAACATTCCTAATCGTATGTGGTTTGGTTATAACCTAAATGATCATCACCATTCTCTATATCAGTGTTATGTCATGTCACCTCATTTTCATCCACCAACCTAATATATAATATATGGTGTGGACTACGATCTCAATTATCATCCACTATTCTCCCTCACCAATCAAGATCCCCTAATTAATTGAAAGAGGGTCATGATTGCCATGGATTAAACTATACGAACTATCATGATTTGGGGAGGGGGGGGGGGGGGGTGTACCGCAAGAACCATGTCTCGTGTGGCAATCGATGATCCAATTCACCACCCCATACCCCATAGCCTAACCGTATAATATTACGAGTTATAAGATTCCAAATATATCATTGTGTCTGTTTATTTTTATCTATCTTTCGATAAAAGTTTCATCTAAAATCAAATAGGGCATATATAATTGTCTTTTTCATCTTTATCATGACAAATCAAATCGATATCATCCTAGCATCGGTACTAGTATTTGTTTTTTAGTTTTCTCTACATTACGCTATAAATTTCATTAAAAATGAAGTTGTATACATAATTATTTATTTTTTTATCTTAAATAATGTAATGCATATATTTTTTTTTTCGTAATTTAGCGCGCCGCAGCAGACACATAATTAATACTAGTTATATCAATATACCACCCAATAAACATGATTTATTTAATATTCATAGTTAATTATATGGTTTTCATTCATGTGGTTTGTAGTCTAAAAACTTTTTCAATTATTGTGCTAAGCGTATCTCACACCATCTTCCTTAATCAAATATTTCATCTCTCTATTTTTACTCAGTTGTTCGGTATTTGTAACATACGGAATACGTTTAGCCATATCGTTTAGTATACCTAGTTTTCAAGGCTAGCAATTTCTGACATAGAGCTATTAACATAACACATAATTCGACGACCTTTTTATAATTTTATTTAAGTTTTTAAAAGTAAAATACATGGCATATCCACATATGCCTTACTAGAGTTTTATAGATTTTTGTTTCAAATATGTTAATAGTTACGTATTTATGTATTAGATTAGACTTTTATATACTTTTGGTAATTTTTGTTTCACTACATATGTGATATTTATATTGCCCTTAAATAGGTCTTGTCGTGGTAATATGTTTGAAAATAGGTTTGTGTTCGTGTTTGCAAAAAATAACACGTCTAACTCTCAGACCTACGTGTGATATCATATTTGATCTATTGTGCTTGCCCTGGTTTTTTTAAACTACGATTTTTTTGTGTTAGGCCATCACACAGGCGTACACCTCAAATTAGAGAGCTTTGTTGCTCTACTACAGGTAAATTATGTTGTTTTAATCAAGCCCATACTTGCTTCAGATTTGACTTGTGCATTCCTCGAAAACAATACCATCTGCCATGGTACTTTTCATTTATTTTTATATTTTATTTTATTCGTAATTTTTATGTTTTATCTACCTGCCTGCTTTCTAGTTTTCGTCGATCCCTCTCAAACGGAACGTTCCATTTCAGTTTCCACAACACTTTCCCAACAAATCAATCCTTCTTTCACCCCTTCAGATCTTCTTCTTCAAAATCATGATGATGATTCAACAGCTGAAATCACCAATCTCATTCCCCACCACCACTTCACCCCTCCCCCATCACAACCGTACTCTCTACAACCCCCCATCATTCTCAATCAAATGCAGTTATAACAACAACAACATCAATGTTTCATCCTCATCATCAACAAATACTCACTCCAATAATGATCCAATCAACTCTTCATCTCTATTGTCGTCTTCATTGAACTCGCCCCCGTATCCGGGTGGTTTGGGCCCGTTTACCGGCAGGGATCCAACCGTGAAGAAACCGGGTTGGCTCCGGCAAAAAGCCCCACAAGGAGAGAAGTATCAGGAGGTTAAAGATTCCTTGTCCCGTTTGAAACTTAATACTGTTTGTGAGGAAGCTCAATGCCCTAATATTGGCGAGGTATGAGTTAATGTTTGTTCATTTATTTAGTCGTTAATGTTTCGTTGGGTTTGTTCATTTAGGTACATTCGTTTGTGTTCATTTACATGTTTATGCAAACTTTTATATATATATATATATATATTTATAGGGTTATAGAGTGAAATCTAGGTTGAGAGTGAACTGTCTGAATTAATAGCAATTGGATTATATCATCTAAAGATTTTTAAACAATGGCAAGATTGTAATTATAATGTTGCAACTTCCCTTTAAATAATTAACAAAAGGGTATTTGTGTCTTGTGTAAATTGCATTTATTAAACAATATAATCAAAATTCCTAAAATCTTGTTAGTTTCCATATATACAAGATACACAAATGTTACTTTATACACATGTGTATCAATTTATACAAGATACACAGTTGTTAGTTTATATACATATGTACTTGAATAATACACATGTGTATAAATCTGGTTTAATTATACACAAGTGTATAAGTCTTGCATATACTGACCTTTATACACATATGTAAAAAAAACATAATTTAACTAGGTGTAATATTTAATTTTAAAAAGAACATAAGAGTTTATTTAAAAATAAACATTAGCCCTTTAATCTCTTATAATTAAAATAATAGAGAAATAATTAAAAATGAGAGAGAGAGAGTTTTAAGAGATGAGAAAATTAAGGGATTTTAATTAAAAGTATTTGACTAATATCAATCTTACCCTTTTAATATAGAAATGATCAAAGGCCAAGATTAGTTCACTCTTAAGAAGTTGTTCACAAATGATCCTAATCCTATATATATATATATATTATTAGCAATACTAATTGGCCAGTTGTGTATCAGCACATCACTTAATCAAATGTTAGAACCAAGCCTTCGTTAATCAGCTAAAGAATTGAACGAACGAACAAGAAAACGTTCTTTTTCTTTGTTCACTTGTGTTCATTTCCATGTGTTTGTGTTCCTTGGTGTTCGTTTAGAATATAAATTAACGAACGTTAACGAACACGAACATGTTTACTTCTTAAAGAACGGACTTGAACAAGAAAGTTTGTTCGGTAAAAGTTAAACGAACGAACATGAGCAAGCTTCGTCCATCTTTGTTTGGTTCATTTACAAGCCTAATAAAAGGTTATACGGGTGCATATAAAAATAAAATAAGGTTTATATGACCCGTTGTACGAGTCAATTAAGGTGGTCTCATGGTCTGCAAAAGTTACATATCCCATATGATAGGTGGAGAAACTAACAGTAACAGGTGTGACAGTGTGGCGGTTTGCAAAAGTTATACAACCCGTATGATATGTGGGGATGTTGTACATATAGCAACACCCTTATAAGTTATAAAATCATCTGTTGATAAGATTGAATGTATGAATCCTGCTTCAAACAATCACGGTGAACGTGTGTTGCATATTTATTGCAGTGTTGGAATGGAGGTGGTGACGGTATTGCAACCGCTACCATCATGGTTCTTGGTGATACGTGCACCAGGGGCTGCAGATTTTGTGCCGTAAAAACCAGCAAGAATCCTGCACCACCGGATCCTATGGAGCCGCAGAACACAGCCGAAGCCATTGTTAGTTGGGGGTATCTTCGATAACCTTTTATATATATAATAATATATAGATATAACTTCATATATTTGATCATCATCATCATTCTTACTAAATGCACGTTGGATTATGATTCTTTCAGTGTGGATTATATTGTTCTAACAAGTGTGGATCGCGATGATCTTCTAGACGGTGGGAGTGGTCATTTCGCAGAGACTGTTAGAGCAATGAAGGTACACTATGAACGGGTCAATTTAGGTTATGTAATTTATATTTTATTAATGTATATTTATATATGAATTTTGATTTGTCTGAACAGACTAGGAAGCCTGAGATTATGGTTGAGTGTTTGACTTCTGATTTTAGAGGCGATTTAGAAGCGGTATCGTTGTTGACCAACTCGGGATTAGACGTTTTTGCTCATAATATTGAGACAGTAAAACGGCTCCAGAGAATCGTAAGAGATCCACGAGCTGGGTGAGTTTTTTAAGCTTTATGAGAACATGATTCACGTTATATAAACTACAACTGGTAATCATGACCTGTTTTAAAGAAATGAGTTTGATTTGGGAATTTTCGTTAGCTAAATGATTGATTTGGGTTGCTCAGATTATACAATGGGTCAAAATGGGTCACTCCTATCAAACTAGCTATCTTGGTATGGGTCTAAATAGGCAAAAACCACCCCACCACCAGTCCACCAATGTTTGTCACCACCACCTACCAGTAGCCGTTGACACCACCACCACGCGCCACCAATTCTTCTGACTGTCACCACTAGCCTATCCGCCATAAAGACAACTATAGTCAGTGAACCCATTTTGATTTTCCGCATCTGGATCCAAAAGGTTAAAACTCTTGCCATTTTCATCCGACTCGTTAGCTCCATCCATTATTCTCCATTAAATCAGGGGTATTTTCATCTTTTTACGTACTTGTTTTTGTTTTTTTTTTGTTTAGTAAGGGTATTTTGAATATTTGTACATTATGCTAAATGCTTGTGCGTAAAGTGAAAAAGACTGAATTGCCATTTAAACTAAAAGATGGAAATACCCAGACTTAATGGAAAAAAATGGATGGAGTTAATGAGTCAGATGAAAATAGCAATATTTTAAACCTGTTGGATCCAGATGTGGAAAATCAAATCTTTGGATGAAAGTCGTAAAATTGGCCAAACCTCATGGATGAAAATGGCATTTTACTCTAATATTTGTGACGTAATTATTATCCTTTTTATATGAAGTTAAATTTTTATAGTAATATATATAATAAGCTTACTAGCTTAGTCAAGCTCGTATATAAAGCCCAAACTCTTTTATCAAATTTGCTCCAAGTTAGGCTTGAACACTTTTAATGTCGGCCCTATTCAAGCTTTTAACGAACTAATCCCGATTAGATATTCGCTAAGACATGAAGTTTGTGGTTGAGTGTAGATATGAGCAGAGTTTATCAGTCTTGAAACACGCAAAGGCTAGCAAAGAGGGAATGATCACCAAAACTTCCATAATGTTGGGACTCGGTGAAACCGATGATGAGTTGAAGGAAGCCATGAATGATTTGCGCGCCATTGATGTCGATATTTTGACTCTCGGGCAGTATTTACAGGCAACTTCTTTTCTTCTCTCTTTGTGTTCTCATTGTTAGTTTTAGTCTTTAGGGGTGTTTGCTTTGAGGGAATGGGAATGATAGCAATTGGGTGTGGGTTTCATTTGACGCTAATCTTAACTTAGACGCATGCAGCCAACTCCTTTGCATCTTACCGTGAAAGAATACGTGACGCCTGAGAAATTCTCCTACTGGAAAGAGTATGGAGAGTCGATCGGTTTTCGCTATGTAGCAAGTGGACCTCTGGTACTCTTTATGTTTTATATATCTACCTTTGGTTTTATTATAAATAATGATATATAATATCTCAAAAGAATTAAGTTTAATGATATATAGTATTTGAGGATATGAATGAAAAATATGAATTGAGTTTCTTCTAAAAATCTTCAAGTTCTTTCACGTTTCTTATCTATTTTCTTTGGACCAATTGAATTACGATTCGGTTCGTAACATTACATTAACATGTTATAACGTTGAGCTCGACTGATTATGAACGTGAAATATGACAGGTACGATCATCGTATAGGGCGGGGGAGCTCTTTGTTCAAACCATGGTGAAAGAGAGGACCAAAAACACATCAAAATGATTGACTCAGTTATATTTATGTATTCATTATTGTTCAATATTTTGGAAATTAATATAAACCAAGTTTACTGCACGGTATTTTAGTCCCTGGTTGTCCGGTAATCATTTGTATGAGTTTAAACGAGCCGAACAACTTGTGGATTGTTCAAGATCTCTTTAAAAGCTCGAATCAAGCCATACTGAAACGAGGCTGCTTCTAAAAATTAAGCTCGTTTAAGCCCGAGCTTTATATACTCTATATAGAAAATATATAGTTATACTTAACATAATAAACATATATTATATAATAATAATAATAATAATATATATTATATTATTATTATTATTATTATTACTATAATCAAAAATTTTTTATGCTTTATGAAACTTATATATAATATTATATATATATATATATATATATATATATATATAATATATATGGGAGAGTTTAAATGAGAACACCTATTTTTTGTGAGAACCACAAGAACAATTCTCAGCAACTCATTTATATTTCCTTATGTTTCAATGAAAAAGTTAAATTGGTAATTATACCAATCCTCTTTTCCATTACCAATACTCAAAATTATCAAAGCTTCTATTGATGAAATTAGCACACATGATTAGGGCATCAAATCTTCAATCACCTTTGAATTACTCAACGATTACTCTGCTAAAAAATCTTCAATCGATTTAGAATCCATCATCATCTCAATGATTTCTTAGTTATCTTCAACATTTCGTGAACTGATTTGCAGGTATCAATTTCTCTATCTTCGTTCACTTCTGATCTTCAACGATTGTCGATTTGCGACATATGTTCCATGATTTCAATTTGTCGATGTTGTTAGATGTGTTCTTCACATATTCCAAGATTTCAGCTCATATGGTGCTCGTAATTTGCCCTAATTTATTTTTATTTGGTGAATTGAAGTCATGGTTTGGCCTGAATCTTAAATGAGGAATAAAAAGTCTAATTGCATAAGTGTTGTCAATCATGGGTAACAATTTGAAGCTCTGGATGAAGCATTTTGTAGTTATTTCTTTTAATGTAATATCAATGTTCATTTCCTATTTTGTTTTACACATGTGTAATTACTTACTCATTTATTTGCGAAGACAAACAATTGAGGGTCATGTGGCTGTATGACATCTTGAAACAGGAGATGTGTAATAGTAATTTCTTGTATCCCACCGTGTTCAGATTTATACATGTGTAACTACTAATTGCTTACATTCCATCTTGTTCAGATTTACACGTATGTAATTGTTGTTCTATGTTTTCTGTTAATGATGCTAAGCCTTTTACATATTAATATGATGTCCCATATATTCTATTCTTGTTTTACATATGTATGTTTTTAATTGATGTTAAGCCTTTTGTTTTGCTTCTCCTTGCCTATTATTTAGTGAAAACCACATCTAGACGTATAAGCTTAAATGCATTTTTTATGTTTAATCCAATACTTTTGTTCAGTTTATGTTGTGTTTTGACACAATAATTGACTTGACGGTCAATGCTATCGGCTCGGGTTTTTGAACATGCAAAACTTGTTTCCACAAAATCATTTTTATAATGTCCAAAAGGAGATTTCTAAGGCCTTATTATCATGTATGAATGGTAGACCTAATGTTGTGAATGGTTATGAACACTATATTGTTTCTCACTTTTGATAAAGGGTTCGTTGTTGGTGATTGTAAGCTAACTTTGTTTGTTTATTAGTTCATTTCTCATTTAACATTTATATTTTTAGATATATACTATTATCTATATGTTATAATAGTAAATCTTTTCATATTTGAAGGTTAGGTTCAGTCTGACTACCAATTCAGTTTCATGCTCATGGTGGAAAAAGGATGAATTGCCTAATAAGATGTTTAACATTGAGTTTCATTATGGTGTTGACAACATATAAAATTTTAAGCTTTGTAAGAGGCAAAGGTTACGAGCAAGAAGAATAAAAGGAAGTTTAAATTGTGTGGCAAACTTGGCTACCATGATTCTCATAACTGTCGCTTACATTTTTTTTAATTTTACCTATTTGCATAGTATTACACATCTGGAAATTTGTTCTCTGTCACTTAATTGTTTCTGTTTTACACATTTGCAATTGAATTACTCATGTGTAACTTATGAGTTAAAACAAGATAGTATTTTATTCAAAAATATTAAGTATTATATCGACCAACAAGTAGGACATAAACCAAAAGAGTATTATTCTTATATCAAAAGTAATCAATTTCTCAACAAGTCATATGACCCTTTATACACGATATCAACAATAACATAAAACAAAGTCATAATCATCGACACACAGTATGCATGATAACATAAAAGTAAGTCATCATTCAAAATATAAACTGGTCTCTCTTTTCCTTTTTGGTTTCTCTCAAACTCTAGTTCACTTCTCGGTGTATATTCGCTTTCCAAAGTACAATCTTTGTATTATTTTATGGGCTTTTACGATGATCTCTCAAAGTTCTCTTTGTTATTTTCTAGCCAACAATAGAATGTACCATTATTTCTAAAAATGTACATAGTCAAAGTGACAAAAGTACAGTACAATACCATTAACCCATTTGTTTTACTTCTATCTTAAACAAATAATTTGACTGACTTACACATGTGTAAATGAGCCAAATTGCTCACTTACACATGTATAAACAACCTACTTACACATGTGTAAATTGCATAATTACCTATTTAATCATACTTAATTGCAATTCTAAGATATCTTCTCTGATTTGTAATTCTCAAAATTCGACTGACTTACACATGTGTAAATGAGCAAAACTGCTCACTTACAATATGTAAACAACCTGCTTACACATGTGTAAATTACATAACTACATCTATTTAATCATACTAATTTGTTCTAATATCGTTGTTACAATGTGCACATCTTATTTACACATGTGTAAATTGCTTATTACACAGATGTAGTAGTAACTAAGCTGATTTACACATGCATAAATATTTTTTAAGCTTAATCATGATGATGTACACATGTTTAAACTTCATAATTACACAGATTTAATCATACGTATTTGTTCTATTACCATGGTTTTTATGTTCACATCTTATATACACATGTGTAAATTGCTTAATTACAAAAATGCATTAGTAACTAAGCTAATTTACACATGTGTAGAGATCTTTAAGCTTAAAGTATGATGATGTACACATGTGTAAATTGCATCGTTACACCTGTTTAATCATACTTATTAATCAAAACTTAATCACCAAAATAGCATCGTTCAGAGCAAACAGAGCCATATTAAAAACAAATCAAAACTCGGCCATTTATTTGCATAAAATTAAACATCAATTTCTCTTCTAGCTACAAACAATAGTAATCCAATCACACTAAAGCACAAATTAGGTTCACATGAACCTACAATTCCAAACTATAATCCACCAGCAAACACAACAGAGCTAAAATTGAATTTACAATTAACAGAGTTTATCGAAAAATAAGACCTTAGTAAAGATAATTCAAAATTTCTGCCATTAAATAGCTTAAAAACCTAATAATCTAACAACAGATCCACATAATTTAGAAAACTAAATCCGACATATTTGAATCACTAATGAGACGACGACGACGACGTTGCTGATAAGAAATAGAACTAGCCACAACTGATAGAAGAGCAATCTTGTGAACGTAACCGTGTCTTTAAACCCTACATAGGAATGGTTTAGTCTTGAACTTTTTACCATTTCAATCGATAAATGATGTAAATCATTGGTATGATAGTCGATCGATTTCATGAGCACTGGTGCTATAGAGTGTGGCTTGAAGATGATGATGATGATGTTCGATTAGGGATAAGGGGTTGGTGAACGAGACTGTGGTTCAAGATTGGAAGATTGGAGGGTTTTGACAATAAAGCTCCTTTAGTCTTTTAATTTAAGTTTCATTCTCATTTAAATATTCTCTAATCTTAGCACTTAATTTTTGATGATCTATGGATGGAAGTTGTTCTTAGTATTCTCATAAAAATCTTTGTTCTCAAGATAACCATCCCCCTCTCTCTCTCTCTCTCTCTTATATATATATATATATATATATATATATAACAATTAAATAATGACTAAATATTTAAATAAAACTAGATATAGAGATCGAAATTTGTGTGTGACAACTGTGATACACTATTTTAGCAATATGTCATCGACAACTCTATTTATGTTTCATACTGAAAAGTCAATATATAACAATTCGTCATCCCACCAAACTATTTATCTACTTAAATATGTCATTATATTTGTATTTTGTTTTTAAATAATAAAACAAAAAATGTTGGATCTATGTAATTATCAAAGTGATAATTTATATTCATGATAACTTATAATCAACATAACCATATGCAGTTGATTTTCTAATCCACCTGTGTTTTCTATCAATGTCGTTTTTTCTCCATCCACTCGTGTTTTAAACTTCTTAATGGTTGCACCCTTGCGGGGTGTTAACAGTTGTATGGTTTGACACAACGTTTAGCAAAGCACATGTTTGCAATGGTGTATCGAAACTACTACAACAGTTCATCAAAATTTTCAAGATTGTAACCATGTTGTAATGGTTTTGACGTACACGATTTATAAATATGCGTCAAAATCATTTCAACGGTTGTAGTGAGCTTTGTCGCAACATTTGTAATGGGTTTGGATATTTATAAGAGTGTGTTAGAACATATCAAACTTTGCAAGTTTGATGTACAAGTTCAAACTTCCTATTTCAATTCTTACATCTTGATTTTCAGCATTGGAACTTGGAAAAAAAGAAGTAATGTTACAAGGCTTACAAAGTACCAAGTCGGAAAAAACCCATAAATGACACAATAATTCATGTTATAATTTTTGGGTGTATATATTTGCACATCCATCTGTTTATTTACACACCAAACTCTACCTTTATACACAGGTCTGTATGAGGTGTATAGGGTTTGTTTCTCTGATCAGATGGTCAAACCTCATACAATGTCAAATCAGTCACATATATGATACGTAATGGCCTGACGAGGGACCTATACGAGCTTATGTACGCCATGTACAGATCTATACAAGGTGTACATCTGTCAGATCTGACTTGGATATGATGTTGTCTGGGCACGTGATTAAAGGTATACGTCGAGTATAATGCTATACGAGACATATACTTGTGAATTTAATTCATAAAAATGGTCACATGTAGACGCTTCTTCATGACATGACATTGAAAGTTCAGTGTTTTATTTGCATTCTTCCCTAGTTGTCGGATTAGTGTGGAGCTAGAATGTCATCGTTTTGGGACGACAACTATTTCTTTGGGTAGCATTTCAACGACTCATGAGGGGTGCCTGAAACCGATCTGGTGGCATTTACGACTTAACTTCCTTCATTTGATATTATTAAATATTCTATCATACCCTTGTTATAGGAGGATCCTAGCATTCCAAATTCTAATGAGGTGGAGGAGGAGGTTGCGTCTATCATTCTTGTTAATCAAACAAACCGTTTTCAGACTTGAACGAGGCTCCACCTCCCCCATTGATGAACCATATTATCTAACGCAACAAGGGTATCTGGATTACGGATACAAGTGTGAATCTTCGTACGTGCAACAAGACAATCTGGACAGATACGGAGGATACGGTGGTGAGCCTCCCCATATTGATGAACCATATTATCCGGTGCAACAAGACAATCAGGATGGATACAAAGGATACGGTGGTGAGTCTCCATTCACCCTGCTGTATTATGATGAGCCACCTCCTAACCCGAGCAATCCTTACGAAAGTAACCAAGCATCACATCCTTTGTACGTGCAACAAGGTCATCCATTCCCGCATTTGGATCCAAAGTTTTATCTTACCATTTTCATCCGGCTCATTAACTCTATCCGTTTTTCTCTGCTAAGTAAAGTGTATTTTGTCTTTTTACATACTTGTTTTTGTTTTTTTTTGTTTAGTAAGGATATTTTCAATACTTGTACATAAAGTGAAAAAGACTGATTGCCCTTTAAGTTGACAAAAGGACAAAAATACCCTTGACTTAATGGAGAAAAATGAGTGGAGTTAATGGGTTGGATGAAAATAGCAAGATTTCAAACCTTTTGAACCAAGCTGCAGAAAATCGAACCTTTGAACGAAAGTCGCAAAATTGGCCAAACCTTAGGGATGAAATGACATTTTACTTTAATATTTGTTACGTAATTATATCTTTATGATATTAAGTTAAAATATTTATAGTAATATATAAAATATGCTCGTTTGGGCTCGCTGGCTTAGTCAAGCTCGTATATAAGGGTGTAAGGGGCGTACGCGGGGAGGAGTGCAGGGTGAGTGTTTGCCGTGGGGGGCACCCACCGCCATCAAATTTCACCACGCGGGGGCGAAGGAAATCGGTGGACATTCACCACGTTGATTTGATTGTTGGAACTAGCCGTTGGACATTAAACGGCTATAATGCCGTTACCTTCTAAAAAAAGGTTTTTTTTTTAATATTAGAACTATATAAATCCAACCCCTTTTAAACAAATTCACACCAACCTATTCCTCCATTTCTCCTAAAACTAAAAATCTCTACCCCTATTTTATTTAAAATTGGTAGAAGAGATACCGTTGTTTTTCCCACTAGATAGTAGTGATTCATCCGATAGTCACATAGTTTTTTTTTTTTTCCAAAAACTCATTGATGAAGCCGAACTACAAGACATGGGCACCTCTAGTAAGAAACGTTTTGTTCATCGTGATCGTGATGGTGGCCACGTTACCCTTATGGCGGATTATTTTGTCAAGGACCCGAAATACGACGAAGATATTTTTCGTCATAGGTTTCGTATGTCAAAAAGATTGTTTTAAAACTTGTGAGCGATGTGGAAGCTAATAATCCGAGGTTTGAAGAGGGCTTAGATTGGAGAATGAACAAAAACTTTACACCGTTGCAAAAAGTTATACCGACTATTAAACAACTTGCAACCGGTAACACTCCAGATAAGAACGACGTGTATTTACATATGGCCGAAAGGACTTCATGAGAGTGTCTAGACTATTTCTACCAAACGGTATGTACAATATACGCTCCCGAGTTCTTATGTAGGCCAACTAGCCACGACATGGCGCTTTTGTACCAAGTTCACGAGGATAAATATCACCTTCCTAGTATGGTGGGTAGCCTTGATTGCACCCATTTCGTAGGGAGAATGGGTCCCATAGAGTTTCAGGGCCAATTTATGTGAGGAGATCACCGTTACCCTATAGTTATGCTCGAAGCGGTGGCCTCTCAAGATTTATGGGTTTGGCATGCTTTTGGTGGTCCACCGGGTGCACAAAACGACATCAATATGCTTTAGCAATCCCCGTTATTTGATACTGAACGAAATGGAACGGCCCCAAAATGTCCATTTTATGTTAACAACCACTTATACAAACATGGTTACTATCTCGTGGATGGAATCTACCTTTCATGGTTCATGTTTGTCAAATCATTTCCATATCCTCACCTACTAGAAGAAAAGAAATTCAAAAAGCAACATAAGGCGGTAAGAAAAGACGTAGAACGGGCTTTTGGTGTTTGAAGTCAAAATGGGGTATAATGAATCAGCCAATGCGTGCTAGGAGTGTGAAAAAAATCCGGTACGTGTTGGATACGTGTATTATTTTACATAACATGATTTTAAAAGACGATGGAAACGCGATAGCACCGGTACACATTCGGGATCCTCCAGCTGAACCAACCCTCGATGATAGTATGTTAGACGAGCTTATGGATGAAGTACGCATTAGAGACTAAAATATGATCTCGTTGAGCATCTCAGAAGAATGGTTTTACCCCACCTACTGGTGGACTCCGACAAAGAGTAGTAATTTTAGTTAGTTTAATCTAGTTTATTTTAAGTATTTTTAATTAATGTAATATTATTTTATTTTATTTTTAATTTAATGTAATGTTTTTTTTAATTTATTTTACTTTTATTTTGTTAAAATTATATTTCATTTATTAAATAATTTATAGTTTATAAAAAAAGAAAAAAAATAGTTTCCCCCCAACCTTTACATTTTGGGCAAGAGGGAAGTAAAAGAAGGGAAATGACATGACAACATATGATTAGGTTAAAAATTGTTTCCCCTCACCTTATGAGGGGTGCACTGCACCCCTTACACCCTAAAGCTCAAACTTGTTTATCAGATTAGCTCCAAGTTAGGCTTGAACATGTTTAATAACAGCTCTATTCAAGATTTTAACGAACTAATCTCGACTAGAAATTAGCCAAGACATGAAGTTTGTGGTTGAGTGTAGAATGAGCAGAGTTTACCAGTCTTGAAACATGCAAAGGCTAGCAAAGAGGGAATGATCACCAAAACTTCCATAATGTTAGGACTTGGGTGAAACGATGTCGAGTTGAAGGAAGCCATGAATGATTTGTGCACCATTGACGACGATATTTTGACGCTCGGGCAGTATATACGGGAAACTTCTTTTCTTCTCTTTTTCGTGTTCTCATTGTTAGTTTTAGTCTTTAGGGGTGTTTGGTTTGAGGGAATGATAGTAATTGGGTATGGATTGTTAAAATAGTAATGAAGCGTGTAAGGTTATAAACGGGTCATTTGACACTAATCTTAACCTAAACGCGTGTAGCCAACTTTTTCGCATTTTACCGTGAAAGAATACGTGACGCTTGAGGGATTCTCCTACTGAGTCTGAAAAGAGTATGTAGAGTCGATTGGTTTTCGCTATGTAGCAAGTGGAGCTCTGGTACTCTTATGTTTTATATAATTATAATAAATAATTATTTATAATATCTCGAAAGAATTAAGTTTAAACGTGTTATAACAATTGAGCTCGACTGATTATGAATGTGAAATATAGGGCGGGGGAGCTCTTTATTCAAACCATGGTGAAAGAGGAGGCCAAAATTACATCAAACTGATTGACTACAATTTTCATCAAAAGTAATTGAAACTTTTTTATTTATATATTTTGTTTAATAGTTTGGAAATTAATATAAACCAAGTTTACTACACGGTATTTTGGTCCTAAGTGGTTGTCTAGTAGTCCTCTGTATGGGTTCAAAGGAAGCAGATTGCTTTGTTAAAAGTTTGAGTTAAAATAAGCTAAATAAGTTTGCTTCTAAAATTGAGTTCGTTGAGTCTAAGCTTTATATACCGAACTTGACTGGGCCTTAAGCAGACATTATTTAATAAATGTACAAATTTTATTTAATATAAGAAACATATATTTCTATAATAATAAACAATATTACAAAGAGTAAATTGCACAAAACGTCCTTTAAGTTTCACCAATCTTGCTGGTTTCAGCCTTAATCTTTAAAAGTTGCCAAAACCAGCCTTTAAGATTAATTTTGTTGCAGGTTTCATCCTTTATCACTAACCCAGTTACTAATCCATGTTAAATGGCCTCACATGCATAGCATGTGAGGGTAAAACCGTCTTTTCCTCTCTCTCTCTCCACTTCCTCAATAAATTGATTCTGGTTCCCAAACACACTGCTGCAAATTACTCCCACATATCTCCCTAATTGTCTCGCTTCAGACTCGATTGAAAGAACATCGCGTCACGAATCCTCGCTTTAGACTCGATTCTCGCCTCTTTATACTTCGAATTCAGCCGTTCTCCGGCTAAATCCATTCGGTCCACCGACGGCAGCCCGATTTTATTCAAAGATTCGTTATCATGAACACGGAGATAGTTGCGGAACCAGACGACAGAGACACGGCGGAGGGCGACGGCACCGGATGGGTCGGAGGGGACACAATGCCACGCAGCCAATCAGTTTCCATGAAGTTTCTGAGACGACACTTTTTGTAAAAAGAAAAACTAGAATCAATTTATTGGGTTACCGTAGGTTGAACCTGCAAGCAATCCACCACCACCGGATGATGCAAAAACATCAGGTGTGTCCAGCAGCGGCGAGGATGAAGAACCACCGACGTTCCTCCCACTCCCGGTGGCGCCCAGGTGAAGTTCCGAGAAATTGGGGAAGCTATCTCTTGTTTCTACTCCTTGGTCATAGAGAACCCCTTTCAAATCTCTTCTACCAAATTCGAATATAGGGTTGAAGAAGATACAAGATCTGAGAAGATGTACCAGTCTGTGTATAGATAGATGGTGGGGCCTCTGAAATTCTCTTTAACACATAAGAGATTTTGCAGACAGCTACGACAATAGATATAGAGAGAGAAACCAGAGAGAGGCACAACACAATTACTGCTCTGAAATAAAGATTTGCAGGGAACACTGCTATAAACTCCCAAGACATCAAATGGAAAAAATTGGATTCTTGACTTTTCTGAGCCAGAAAAAGAAGATTGGTGATCTTATCTTGATGGTGTGTGTAGGTGTTACCACAACACTTGAAGGAACAAGAAGATACTGATGATGATGATGGTGATGATCACAACCACCTTGGGCTTGTGGTTGCTTAAATCTTGTGTGTCGAGTTCTTGGAAAATGGAAAATGAGAGGTGGGTTTTGGGTTCCCTCTCCAGTAATCACACCAGGAAGTGGAGAGAGAGAGAGAGATGAAAAGACGGTTTTACCCTCACATGCTATGCATGTGAGGCCATTTAACATGGATTAGTAACTGGGTTAGTGATAAAGGGTGAAACCTGCAACAAAATTAATCTTAAAGGCTGGTTTTGGCAACTTTTAAAGATTAAGGCTGAAACCAGCAAGATTAGTGAAACTTAAAGGACGTTTTGTGCAATTTACTCTATTACAAACATAAGTAACATAACTAAATATTATATATAACTATAGTTGCAAATAATTACACAACTAATCTATCTACTTTACTAAAAGAATACATCTTAGCCACATGACATATTCTTAGCTAATCATTTTCTTGGTGTGGACAACCTCTTAAGCAAGATAATTCACCTTGGGCGCCATTCTTTTTTCCTCTACTCTCCTATTATCTCTTTCTCTACATTCTCTCTCCTCTATGAAATCTGTTGGCTTTATAATCTTCGTGACCCTTTCCTTTATCGATTGGATGAAAGCCCTGATTGAATATCAAAAAATTCAATCGAATCTATTGCCTACATGTATCACGTCTCTTAGATGTATATCTAATCCCATATCCGGAAACTAAAGAGTTTCTTCAATCGGGTACTATTTTAACATTCTGTATGTTTTTCGTGTGATTTGATTTGTATAATCGGTTAATATTATGTTACATTGTTGTTTATTTAGATATGTTATAACAATAACCCTAATGTTAAGGCAAAATAGTGATTTGTGTTCATATAGTTTTTATCTAGTGTTGTTATAAAAAACCCTAACTTCTTAGGGAAAATTGAAATTTGGTTTGCAATCTTTAGTAATCTTCAACCTTATGTAAGTTTTTTATGTAGTGCTGTTATAAAAAAACCCTAACTATTTAGGGAAAATTGAAATTTGGTTTCTAGTCTTTAGTGATCTTCAACCTTATGTATGTTTTCTTTTTATGTATTTTGCTGTTATGAAAACCCTCATTAATTAGGGCAAGTTTTTGTCTGATTTGATGTGTACAATCGTTTGCATTTTTTTGCATACCTTACCTTTTTATTTAGATATGTGTTTGTAATAAATGAATGACGTGTGCGCATATATACATAATTTTACAATGAATTTTATACACGATCTCGGTTTTAATATTTGAAAAAATGATTTATTCCTTAACATTAAAAAAACATACAAAAGGACAAGTGTATCTTATCTTATATGTAGTAAAGTATAGGCTTTCATTACATCTACCTAGCCAACAACCTGTTGTTTTTGGCCCTAATGAGGATATTAACTATGTTCTAAACAAACCATCTGTTAAATCTTCAATGTTTCTCTCATGGATGTAACGTAATAACAACCCAAATGACACATTGGCCGCAACAGTTATATATGTTCAGTTCCCAAGTTTTTATGTTAGGAAGCTTGACAAGCGAGTCTGGGAACCTAGACAACGGAAAAAAGCAATTGGCAGAATTCATTCCGTACTCCGTCTCTAGGTGAAGCTTATTTTTTTTGAGAATTCTTCTTAACAAAGTTAAAGGACCAACATCGTTTGACGATATTGAAACAGTTA
This sequence comes from Scalesia atractyloides, assembly GCA_947069175.1. NCBI lineage: Eukaryota > Viridiplantae > Streptophyta > Magnoliopsida > Asterales > Asteraceae > Scalesia > Scalesia atractyloides. The sequence continues at coordinate 4,451,461 of CAMTDV010000011.1, forward strand.
ATGGTCACGTTTACGATACATTTAGAGATGCTTGCTATGCACTTGGTCCTTTTGGATGACGACTCGGAGTATGTGGAGGCAATAAAGGAAGCAAATTTAACAGGAAGCGCTTCATATATTCATAATTTATTTTGTACCATGCTATTATCCAGTAGTCTTTCTAGACCTGAGGTTGTTTGGGAAAGTTCATGGAAATGCATGACAAACAATTTTGTTTATAGACTAACAAAATACCATCGAGTTAAGGTACCTTTTGTGTACATTAATTGTTAGTATTTATATTTTCAAATACATTATTTCATGTATTCATTATTATTCAAATTCGGTTATATTAACATAATTAATTTGATATATGCTTCTAAGATGATGTATTTTTTCTTTCATATTGCATAGCGTTATCAATTCGAGAGCACCAACTCAAAAACTATGCTTTGTGCGATATTGAAAAGTTTTTAGTTTGAAATAATTCATCTTTGCGAAGATTTGAAACAATGCCATACCCAGATATTTCGTCTTAAGGTATTTCAGTTACAACACCTTGGAAATCTATACGGTAGTCAATTGTCAATGTTAACGAATGAGTAATGCTATATTTTTGAAGAAATTATGGCAGCAGTTAACGGGGATAACGGTGGGATTTTTTTTCCTTTATGGGTATGGTGGAACAGGGTAAAACATTTCTATGGAAGACATTGTTCGCTGCAATTAGATCGAAAGGTCAAATCGTGTTAAATGTTGCGTCAAGTGGAATTGCATCATTGTTGTTAGATCATGGCAGGACTGCACATTCTAGGTTTCACATACCTTTGAATCTTACTGAAGATTCGGTATGTAATATAAAACCAGAAAGTGATGTGTCTAAATTACTGCATTAGATGAAATTGATAATTTGGGACGAAGCACCTATGGCACATAAACATGCATTCGAAGCGCTGGAGAGAACAATGAATGACATTTTCAACATGGACACATCTCTTAATTCAAATATCCAGTTTGGAGGTAAGGTTATTGTTTTTGGCGGCGATTTTAGACAAATATTACCTGTTGTTCCAAATGGTGGAAGACAAGAGATTGTTAATGCCTCCTTATGTTCGTCTTATTTGTGGAGTAAATGTAAATTGCTAAGATTAACAAAAAACACGAGGTTAACTGTTAGAAGATCTACAACAGATATTGAAGAAATAAATAGTTTTACCAAATGGCTTTTTGGATTTGGGTGATGGAGAAGCAACTATTGAAATACCACAAGATCTTCTGATTACTGACGCATCTGACCTAATTGCAAGTTTAATTGATTTTGTTTATTCATCAATCTTGGAAAACGTCAACAATCATAATTATTTCAGTGAGCGGGCTACTTGCACGAGAATGATGTTGTGCATGAGATTAATGACAAGTTGCTATCAATGTTTCCAGGTGAAGAAAGAGAGTATCTTAGCTCTATCTGTCTTTGTCCGACTGAAGACGCAGATTCTATACAACAAATAATATACTCCCCGGATGTGCTCAATGGTCTTAGAATATCAGGCTTACCAAATCATAGGTTAGTCCTTCAAAGTTGGTGTTCCAGTAATGTTATTAAGAAATATTGGCCAACGGAATGGTTTGTGCAACGGTACAAGGCTACAAGCAAAAAAACTGTACAACCGTGTAATAAAAGTGGAGATAATATCTAGTGCAAATATTGGTAGCTGCACATATATAACTAGAATTAATTTGATCCATTCTGATAAAAAGATTCCTTATGCTTTTGAAAGGAGGCAATTTTCACTGGCCGTATGTTTTGCAATGACAATCAACAAAAGTCTAGGCCAGTTACTTTCAAGAGTTGGTTTGTACCTGAAACAACCCGTCTTCTCTCATGGTCAATTGTATGTTGCTTTATCAAGGGTGAAAACAAGAGATGTGGTCAAACTACTTATACTTGAAAATGACGGAAAACCTATAGATAATACAACTAATGTGGTTTATAAAGAGATTTTCAACAAATTGTGATTGTTGCATATTCATGTATTTCAATTTTGATTACATATGATACATTGTTTAACCCGTGTAACAAACGAGTACTTAATATTTGCAGGTTTTTCACCCATGGCCAGTTTGTATTTTGCATATTCATGTACTTCAATATGTCGTTTTAATCTAACATATCCGTTTGTGTTTTAACGTGTATAAATCATAATCATAAATTTTATGTCAGTGGTAATAATGAAGATATTTTATTTTCTTAACCCGTAAAATTCATGGATTCTTAAACTAGTTATATATGTATGTGTATTCAAATATAACAATTGAACAATTAATAAAGAATTTGAATTTACTAGATATAGAGATCGAAACTTGTGAGTGACAACTGTGACACACTGTTTAAACAATATGTCATCCACAATTCATGTTTCATACTGAAAAGTCAATAACAATTCGTCATCCCACCAAAAATATGTAATTTTATTTTTATGTTTTTTAAATAATCAAACAAAAAAGAGTTGGACTTATGTAATTAAACATGATAATTTATAATCAACATAATCATGTGCAGTTGATTTTCTAATCCTATAGCGTTTTCTATCCTTATTTTTTCCACCCTCTGGTGTTTTGAATTTTTAAGGTTGCGCCTTTACGGGGTTAGTTGTATGGTCCGATACAACGTTTAGCAAAGCCACTTTCGTAATGGTGCATTAAAACTAATACATCAGTTTGTTAAAATTTGCGAGTTTGCTACCATGTTGTAATGGTTTTGACGCACACATTTTATAAATGTGCATCAAAATCATTTCAATAATTATAGAGAGCTTGGTCGCAATGCTTTATAAATGGATATATACATGTGTAATGGGGTGGGATATATATATATATATATATATATATATATATATATATATATATGCTTTATAAGAGTGTGTCAAAACTTGTCTAACCATTGCAAGTTTGATGTAGAAGTTCAAACTCATTATTTCATTTCTTACATCTTAATTTTCAGCATTAGAACTTGAAAAAAAATGTAACAAGGCTGACGAAGTACAAGTCGGGAAAAAAACAACCATAAATGATACAATAATTCCTGTTATTTTTTTATATGTGAACAAAAATACCATCGGATTTAAATTTATTGTCAGAATGATTGGTCCAAGAGTGTGGCGGTAAACAATGGCATAATCAAAGTTTCAATAAATAAATAAAATCTAAGTTTAAAAAAACCAATGACGAAATAAAAACTTTTTAATTGATGGATTATCTTATGTTTCTTTTATCTAATGATTATAGCTAGAGCGTCTAATTCATGTTTTTGTTTAATAAAAAACTTTAAATATATGTTCTAATTATTTACTTTTCTTTACTTTTAATACTATCTTATCTTTATTTTCCTTTTCTTAACTTTAGATTTTTCTTTAAAATATTATAAATATCTTTATTTGTTATTTTTTAGTTTAATATTTTATTACTATAATCATTTTGTTTTTTCTTTTAATTTTATTTAAAGACTTTTATTTAAAAATTTAACAAATTTTGATGATAGGAGATCAGTAGCCTCTCTTGACTCCCATCTGTAGTGACGGATCTAAAATAAAATTAAGGGTTAACATTCAATTTTTACCGTACTTTTATACAGGGCCACGACTAAAGGCCAAAAACACTAGAGGGCCAACAAAATTGTTAAAAGATTTATATTATATATATCCGCAAAATTGATAAAAATAATATACATTATATATATACACACACATACACACACCTCTATATTTACTTTTAACTGAGCTGAATCTATTTTAATACATGAGTTACCACCGTTTGAAAGACTAAAATTTACACCAAACTAAATAACTAATAACTAATGGTAAAATGAGTCACTTAGTTTTAAAAAGCCTAAATTTCAAAACAAAATTACATATACCAATATTTTGCTACCATACTTTTGATTTATTTATTTTATAACAGTTATCATAGTATTATAGGTTTTTACTTTTTATATATGTGATTCATGAGTTGATATAATAGGGCCGGTCCAGTTTTTTTTTATCTCGTCGAGGCCTTTTTTTTAACATTTTCGAGAACGGGCATGCTTTCATTCAATGTAAACGAAACAAAACTAAAAACATGATAATAAAAAAGTTAAACACATACCTAATAGATTTCTTGTATTCTGTTTTTGAAAGTTAAACACATACCTAGAATTTGCACATACTCTCTTTACAATGGATATTTGAGATTTGGACGTATTCAGCAATCGGCAATGGGTCAGTGGAAGGCGGAGTAGCAGCATTCGATGATCGGCAATAGGAGGCGGAGCGGCAGAGGGAGGAGCAACATTCAAACCCAAATGACTTTTAAGTTCTAACCGACTATGTTGGTTATTAAGTTTTAATTATATTGACCTTTTAACCATTTATTATTCTGCTTTTAATCATAAATTTGAGATTTGGCTTCATTAACAACCCATTTTTTCTAACTAATAGGATAAAAGTGTCACTTTCAAATAATTTAACATAATTCTTGACAGAAATTAATGTTAGACCCCAACGTTATTAGGAAATGACAACTAAAGATCTCAAAATACCTCTTAAATTTAGACATCAAATATGTCATTGGTAAAACACACGGACTATTTATGTAACTTACTCCATTAATAAAGAAAAAAACCGAAAGACAATCTACAAATATATGGAGTAATCTTACTTTGTAAAGGTTACTAGTTTATCACCAAAATGGGTTTATGGTCATTTCTCATTCAAATAAATGGAGTAATCTCAGTTTGTTAAAGAATCATGTGTGTATATATACTGAAAAAGTATTCTATAGTAGACCCATAATTCATTTCATGAGGGGCAATCGAGGGTTTAATCAAACTTTTAAGAGGACGATCAAGATTTTTGCCTAAAACTCAAATGAACACGTATTATAAGGGACTAAGTAGAAGCAAGCTCGGGTTAAAGCGTATGACAAGTATTGTGACGAATGGCATTTGAAGGTCCGTCACGTAATTGCCTTCAATGACATGTGTCGTCAAATTCTAGACGACGTGTCCTACTTGGTCGTTATCCAATTACGTATCCTTCTGAATGCGGTCTACCCTCACCGAGTCATTAATAAAGTTCTAACAAATTTCCTGACGAAGTTTAATGATAGATTGCTTATTCTAGAGTAAGCGAAGCTATCTCATGAATCTGTAAGCTATATTCGTTGTCCGCATACCAAATTTAAGCTTCCTCAGTTCTCTTCTCCACTATTTACTCCCTTTCTCAATCGGCATTCTTATATTTTTATCTATTTGTGGAACCGAAAGTTACAAAAAGTAAGTTCACACGCGTGTTATATACGCAATAAAGAGATTGTATTAACACATAGCAATAGAAAAGGAGAGGAGCTTTAGTTCTTAACCTTGAACTATGCTTTGATCGTGCCTTTTAGATTTGTTTCTCTTTTCAAATAAAGAGTTATATATAAAGGAGTGCAGTGGTAATATGGATATAAGGGAAATTATGGGTGCTGTGCTTACTTTTTCCATGTTTTTGATGCTTGGCAACATGATCAAAAGAGATCACTTTGATGCTGATGTTTTGGTAAGTGTATCTAATTTCATATCTTCTATCATTATCAACAATTCATATTCTTTATGTGAAACATTTTTAAGGGGGTTATTTTCTTTACTTATTTTGTATTTTACAAGCAATTTATGTCTATTGTTTAAATTAAACATAGGAAATAAAAGTTTACAAACTCAATTTGCCCCAATTTTCTTACCTAGGGCTAGTTCTTCTTTCTACAATTTTTAATATGATTGTGAATTAAAGACCAAGTGGTTTTATATTATGTTAAAATTCCTCTTTATTATCATATAAATTATATTTGAAAAAAAATCTACTTTTATCAAACGCTTGCATTGTATAAGATATTAAATTCATCATAATTATTTATCAAACATTTAATTAAAAATATCATAATACAATTTCATAGACCAAGTTTATAACACCTTTAATAACGACAAAAACATAGTATATTATTTACACACCAGAACACACATATTAATTATCTATAATTTACCAGTAGGTTGGCATGTGCGATACGAAGAGTGTCACTGAGGCTTTTTGAAGGGCATAATCTAACCTACCCAGCCTTATACACTTATATAATTTGAGTATTATTATTATTGCTATTTCTATGATAACTATATTATTATTATTGTTATTTTTATTATAACTATACAAAATATTGAGTAATTATATACTTAAGTATTTAAAATGATAATATTTAATTTAAACAAAATTTAGTTATAAAAAATCTATAAATAGTAAATGCAACTTTAAATCTTAATTTAAAGTATTATAATTTAAAAATATGTGGTGAATTAAACAATCTTATGTGCATTAAAATAATTCTTTGACTAGGAGACATTTATTAAATGGTGACAAAATAGGAACTGTTATATAGAACACTTGTACTGTATGCTTAAAATATCGTAATAGACATCTTAATTTTTTTAAGAAATTATCATGTTGTCCACCTAAAATGCTTTATAAAATATTATAGATTATATGGTTACGGATAACTTTTGACATTTTTATATTCATAAACTTAAAACCGAACAAAAAACAACAGTTTTACAATGTGGGAATCAATCGTTTTTGCTTAAGTATGTTTTAGCTCACAGTTTGATTCGGTTTTGATTAATTCACTTACTAGTAAAAATTTTGGGTTGTTTTGGATAGTTAAAATAATAAGGTAAGCCAAAACAATGAGTTAGTTGTAATCTTTGTAATCTCCTCTCTTCCTCTCTCATACAAACACAAATTTAAGTTCAATATATATATATATATATATATATATTTAAGATAGAATTCATTTTTCCCAATAATTTGTAGTATTTACTATAGATTTAATTACAGTTTTATTTGAGTTTTTCTATATTTCAATAAATTCTAACCAAGTTGTATGAAATATAATTACAAGTCTAACAACACTTTTATTCTAATTTTATTTCCTTCATCCTAAAAAATAATGATATGATTTGTAACATTTTATGCTCTTTTGCAGTTGGATGTACACCCTATGGCATCATCGTATGCTTACCAAGAAGACTTCACACAAATGTCTAGACACAGTCTTTTCCAACTTCCATTTGACAAGTCAAAAAAATATGGTCAACCGTCAAAGCTTTGTTGGAACAATTCTTCACCAAGTAAGTTGGTTAATGGTCAACGTTCTTCTTCTCACTAATAGCCATTTTTCATGACAAATACAAGTTTATGTTGCCTTTGGTTATATGTTATCATTCATCTGTTTTTGTTATAGCCAAAGAAGGAGTGCAGTCAAAAGGTTTCATTACATTTTCGTTAACCGATGGCCCTGAATATCACGTTTCGCAGGTCCGATCTCCCTTGTTTTTGTTTGACTTTGCCGGTTTTTATCTGAGTTATTTCGGTTTAGTATCGCTAATATAACATGGTTCACTCAGGTCGCTAATGCGGTGTCAGTTGCTAAATATCTTGGTGGAACTCTTGTGCTTCCAGACATCATTGGGAACAAAGGTGAAAAAAGGTTGGTGAATTTAACTCACATTCTACTAGAAAATTGACTTTCAGCAAAAAAAAAAACTGGCACCACAAAAAAGTTAGGCTTTGTAACACCCGTCGCTAATCCGTCAATAGTTACACATACGCATTTGGTTAGGTTTCGTAACACCCGTCGCTAATCCGTCAATAGTTACACATACGCATTTGGTTTGATGTATTTCAGGCGTTTCGATGAAATCTATGACGCGGATAAATTCATAACGAGCATGAGTGGTGTGATTCAAGTAGAAGCGCGTAAACACCACGAAACATCAACAAAAAAGTTCATCGATGTAAAAGTTCCCTACAAGGCAAACCGCAACTACATTTTGAACAACCTCGGACAGATATTCCAAACGACACAAAATGTGCGGGTTATAAGCTATTTCCCTTCATCAACCACGAAACTAGCAGAAGTCGACAAGGATACGAACCCTTACTCATGTTGGGCGATGTTCGAGGCTCTTCGCTTGAAGCCCGAGTTGCAAAACGTTGTAGACTCTATTGTCAGGAGCCTACGAAGCCGTGTTCCGAACGGCCAATTCGTCGCAATCGACTATAAGACCAAGATGTTGGGAACGAGCACTTGTCAAAGCAATGCAAATGAAGGGATCAAAAATTGCTACAACCCCGTAGAAATCACACAATTTCTTCAACGAATCGGTTATCCACACGACTCGACACTTTACGTGACTCAATCAAAAGCGGACCGCAGCCTTCGCTCGTTAAAAGATTTATACCCCAAAACATTCACCAAGGTCACTTTTAAATTCGAAACGTTAAAACAAAATATTTTAAAGCATACAACCTCCTAAATTGTTTTATTCATATTCTTGAAACAGGAAGATATAATGCAAGAAGCGAAGATAGGTGAAACCTCGGAGCTGGAACAAGCGATCATCGATTTTCATATATGTTCAGTTAGCGAAGTTTTCGTGCCTGCAAAGTCAGGTCTGTTTTACGCGAATGTGGTTGGGAATAGAATCGCTACTAGCAGGATTGACGTTCTTGTGCCAGCTCAGATAACATCAAACTTAGCACAAGATCATGTGTCATCTTTCATAGCAAAAGCGAGCCACCCGGCTTACGCTTGTTTCTGTCAGTAAACTTGTTAAAAAGCTAAATAAGACGACTCTATGTTCGTCAAGTGTGTAGCTGAACACTAAAAGTTCTATCAAAGTATCGTTTTTATGTTTATGTTTGTATTGTCAAATCTTAATGAATTATAACTGGAGAACCAAACTCAAAAGTAATTAGATTTTGGGTTGTGATATCCAACCTGTTTGATTAGTGGGTCGTGTTCAGGTTGCGTGTTGGGTGACCTGTTTAAGTATTTGAGGCGGGGTTTAGGTTGATTAGTTTAGCTCGTTTAATTAAACAGGTCGACCCACCAATATGTTTAATTACATAGATCAACCCACTAACCCATTTAAGAAACTTTTTACAACCCACCCACCTGATTAGCACGTTTACAACTTGATTACTACCTGTCAACCTATTTATCTCATTTTTGATAAACGGGTTAAATGGGTCATGTTCGGTTACACGAAGTGTGTGAGAAAAAGTTAGTGTTAATGTTTTTTGGACACATATAACAAGAACATGAGTCGTGTTCTGGTTGAACAGTTCAACCCACAACCAATTTACCCAACATATTTGACACCTTAAGTGATCAGAATCATATAAACGTGGTGATTAATTATGTGATTACAAGATAATCGATTTTTATGAATGAGCTGTTAAAACAGTGTTAAATAGTGTTTTATTGTGTTTGTGTTGTTTAAAATGGTAGTAATTGAATGGTAAGTTGCTTGCTTATTTTTTTTAAAAATCGATTATTTGAAACGTTAAATAACAATGACAAAACAAACATTTTTTAATCTTTCAAGTTTGAAATGTGAGATTATACCTCCCTCTCACTTGACCAAGAACTTCTTGTGCTTTAGCCCCGTAGCCAGCATCTGCACCATCCTGCAGTATAGTTTAAACATAAGTCTATGTATGATAAGTAACCAGAACCTTTCAATTGGCCCGTTACTCCTTTCCATTCACGGGTCGGATTTACATGTGAAAAAACGAGGCACAAAAAATAGAGAACATTGTACTAGTGTAAAAAATGTGTATACATATCACGTAACAAGATCATACCTTTGCCTAATAAGAATTATCTTGCAATTTCTCATGAGCAAATTGCACTTGATCAATTTTCACCCTTTGGTATGCGTTTATCGCCTTTGGCTGCAAGTTTACGATCAATCAAAAGGGTTCTTCTAGAAAACTGTTTCCGAATCAAACCAAACGGACAAAAGTTTTCGGTAGTTTTAGTAGAAGTGGCTCTTTTGATCCATCTACTAATGAATGGAACTGATTCAGGTTATGTTTTATCTCTACCCGATCAAATAGAAAACGATAGCTCAAAAAAAGGCCAAATAGTTGCCAAAAGTGTTCAAGTCCATACTAATTGAAATAACAAACTTTGTAATCATCAGACCTATTTTGGCCAGTTACCCTGCCCATCAGTGACCAGACCCGCAAGTCCCGCCAGTTTTGCCACCTCTAATAAGAAAACAAGAACACGAACCTCAGCTGAACCAATAAGTTGCTTTTTCACAGATTTTTCTACTGCATTTATCTCAGGTTTCTCATTTCTATGTTCTTTAATTTCATCAGCGGAAGCTAATTCATCTTTGTTTTTCTTCTTCTTTTTTCGCTTTAGTTTCAGATTCAGCAACATGATCTTCAGTTTGACTACTGCATAACACAAAAAATCATGAGTTAATCACGATTATATTTTTAGATTCTGTACAAAAAAGAAGGATCATCATCTACCTACCAAGCATCTATGTATTTGCAGTATATATTCTCCAAATTCGCCGAAGAAGTCTTCCATGTGTCATCCTGCACAAAAAGCAGGCTCATTAAGATTTCAAAGTTACTCAGGGTTAGACCACATCAAAGCATTACAAAATATGACACGAATGAAATAAGAATTCTAATTAAAATGCGGAAAAAATGAAGTACATCCAAAATCTATAGAATTTGAAGGCAAATGTGTCTAATATTTATGACTCATAAGAACTTTAATCATGAATGCATCTTTGCTCTTTCAACCATAAATTTCAGCTCTATTCATCACTAAATTATAAAAAATCAATTATCAATTAAGAATTATCAGATTTAAATTTTAATTATAAATTTTAATTATAAATTTTAATTATAAATGTCTTAACATAACTCATTCTTCACTAATATCGCACAAAAATCTGATTTTGAAGCCACATTTCCACCATGATTTCTGCAAACTTATGATCAACTCATAAACACCTACTGCATATGCACCAAGAGTTACAATTGTTTGTGGATTGGCATCCCTAGTCTTATAGTTATGTTTGAACTTTGGGTACTGGATTTTGTTTTTGTATGATCTTGATGGTGAATGTTGAAATTTTCCGCTACAATCGTTTATGGCATTTTCAGTTTAAGAACTGTGTATGATATGGTTTACTAGCTACGAGGTGTCCCGAATTCAAGGCCTCACAATTTGAATATACTATAGAGTGAAAGACTTGTTCAAAGTGGTGATCATTCTAACAAAACGATGTCGAACTTTCAAAACATAAAAACATGTTGGAAGAGATCTTCTTATGGAAGATTTTTCCAACCATTTTTGTTTTATACTTTAATTTCCTAAAAGAAGGCACTTTTTAAACTTTAGTAATTTTTCTAGATAATCTCAACATATTTGATTTAGATAAATTTTGATTTATTTTATAAAAGTCAAGGTTAATATAAATATTCTGATATTGATGAAAGATGTTTTAGTTTTCATCATTTTTATACTTGTTGATATTTTTTATAAACCTTGACCAATTATTTTAGAACACCTTCTTTCGGTTTATAAATATATTATTTCATGAGATTCATAAAATTTAGTTATATATAAGTGATTTCAAAACATGGTTTCCCTTAAAATTACATGCATTATTTTTTTACCGATCTATGTGTAAGCATGATCTTAAATTCAGATTTTTTTCTAGATGTGTTAGTCTTGATCCCCTGAATATACACGGCTTGATCGTGGTATCAATCATGGCATTAGAGTCCTATATTTTTTCATTTAGTTTGGTTCGGTCCATTAATCTTTTATCAAGTTAAATATTTCTTCATTGATTTGCTTCACCTCTATGATCTTTTTGGATATCCTAGTTGATATTTGAATATGTATGATATGAACATATGAATATTTATATTAACGTTTGTATTGTAACTTTATATTTTTATTGCTATCATAATAAGGAGTTCATTTCAGAATATGCGACCATGTATACATTAACAATATTATTACATGAACTTATACTATGTAGAAAGTGTATGATCGACGCACAATGTACAAATTAAATACAAAAGAGTACAGTTACCAAAACAAATACTTGGTGGTATATAAATTGGCATGCAAATCACCAATTATAAAGTAACATAGTTATATACAAATTACGTGTGTATATAAACAAGACGAATGTGACTAGAGAAAGCCCCCTAGGCATTAATGTTGTCGTTGCAAGGATGAGAAGGATGGTCCTTTGTTGGGGCTATAGTTTTAATTATGGGGACAAGAGTACAATATAAAAGATGAGGGTGATGTCCCAGTGAAGCAAGACCGCAAATATTTTGGGATGATATATTCTGATTAAGAGAGGATATATTAGTTTAGTTTTATTCATCTAGAAGAATTATATGCTTACTTTTAGCGTATTATTTAGAGTTTTTTGAGCTGTAGAGTGTACAAGTGTGTGATTTTGGTCAATCCGAACACTAAATAATCTGATAAAAAGATTGAGTCAATTAATTTAGGTAATCACTGCTAGAAAATACCTATATCTTGACACACAAACAATATATCTTGACACACAAACAATAACACATGTTTTTTTATAACATTCGAAAGCATATGTCAAGAAATAAATGTCATGAAATGAATAATTGTACCACACTTTTTTGTCAACTTTTTAGTGTCATAGAAAAAAAAAACAAAAATCAGACATTTGAAAATGTGTGTCAAGAAAAAAAAATGTGTCAAGAATAAAAAAACAAGACATTTGAAAACGTGTGTCAAGAAAAAAAATTTGTCATAGTTTACAAAATTTAATTAATTTATGACACTAAGTCATCTTTTTAGCGTCATAAAAATAAAAAAAAACAAGACCATTTCATGACATTTGAAAGCCTGTATCAAGAAAAACATCATGGTTTACAAGATTCAATAAATTTATGACACTCTTTTTTGTGTATCATCTTTTTAGCGTCATAAAAAAACAATAAAAAAATATGTTATGTTTTAGTGTTATGTTATATTTTCTAAATTAAATTCCTCAATTTAAATTTTCAATGTAATCGGTAATTAAACAACCTCTCATATCCTCCCACTCAGCTCTCCCACGTACGCTCAAAAAAACCCTAACTCTCACCCGATAAAACCTTCCCACACTCAACGACGCCGTGATTCTGACGATTAAAAGAATGCTAACGACGTTGTGATTTCGGAAGATTCTGACGACTCCACTGTGATTCGATGATTCCCACCTGCCCAGTCTCTCATCATTTATAAAATCTGAAGGATTTATGACAGATATAAAAACAAAGTAATAAACTAGAACTCTTACATTGGGTTTCAAAAAATATAGTGTTGATTAAAATATATAATAAAATTCCTGAATTAGTTTTTATTAAATGAGATGAGGAGAAATGACTAACTTTTAAAACACTATTTTGGTAAATATTTTTCAAGAAACACTATTTTGATAAATACTATTTTCACAAACACTACTTTGGAAAAAAACCTCTATTATCTACTATTATCCATTGTGATCCATTAAGATCTAATATGGTTCATTGATACATATATGATCTGCTATTATCTATTGTGATCTATTAAGGCCCAAAATGGTCTGTTAAGAACCATATGATCTACTATTATCCATTGTTATCTATTAAGGCCAATATGGTTCGTTAAGACAAATATGATCTATTATTGTCCGTTGTGATCTATTAATGTCCAATATGATTCATTAAGACATATATGATATACTATTTTCTAGTATGATCCATTAAGGCCCACTATGGTACGTTAAGACATGTATGATCTACTATTGTCCATTATGATCCATTAAGGGTTACTATGGTCGGTTAAGGCCTATATGATTTACTATTGTCAATTCTGATCCTTTAAGGCCCACAAATATGGTCTGTTAATATATATATGAAAATCTTTATATAAAATAAAAAAGTGGATATAGCCTTATATGCCACATATAGAGCTATACTGTATGCCATATTATCCTATACTTAAATGATAATTTCTTTTAATATAATGAAATAATTTGTTTACTATTATTAGCCAATGATCGGTTGGTAATAAATGAGCCCTGTACAACGCGTATAGCCTTATAAGACCACACGGTGTGGGCGTGGTGTCCTTTCCAAGCCGGGAACACCACCCTTCCTGGTGGCGTGGACATGGCGTGGTGATGAAGGTGGGGAGTTTTCCACCAGCGTAGGGGCATAGGTTGTGAGGTGGAGGCTCTTGATTGGTGGGTGGATTTTGTGTTTGTTTTAATTGGTTGATGTTTATTTTTTTGTTATAAAAATGCCACTAACTACGCCACTCCCGCTCCTCCCTTTTTTGCATCGTGCCACTTTTCTAACGTGTGTTAATGTGGATATCAAATAATGCCACCATTTCATATCCCTCAACCCGTGTGGTCTAAGCTTCATATAGAGCACCATGGGATGTTGAAATAAATATGATGGTGTCCAAATAACCAAACCCATTAACATTTTAACAATTGCAAGATTGATTAACAATAGTTGAATTTGATTTGTTCACGTGTTGTAATCGATTTCGTTTTTATGTTTTTCTTGACGCCCCAGTATAAAATTCGTTGAAAATAGTGTGCATTCACAATAGATTATATTTTGATATTGTAAGCTGTAGCAAGTGTTGCGTAACGTGATGAACAAAACCGTTACTGGCCGCACAACATCAATACTCGTTTTTTATAGCTTTTGATCAATGTGAAACGTATATCGGTAATTCTTTAAGCATATCTATTTTGATTGCTATATTGAGTGTGATGTCAATCCCGCAGCGAAGTGCAAACATTATTTACTAGTTTTTTTTAACAAATGTCCTTTTATTTTATTATAACTAAAAATAATTAATTGAAAATTTTTCATTTTTGTTACTTTTTTTTATATGATTAATGTTCTTTTTTTGTTCAAAAAGATTCATTCTCCGCTCTATCCCAATATCCCAAATCAATAAGTAGTTAACTATGATATCAAAATATCATTAAGAAAGCGATGCCCTATTTTTTGATGCATACCTAATTGTTTGATGTTATATTAGCACTGTTGTAAATCATTTTCTAGGAGTCTTAAATGAGGTGACCCCTCGGCTAACCGAATTTGTTTTATAAAACACTTACTTTTTTAAAGAAAAATGTTAAAATGTGAATTAGACCATTCAGATTATGATGAAAGATAAAGAATGTGAGTTTCTAGATATCGTTAAGGTTACTTGGTGTGGGGGTCGTTCAGGCCTGGTGATGCCACCCAACACCACCTCGGGTGGGCCGGCGGCGTCAAGGAAGTCTTTTAGGAGCTGTTGGAGACGGGCCGAGTAGGGACAAAATTGATAAATGAAGAGGTGGTGGTGGTGGTGGAAAGTGAAGAGGTGGTGGTGGCGGTGGTGGTGTTCGGGGAGGTGGAGAGAGAAGTGTGGCATGTTGTCTGCTGGAAAGTGAAGAGGTGGTGGCGGTGGCGGTGGTGTTTGGGGAGGTGGAGAGAGAAGAGTGGCATGTTGTCTGCCGGAAAGTGAAGAGGTGGTAGTGGTGGCGGTGGTGTTTGGGGAGGTGGAGAAAGAAGTGTGGCGGTTTTTGTAGGGGAGGAGGTGGTGGAGTCAGATTATCACCCATTTCTTTGGTTCCATCCTTAGAGAAGTGTCCTCCAAGAACTCTGACGTGACCGGTCATCCTCTAAGAAGACCCGTCGCACACATTAAGTGGCCTAAATTTTGTTACCACCATTTACCCCACTCATCGCTGAAAAGGTGTAGGTCGTAGTTGGCCGCCTCTGACACCATATGGTCCTTATCTTGTCAAAACTAGATTCCCCCACATTTGCAGTGCGTTAAATCTTAAAAGATCTAATAAAAAATGCAAATTAATTTGATCTCTAAACAATCAAAGTTATATCATATCTAGAAAACTTATACGTGTGTGTTATAAGGTCTCTCAGACGTTCTCTTTTCTCTCTGTTCCCTCATATCGAATAGTCCATTGCAACAGGCTAGGCACACTGCACACCCTCTCCTCTCGTCCTCTCTCCTCCGTATTTGCTCACTCTTCCACCAAATCGTTTATGAATGATTAAAACCTCCATTAAAGGTGCTCTAAAGAACATGAAATTTAGTGAACTATACATGCATTGATGTAAAATGGTTCAGTTGTAAGATTTACCCGAATTTAATTTTTATTGAATAGTTAATATGTGATCATCTAATTGACAAATGTTTTAGTTTTTTTTTAATTTGTTTATTCACACTTCCTTTAGTTTGATTCTAATTAATGATGTTACAACCAATTTAGGTTTAAAGTCTTATATAGTTAGTTTATAATATTGTTGTTTATTTTACCTTAAGATTATGAATTATTTACTTTTGTTTTTAGTGTTTTATCATAATGAAAGTAATTAATCAAATATATCACTTATTATATTATATTAATTACAATAACCAATGAATAATATTAAGTAATTTCTATAACATATGTATTGTTTAGTGATTTACTCATTGTAATTATCTCAACATGGCATATCATGGATTATAAATTGTTAATAAATTACATAAAGAAAGACTACAATAAAAACTTTAAGCACTTAATGTTGATGAACAATGACAAATCATTTAATAAGTTTTAAATACTTTTATAATTATTGAGGTGGTGGTACATTTTTTAAGTCAACATAAACACACCTAACCCCCTCACCCCCTCTCTAACAAAGAAAAAACCTAAATATCTTCTCCACCGAATCTAAATGTTAAAAACTAAATTATATAGTTAAACCCTTTAAGAACCTAAAAAAAAACCTGACCCCCACCCCTCAAAAACCTAAAAAACATAACCCTCACCCAAACTAAATGCTAGCTAAACCCCCCAAAAACCTTTTTTTATGACAAAAATTAGCGATTATTTATAAAATAATATGTGTATTTTTTTTTTGAAATTTTAGGTATTTTTTGTTGTGTTCACATTGGTTCTCACAATATATGGTACTTCCTAACGGATCTTTCTCCTATATATATGTATGTATATATATATATATATATGAGGGATAGAAATAAAACGCACCTGAGTTAAAAAAACTCAAGAAAACCTTATGTAACAAGTTTTTTTTTTGTAAAAAAATTAGGGAATGCAGGTTACATGTTAATGAACGTTTTATAACAAAAAAAAGAGCCAAGTGGAAATTTTTTGTAAAAAACATTTAAAAATTCTGTTTTTAGCATATATATATATATATATATATATATATATATATATATATATATATATATATATATATATATATAAACATTGAATTTTAAAAAAAATAAAAAATATCCCTTTGTCGCTTTTTGTTACAAAACGTTTATTAACATATAACTTACATTTCCTAATTTTTTTACAAAAAAGAATTGTTAAATAAGGTTGTTTTTTAGTTTTCAACTTAAGTGAGTTTTCCTTTTATAATTCCCGTATATAAATACCTAGAGAATGCCACTCATCCGTTGGATCAAAACAATCTATGAATTATATTGGCGCGATGACGTTTGCGTAGTGAACACGTTTCATTAAGGGTAAAAGGGTCTTTTGACTGCTAATACAAAATGCCAAACTCATAAATAAAACACCATTAAAAATCCCGCCTTAAACTACGAGCCATACACATGATCGCTTCTAGATGAAACACCATCTTTATCTAAAACCCCATTCAAACAAAACCCCAATGTTGATGATAATATGCGTTACAGCTTTAACAGAGTAACTAAAACGACCGAAACTTTAGTCCTTACATTTATCATAAAAAATTCCTGCCTAAACTACGCCTAAAAACATCTTATATAAACAGCGTCATAGTCTCTTCCCATTGATCACACCAAAAGCAAAAGCCATATTTTACTAATTACAATTCAATTAAAAACACAAAAAGTTCAAAAACCACCAATAGCAAGCGTCGTTTATTGGAGATTAGTTTGTCTCTAAAAAAAAATCATAATCTTCTTTGATAACAGAAGAAGAATCTTTGTAAAAACAGTTAACGCCATATTGAACTTGGACGAACAAGTTCAAAGGGAAATCATGCCCTTGGCATTCCTATTGATAACCCCTGTGAGAAAACACAGAGGGTTATATGAATATTAACCAGAAAATTTGGACCCAATAATGCAAATCGAATTGTTGACGCAGTCATCCAAACTTGGAGTTTAATAAAGACACTGAGTTGGTGACTGTTGTATGGGACAGCGGAGAGCAGGAAGACTACACGGTTGAAAACATAATGACCAAACAACGTATTGTGTTCCTAAAGGAGTTATGCAACTCAACATGTTTGAACACAGACATGACCCAAAAATTGGCGTTGTTGCAAGACATGTTCACATGGAGGTGTCATAATTTCCAAGACGAAGACACTGACGATAAAGGTTTAGATCTGAATTTTGACCAAGAATCCGAAGAAGAAGACGAGGGGAGCGATGGATACCTCTCAGACGAAATCCCGTCTGAAGAGGAGTTTTATTTTTTTTAATTTTTTTATATGTCATTTGCAGCGGTTTGTTATTTACTTTTCCGCTAAATACTTTGTTTCATTAATTAGATATAAAACGTCAAAATGCCACGACGCCAAACACCAAAAAGTTAATTAATCGTATTTTTCCTTCTTTATCTAAAACGCCATAACAATATTTTGCCTTACAAAAGAGAATTAGTTGTAATTTGCCTTCTTTATATAAAACGCCACTCATACAAAACGCCAAACTTAATGATGGGACCCCTTACAGCTTTAATGGATAAAAGCTGAACAAATAGTAACTGAAACGATTGAAACTTTATTACTAACATTTATTATAAAAAAAAATTCCCGCCTAAATTATTCGCCAAAAACATCTATATAAACAACGTCTCAGGACCTTCCACTAATCACACAAAAAACAAACGTCATATTTTACTAAATACCATCCAATTTATAATGCCAAAAAAGTTTAAAAACCACAGATGACAAATGTTGTTTCTTGGAGATTCAGTTTTGTTTCAGTAAAGTTTCACTAAATGAGTTAGACAGCATTCTTAAAAGTGAGGATTAACTCAATAACATTTTGCTTAATGAGATGAAAAAAATCTTAAGAAGAAGAGACTGATGACAGTGAGATCCACTGTCGTCCTCATAACGTATAGTAATCTGCATCGACCAGCTTCATCTAGAGCCGGGCGTCGATCAGGTTCGTCTACAACTTTAACAGACAAACGCCAAACTTAATTATGGGACGACTGATGTATAAGAATTTATACATCTTTTAAACGTCAAATATTCCCCATTAAAGCGGAAATTCATTGTGTTTTAATTGATCTAGATACTCATTTGAGTTATTTGTGAAAATGCAGGTCCAGGCTTCGGCCCGGTAAAGAAACAAAGGCTTTTGGAGCAAAAATGGAACATTTCTGCCAAACTGCCAGATATGGCACGACCGTGCCAAGCATCCAGAAGTCGGCACTATCACAAGAACTATCATCAGACTACACAATCTGAGTCAAATCAACACTTGGCACGATCATGCCAACCCCAATCACGACCGTGCGCATGCAATCACAGGCCCTTATCAGCTAGTTTCCGAGTTCAACTTAGTCATTTCCGAGTATGATATCGATAAGCACGACCGTGCCAAATGGTGGCACGGTCGTGCCACCTCGGAGAAATTTTAGCGGGATCTTTCCGGATTTGGCATCAAACTTGGTCAAAAACGCAGAAAGGCACCTGACACTTACGAAGCACGACCATGCCAAAAGGTGGCACGGTCGTGCCAAATGCCCAGTAGCTTAAATACGTGAATTCAGCTCATTTGAAAGAGAGCTGGAACATTTGGGTGGATTTCTCTCTTAAGAAGCTGATCTTGGAAGCTTGGAGATTGAAGAAATGAGCATTTAGGAGGTTGTATCACTTGATAATCCAACTCATTTAGCTAATTACCTTGTCTTAAACACTAGTATTTCACTTATTATTCATGCACAATCCATATTACTTTATGTTTGTCTTAGTTATCATGAGCCTTCTAGGCTAAACAGTGTTGTTTGAATTTTGTTGAAGCTAATGAACACTTGACAATGTGGAAATAGATGTGGTGATTATTGTATGTTAATCTCCATGATGGTATTTATTCAAGTTTCTTGGAATGCATGTTCATGTTTAAAGTTATTATTCTTGAATGTTTAATCATAAAAATTTACATGTAGTGTTGGAAAGCCCATGTAGAGATTATGATTATTGAATCTTGTTAGTTATTTATTTGATTCATAGCATGAAACTAGGAATGGTAGTTGCTAACACGATTAGGATGATGATTTGAATATGAGTATGAATTCTTGCATTTGGATTTGTAAAGATCTTATGAATGTTTATATGAATTCTATGGTTTGTGTTCATGTTGGATTGATGACTTAGGCCAAAGTTGTTGTTTAGCATGACCATGCTTGTGATTCATGTCAAGAGCTTGTTGAAGATATTATTTACTTGAAACCAAGCTAGGGTGATTAATGTGTTGTTCATGTTAGTTTTCCTTAATTTGTAGAGTTAGGAGTTTTGATTAACAATTAACTCATTATTAAAGATTGACATCAATTTAGCAAGAGAACTTAAAGAACGAATCTTAGGTGATTAAAATGTTGTTCATTATAATTTTCCCAAGATTTATAAAACTAGGGGACCTTGATTGAAAACTTAGTTGATTCTAAGACTTGCATCACCATTAGTTTTCCTTAAAAAGTTGTCATATGTTTATTAGTGGATACTTAATTCAAGCAACCTTTCTTTGATATTGTTCTTGTTAATTCATTTAGTTAATTTTTATCCTTACATGATAGTTTAAAAACAATCAAGAAATCTACTCATTGATCGAAACAGGTTTAAAAGTAACACAGATTAGTACTGAGACACTGAGTCCACGGATATATCCGGTTCTTATCAGCGAACTATACTACCACCTGACGGGTACACTTGCCCTATGTGTGTGTAGTTGGTTTAAAGTAAAAACTATTTTAAAACCTAATCTGTGTGAACGAAAATTATAATAATAAAAATATATTTAATTCACGCACATCAACGACTTACATCTTTATTTTATTGAGTTTATCCTTACATATTTTATTTACTGAAAAGTGTTCTTTTTCTTTGGCGTTTATGTGTGTGTGCGATCTTTTATGTTTTGTTATGTACGTTCCAAATCATATGTTATGCACAAAAAAGTGATGTATGTTTCAAAACGTGATAACATTATTTTGCCTTACAAAAAGTTAATTAATTGTATTTTGTCATCTTTATCTAAAACACCATTCCTACAAAACGTCAACTTAATGATGGGACGCCCTACAACTTTAACAGAAAAAGCTGAACAAAACAATAACTACAAACAGTAACTAAAACGGTAGAAACTTTATTATTAACATTTATTATAATAAATTCCCGCCTAAACTACGCGCCAAAAACATCTTATGTAAACAAACGCCATCATTTACTAAATATCATTCAATTTAAAATGCTTGAAAGTTCAAAAACTACACATGGCAAACATTGTTTTTTAAAGGTTTAGTTTTGTTCTCAAATAAAGTTTCACTCTATGTGTTGGACAAAATTCTTAAGTGAGGATTTTGTCCATCTCATTAAGCAAAATCTTATTGAATTCATCCTCAGCTATTTAATTTACTGAAAAGTGTTGTTTTTGGGCGTTTGTGTGTGTGTGTGCGCAATATTCTATGGTTTGTTATGTACCTTCCAAATCACATATTATGCATAAAAAGTGATATATGAAGAAGACCATTGAAAAATAAACGCCATTTTCAAAAAAAACACCATTGAAACAAGCATAAAGAACAAAACGCCAAATCTGTTGCATATAACGCGACTTATTTAGGGGGAACGTGAATAAATGACAATCCTGCCCCTGCATATCATCTACCGCCCCTGTCACGTGTTTGACAAGGATCCGTTCTCACCGTTTTCACACTTTCAACCGTTTTCTCCTGGTCCCGTTACTCCCTCTCCCTCCCTCTCTCTCCCTCTCTCTCTCTCTCTCTCATATATATATATATATATATATATATAGAAAGGGGATCAGGAGAAAACGCCTAGAAGTGAAAACTATGACAACGATTTTCAGCTACAATATCTTTATGATTTGTGGCTAAGATTGATGCGGTGAGATTTTTGTAAATAATAGAAACTTTAGAACTAACAAGGGGGTAATATGGGAAGATCCAAACAAGGATGCACATGCGAATCACATGTTATTTCTCCCGTAAAATGAACTGTGTTTTTATAGCGTTTTGAACTTTGTTTTTTTGGTGCTTTGAACTTTGTTTCTATGGTGTTTTGAACTGGTTTTCATGTTTTTTATGGTGTTTTCAACTGGTTTTTTTGGCGTTTTGAACTAGGTTTACATGGTTTTTTCTTCTGAATTTGGGTGTTTTATGGCGTTTTCAACCGGGCATTTTCATGGCGGTTTTTTCCTGAATTGTGTATTTTACGGCGTTTTTTTTAGAACACCTAGTTCATATCATTTTTTATTTTCAAAAGTATAGCAATAGTATACTCGTTGGTAAAATAATAAAACACTCAATTTTATGGTGTAATTTTAAAAAAATCACGTATAAAAAAGTTACGAGAGTTTAAAAAAAATGGTGAAATATGCATATGACTTGCTTGTGGATGGTTTTTGGCATGCTCATGGATTTTTTGAAAAACTTACCCCTTAGTGTAAGTTAGCACCAACGTCATATGTCAACACCAAAATCGTTCTCACTGTTTTCACACTTTTAGACGTTTTCCTCAAATCCCACTCCTATATATATATATATAATATATGTTTATATACTCCTAAATTACACTAAATAAATCATAATTTGCTCCTTGTTTGAAGTTGAACACAAAGCCTTCTACTAAGAAGCAAGAGCCTGTATCAAGTGAGTTAGTCCCACATATAATTTATCTTTTAATTGATGAGAAAATATTTTTTTATCAACGAACTGTCGACAATTTCTATCTTCACTAAGGGGTACTCGAGTAACACTTTTGTCCGTGAAAATATTCTAATCCGAAAGTTTTTTGATTTATAGCGTTTTAAACACATGTAAGCAAGTATATGGTGTGTTCGTGAAAATATTCAAATCCATCAATAAAAATTTTCTGATTTATAGCGTTTTAAACACATGTAAGCAAGTATATGGTGTATTAGAGCATTCACAATGGATTTCTTATATTTGTGTGAGTAAATTAGTTATATTATAAGGAATGGTTGTGAGTGGTTGTAAGTGGAAGAGAAAGAAAATGTTACTGTTCATCTGTAAATATATGGGAACGCTGTTTACTTCATATAAATTTTTTAATATTTCTGAAAGTGATTGTGAGTGAAGGAGAGAAAAAATATAATGATAAAGGTATAAAAAACATTATTTTATTCAACATTAGAGAAAAAAAACAGTAATTTTAGAGTAATTATATAGATAAGGAAAACGAATTGATTGTGAATGCTCTTAGATAAATCAAAGTTGTTCTTTCTTATTAAAATATTCATTAAATAATTGTAAAAAATGAGTTAAATATATGTTTTAAATACTTTTGTACAGAAAGATTAAATCCAAATAATACACATAATCAGGACATATATCAAACAACGATAATTATGAAAATGAGTTTGAATGTAAACTTAAATTGAGAATAAATTTGAAAAAAAACCATAAATGAAAATTTTAAGCTAAATCCTATTGATAATCATAAGTTTCGCAATGTTAGAACCTGAACTTGTTATAACCAAACACTTTTATGAAGATATACATTTCTATGTTCGTTCGTTATATACTTATAATTAACACGCACAACAGAATATGTGTGTAATATCCTTTTCCGATATTAAATGTGGTTTGCCATCTACCACATTAGTAAACTTTTTAATACCAATCTAAATTAAAATTAGCATATACACAATACAATATTGTCACGCCAACTTATAATTACTAGTAGATGGTACGATTAGAACATAAAATTAGCTACGAATGCAAGAACTCCAAGCGTTTGGAACAAACCGAGCACTTGTAACTTCTTTTGGTGATATTGCAAACCGGCATGAAGCAAAACAGCCATTTGTGAGCGCAGACGATGGCCTCCACCTTACCACCACACTTAGGGCAGGTACCGGGGGCTTCTTGACGGCTTAACTCCTTCTCATCTACATTGCAAACGAAACACAATCTCATTTAGCCGTAGTTGATGACCGGACTTCGGGCAGGACGGGTATGTTTTTGCCCTTGCCCCAACTTTGGTTTCTTGATCAGAGACTAGCATGTGAAATGGATGCCCCTGTGTGCAATATTTATATTCACAGTTTATGTAGATCTTTGGTTCAACCAAGTAATATTTTGTATTTTTGTTTTTACCTTATATTAATTATTATAAGATTTTTTATTCATTTATTGATATCATGTTACTATAAGAAAAACCTGCAATAGTGGCGATCTTTATTACTGTTAAATATATAGTTCCTTTAAGTCTCGAATTAAGTACGTATTGACTTGTTTAATTACAACTTCTTTGTAAAATGGAAAATACGTATTTACATTCATAGGTATTTCCAGGTATGAAGTAAAATTATTCTGCAACTTTAGCGATTTTAAAATTAAAAATTTAGAGTGAATATTATAATATTATAAAAACTTAGTAAGATGTAATGTTAGATAGTCAGATAGTTGGATTATATATATATATATATATAAGGTTAGGTTCATTAGTGAACAAACCCCTTGATTGTGAAAACTAGTGAACTAATCATAGCCCTTGAATATCAATACACAAGTGTATACACATGTGTAAATCAATGGCCAAGATTTGTTCACTTAGTTCACAAATACACTAGTGTTCATTTTAGAACTCCATCCTATATATATATGTGTGTGAGAGAGAGAGAGAGAGCTACAACAAATATATTATTAATATGAACGATTAATATATAAATAAATGCGGATCGAAAAAAGTATTTTTTTTAAAGTTTATTCTAGCTAATAAGAGTGTAAAATTTATTAATCTAATAAATTAATAAAAACCTTAGACTTAAAGCTAAATAGTAATTAGAGTTAAGGTAAGTCTTTGTCTTGTGATAGACATCAATTTTTCCACACGATGGGACAATGATGATTGATCACTTGATTATTTTTTGAGTTCATTTCGTATAGAAAGTTGATTGGTATTATTTTGATTCCTTATAGTAAACTGAGGAAAAAACAAGTAAAAATCTAACAAAAATAAAAGAAAAGATTAAAGTATAAGTAATAAAAACAATCAAGTAACTAACACTTCATATCAAATACATATAATCAAATGTATATAAATTATAAAAGAATAAATATTACAATCACTAAGAAAGAAAAAAAATGTGTGAATGCGGGGTGTGTGTCAACTCAAAATATAAAAAAACTCACATGGGGAAATTCAAAAGAAATACAATGGAAAGAAAAATACTGATGTGATGTGAAAATGAGTAATAAAACAAGTATGGAGGGACTCGCTCGATTAATGAGTGGAAAGACAAAGCCTATAAAATAGTTAACACATTTATTATTAAAAACGAATCTAACTAATATATATATATATATATATATATATATATATATATATACTTTATAAGATGTACTAATAGAGAAAAAAGAAACCTAGTGGAGATGATTCACTTTAGAGCACCCACGTTATTAAATCTCAGTTATTAAATCTTCTTTACTTTGAGACTATTCGTATAACACACGGATACTTATGACTAATATATATATATATATATATATATATATATATATATATATATATATTATATAAAGAAACTTTATATATTTGTAAAAAAAAACGTAGACGCTGATAAAGCATGTATACCGAATAAAGTAATAATGTAATGTAATTTCATAGCAAGCTTAACATCTTTTTTACTTCCGTGTATTATATGTGTGATACTCGGGTTTCTACCTCTTTTTATACTACTACTGCTGATGCTGCTGCTACTATTACTACTGTTGTTGTTGCTGCTGCTATGTGTTGTTGCTGCTGCTATGTGCTCCTACTACTACCTCCTCTTTGATTTGCTATAACTGGTCATTGCGTTGCAACTAGTGCTGATGTTTTTGTCATTGCTGACCCGTTGCTACAATTGCTATATATTTATTGCTGTCGGCGCCAAAGTTGTTATCAATGTTCTTGACATTGTGATTATCTCTACTACTACCATCACCTCACAATTTTTCTTTATGCGACAACTTACATAATCTCTAAGTTTAGCATCACCACTTAAAAGGACATGCAAAACCTTACCTGACACCTTAACCCCACCGTCAATTCGCTTGACCCCTCTTAATTATTTGCTAGCTATCTTAGCTATAATCATCACCATTTTAGCCCCTTGGTTTGTTGCACCACATAATTTCTATATTTGTGTCTTTACCAACCCATGTGCACCGCTGATAATCATCCATCACTAGTCACCTTTATCCATGGTCCCCTTTATCATAAATTCATACAACAAAAATTTTATTAACACATGCCGAGATAAAAACACATTAACTAATACATGCTTTAATATCAAACATAAGTCAAAACTTACATTGGGGTTTCTTGCTATGAAACTTTATAACTAGGTTTCTAAGTACGAGTTTAATGTTTCATTTAGCAAATATGAGAAATTATTTAGTTATTTTGTTGTTTTGTGTATTTTGTTTGAGATATCAGTAGCGGACAATATACATATGTCAATATCGAGATACTCAGCGATGCAGAAAATGAGAGTATCTAGTGGAGGTGAAATGGTCTTTCTCAGTGGGGAAGGGTTTCAATATAGACTGAGAAGGCAATAAAAGAGGTTGTAGTCATTGGCAAATACAAAAGAGTTTTGGTAGGGGTACAATTTGGCATATAAAAAATTAAATGTGTCGGGTCAATTACGTGTGTTAAGGATGTTCTCTACATTTTTTCATTTTTTAAAACGATTCATTATATCTTCATTAGTAAAACAGAAAAATCTATCTTGTTCTACACTTCTACTAAAGTAAACTAATAAAAAATTTAGCATAAACTACAAAGTTAATTTGATAAATAGCAAACAACTTAGTAACAGATTTATAACCAGTGGGCTCACCCGTGTGATATGACGGTAGTCACCGATACTCTTTTGAAAAACACAATCTAACTAGATCTGTCTTAATCACCGAGTATATTTGATTATTACTATTATGTAAATATTTAGTAATTATATACGTAAGTGTTCAAATAAAATAATTCTTAATTTAAATAGTATTTAGTTAAAAAAATATAAGTAAAAAATATTAATTTAAATTTAAGTATTATAAAAAGATAATACTTCATGTAGTGAAGTAAACAATCTCATGTGCATTAAACATTAAACAATGTATTAATTACGAGAAGTTTTTTAAATGAGGGCAAATTAGAAAATATTGCATAGAGCATTTGTATCATACGTAAAAAACCTGTTTTATTAGTCTTAAACTTTGAGGTAAATTACAATGGTATTGGTGCCAATAAGATATATATTATAAGGTATACAAACAAACAATTTAATAAGAAAACAATCAATGATAACTTACAAGGCTAGATTAGAAACCTGACCAGAAGCCGGTTTCAAGGCTTGAAAGAGAAGGGCCAACAATTGTTTATTATAGAAGTAATATTGCCTCCAACATTGTTCTTTAGAGATTTTTAGAGATTTTTTAAGATGTAATTATAAAATTTAGAGATGTTTTGGTAGATGGAAATATACGATTGAGAGAGTTTTGTGGATATGGTAGATGAATAATGAAATGGGTTGGTTAAATAAAGAAAGATAATAAATTTTTAAATTTGATTTTTTTCTTTTTAAATTGTAAAAGGTCAAATGGGTCCAACGGTCAAACAACATTGAAGAATACAAAACACACATGGGTATCCATGCTAGCCAGCCGAATCCGCCAAGCCTATCCACCGGGGTGGCGCCAATGCGCTGGCCCGGGTTCGAAGTCGCAAACACACACCCGTGGAGTTCCGGGTGGCCTCAGTGTCTTTAATTTTAACAAATTAAATAGAGGCAAAACCTTCTCGTCCTTCAGTTTTTAGGTCATTGCATATATTTGTACTTTTAAGCCCCAAAAGACAGGTTATGTATGAAAACGTTTAAAGTGTGGCTGCCTTGTCTTTTTTAGAATTGTATATCTTTTATAAGCTATTTATGAAACATCTTAGCATAAACAAATTATATTCGGTCCTGCCCAACTCCACTTGAATAGACCAAGACTGACCCATCCCTATTATGTTTTGATTTTTCTTTTAGAAATTATGTGTTCGGGTCCAGTCCAGTTTTGACCCTAAAGCACATTCTGTATTACTTTACTTCTCTAAGAAAGGTGAAGTGGATATAATACAAAGGTAGTGACTAATTTACATATTATTAAGATGTAATACAAATTATTATTCACTTAAAAAAGAAATGTGTCGCAAAATTGTTTGAAATTGCGACAAATTTGCACATTATACTATGTATTTTTTAATATTTTAAATTTAACTAGTAACAATAATTAATTAATTAAAAATACACTTTTGTCGAATTGTCGGAAATTGCCACAAATTTGCGACCAAGTATTATTTTTTGTTTTCTATTTTTTATAAATGTAACTAGTTAAAAATTAGTTACAAACATAAATTTTTGTTGCATTATTGTTGGAAATTGCGACAACTCTGCCATGGAATAGTTTTTTCTAAGTTTTTATTTAACTAGTGACACAAATTAATTAATAAAATTAATGTGTTGTCGCAAAATTGTCGAAACTGGCAATAGATTTTCCACAAAATGTTAGTTTTTAGTTTTATTTTTTAAATTAACTAGTAACACAAATTAATTAATGAAAAATAAATTTGTGTGGCAATATCGTCAAAGATTGCGACAAATTTGCCGCAGAATATTGTTTTTGACTTTTTTTAAATTTAGTAACACAAATTAGTTAATAAAACAAAGAATTGTGGCAAATTCGTCGGAAACGTATTTCCGTTTGCGACAAGTTACAACAAAGTCAAGTTTTGTGGCTATTTTGTCAGAATTTATCACAAAGTTGTCGCAACTTTCAGGTTGTGGGAAAATTGTTGGAACTTTTGTAGCGAATCAAACCATTTTCTAGTAAGTTAAGAAAATATGACATTACTTGCCAACTCAAAATGTTTACATGTTCCATAGGTTTATTACTCTAAAGAGATAATTAGAAACCATCTTTTGGGACTTAAAACTTAAAAATGAGGACGAGAAGGTTTTGTCTCTATTTAATTTGTTAAAATTAAAGACACTGATAATAGGAGTGGGAATGTTTCGGAAGAAACAGACGAAAGTCCTTTCTTGTTTGTCCTCTTAGTTAAGACCATTTCTTTTAGAAACTTTATCTTTTATATTTAAAAATGATATCATTTAGCTTTTAATGCTAACAAGTTGACGCTAAGCCACGTGTTGCGGCGGGATGTTGATAAGATTCGAAAATCTCAGTTTATTCATAACATTTTTTTTTCTTTTTGCTTTTTTCCTATCCTACAACACCACACCAAAGCGTTTTACTTCAAACAACTAGAAAGTCTTTTTAAGGAATTGTTCAACTTTGACAGCCTAAATATGAACTGAACATGATATAAACTTTGTTAGTAGAATGGTTACTTGACCATTGCATTGGTATATACAAACTTTGTAGTAGAATAGGTACTTGAAAATTGCATTGGTATATACATTAGGTTAGCGTGGGCTAAAATGGCGTTAGTGAAAAGGGTGTTGGTGGGCGTTGTTTCATACTCATCAAGTTATTATATGGGTGTGTTGTAAATTTGATGAAGAGAAGTGTTAGATGAGGACGATGAAACATTAACAATAAGAAACATATGGTAAAAAATATTTCATTTTAGAATGCTGGCAATGATGATGGTAATCATCAAATGGGTAAACTTAAACTAACTTTCAGGTTAATACAAAAATGCCACCTTGTGATGTTAGCCATCAATTTAACTTGATATTTGCACCCCTTCTTACTTTGGGTCTTCTTAATTGAGGTTCCAAGATGAATCAAATTAGTAAGAGAGAAACGATGATTAATCATCCACACTTTAGATTTGCTGGCAGTTCTACGTACCAATCTAGAAGTCATTGTCCATCAATTGATAACAAGAATTGACACTTCTCTTCCATCAAATCTAATTGTGTGATACATTTCATGTTTACGACAATCTACCAACATAATTGGCTATATATGGCTCATATGGTACACCTATCTTGATATTGATCCGTCAAATCCGAAAGGCTCACTAATGGAGTACTCGTATTGTTCTTTAACTTCAAAAATTTTATTAAAGCAACTTACTATGAGAAAAAGAAAAGTTTCTTCGATCTCATTCACGCTTCTATCACAAGTACATTTTAGTACAACATAAAATGACATATTCAAATCACAAGTTCATTTCAGTACAGCATAAAATGACATTTAAAGTGTTTTGTCTCAACTTTCGAAACAAATTTTGAACCTAAATTAATTATCGTTAAATCCATGGTAGAGGTCAACACATTTTTGTTCAACTTGTCATTGCGCCCAATTATCAAAATATGGAATCTGTACACAATACTAAAACGTCCCCATCAACGATCAAAAAGTTTGGTATGAAGAATTAATACAACTTATTCTCTCTCATCGTATAAGAAAATTTGTTCCACATCAAATCAATATATATATACACACACTAAGGCAACAAGAACATGTGTGTGATACAAAATAATACATTTTTAATCTAAAATGTATAAAATTTAATTACATGCCTCTTAAAAAGAAATCTCCACATATTTTACATTGATAAAAGACCAAAAAATGAATACCAACACCAAAACCAATGTTGTCCGGTCGATATCGGTTTGGTTCATTACCATATTGGTACTTGGTATAGCATACAAAATGACTCGTATCGAAACTGAAAACCATAAAAATGAATATTGGTACCGGTATCGATATTGTTTGGTTGGTATCAGTTAATACCGGTAATTGTTATAGTTTACGATACCAAGAAAAATATAAAATGAATATTAGTGCCAATCCGTCAATATCAGTTCGGTAGTGTTATGGTACTGATACTCGGTATAGTTTACATGCCAAAAATGTGTTTGGATAAAGCTCTCTTTTAAACAAAATTTATATAGGAATGTTAAAAAAACTAAACATAAAACAATATTTATTTTTTAAAGTTAACGAATGCAACTTATCAGAGAAAAATCAAATTAAATGATAAATGAATTATTAGTAGAATCAATACTAAAACATAGTTTCTATTAATAGGGTATACGAAATTCCGAACAATCGGATAATGAATAGGATATCCGAATATCCAATTATTTATTTTGTTTTTAATTTTAGTTTTAATTTTAATTTTTTTTATTTATCTATTTTAAACCGGACATTTCGGATATATTTTCGGAAGATTTCTGAAAATAAATTTATAAATTTTCAGATATATGAAATATCCAATTTTTTTTAAAATCATTACACGAATCTGAAAAATTCGAATATCCAATTTTCGGATAGTTCGGATTCGAATATCGATATCGAATAGTTCAGATCAGGTTTTTGGATTTTGTTACTTTTAAACACTCCTACTAGGTGTTTAACTATGAACAAATTAGGAACAATTTGATGGTTGGTCCTATGTTGACCATATTTGGAATACTTTACGACATATGAATATTATGAAAACTTTTGTTTTATATGAGATTTGTGTTATGGTAGTTCTAAGAATTATTTTCTGGGGTTGCAAATGAGAGGTTTCAACCAAATTTGTAAAGGGTTTGATTGTGATTTTAGCGTATAAAATACACAAAAAAAATTTAAGGAGGACGCATGCCCAGCCAAAGCAACACTTGTGGGTATGCCCCATATATATATATATATATATGTTTGGTTATGCTACTAACTTTGTTTTTTTTTAAACAATAACTTATCAACATAAACGGGAGGCAATGGACTTGATGACAAAAATGAGAGACAGTATTGGCGATCTATTAAGGTATGTGGTATTGTTAGCATATTTATCCTTATGGTTTACAAATCTCTTACAAGTCATAAATTTTGTCATTATTAAAAAGGGAGCTTGGTGAGAAAAAAAAGGTTTAGTAAAAAACATGGATTTAATATTCTCTAATGATCCATTTTTTTTATAATGTTTAAAATTAAGAACTTATTTTATTAGTTATTGATTAAAGATGTGCATATACCATATACATATTACTACACACTTAATGTATCATTAAAATGCTAATATCAAAGGCAATATGATGGTTTGATCAAGTTTACAAGTTAAAGTGACTACAACATACGAGAATAAAAAGCCGAAACGAAAACCAACAACATGGATATATCGGAAATTATGCGAGATCCTAAAAAGGTTTTCAATAATATAAAATTGACCTATAAAATGAGATTTTCATAAACACAAAGTAATTAAAAATATTAGTTACAAATCACTCCTCACTCCTCTAAATCAAGGAAAGTTCGAAGATCAAAGATTAAGAATCAATAAGAACAGTTAAGCTTCAACGGTCAATCTTTCTAGTCTTTTATTGTAAAGTTATTACTACCATTGTAAAGTAAGAAGTTCATTAGGGGAATCGTTAGGGTTAGTGACTTGGTAGAGAGATGATCACTACATCTTGAGATTAGTGAACCAAAGAGAGGTGATCATTACCTCTTGAGATTGGTCATGAAACGAAGAAGGTAATCACTACCTTTGTTTAGTGAAACATTGTAAGGTGATCAGTACTTTTGCTTAGTGAGATGCTTGTATTATTGGTGATCTCTTCCATTTAAGAGAAACGTATTAGTGAAGCAACTTTCGATTGGAGAATAAGGGAGATGACATAGAGTGGATTAGTTAACATCTTCTTGACACTTGAACCTCTATAAATCAGTTTTTGTCTTTCTAACCCCTAAACTCTTTACATTTCTTGCACATTTTAGTTGTTGGGTTTCAAGCAAGGCTAACCCATTCATAGTTTTTAATTAACAAAACGTTTAAAAAAAATCTATTTACACCCCTCTAGTTTTCTACAGAATATTATCTCCCTAAACGATCCCGCTGATTTCTATATAATAGATTAATGGAAGATATGAGAACTACAATACATGTAAATATTGGGAGATATGAGAACTAATGAGTAGCACTAGATAACATATGCTTTCCATCACAAGCTACCTTTGTTGTAATCACAACTCAAGGTTCAACTATTTTTCTAAGTGGATACTAACAACCAAGAACATGTTGAACATTATCACCTTATGTATGATTTGTTAGTTGAATGTATGTTTTATGGATAATATGTCTAGACGGTACCCTCAATCTGAACTTAGCACCATTAATAGTTAACCCATGAGTGTGGCATTAACGATTGGCCCATTAAAGTCAGCCCAAACATTCTTCTTATAAAAGCAACTCTCTGTACATACTCATCTTTCTATTATATGTACAAGCTTATGTTTTCACATATTGGTGTGTGTGTATATATATATATATATATATATGCAAATTTAGATCCATGATAGATACCCTTCTAGCAGTATATTTTGGTGCTGATAGCTTTAAGTTGGGTTTCCAATCCGACCGGCGGGTTCATTATACATGATGAGTGATTTACATTTGATGTGCTTTTAAGCTTACGTTATGACATGACGTATAAGCAAATTATATATTTAATATACGAATTTAAAATAAAACATAAGAAAAATTGACGACATATTCTTTTTATTTAGGGTGTTGATAAAGCTACACCTCAAAATATTATATTTACACCTTCTATATGGGTCGTATAGAGTTATACACAAGGTCGTAGTTTTGTGGGGGCGGGAGGGGGCGGCCGACCTCCGAACTTTTTGCTCAGCAGCGGAGAGTATGTAGTTTTCGTATAATTTTTTGGGTATATACGTTTTTGACCCCCCGATTTTATAGAAATTTTTGGTATATACGTTTTCGACCACTCGGTCGGAAATCTCAAGCTTCGCTACTGGTTATACAACCCGTATAAAATAATCTGACATGACAAATATTAGGTCATATAATGCTATACGGCTCGTATAATGGCATATAGCTTATATAAATGAAGAAAATATCAGGTCGTATAACATTATATGAAGTTTGGGTCGTATAACATTGTATACGGGTCGTATAATGTTGTACGGCTTATACACATGAAAACACAAAAACATTTTCTAACATTGTTTTGTGCAAGATTCTTTTATACGACCTGTATAACTCTATCTAGATCGTATAGATTTAGAGGTGTAACAGAGAGAGCCAAACCCTTTATATATCCATTCATGAGTTTTGAAAGTGGGTAAAACAGAGAATTGTCACTACGTGGGAACACCCATGTGATTTTAGGTCGCTTACTGTACTGTTTCTTTTATCTTCTTTCCAAAATGACGCTTGCTATACTGTCTCTTTTATCATCTTTCCAAAATGACGATAGATACCGTACAAAGTACCTAATTATCTTCTTTCCAAAATGACAATAGATAGTGTACAAAGTATCTAAAGCATGATGACCCAGTTTAATTATTTTATCTTTCCTGAAACAAATAAGTTTAAGTTATTAAAAGCATAATTATCTGCCGTTACATAAAAAACATAATTAACAGTTAAATAAACTATGCTTTTAATTTTGAACTAGTAAGTTTTCTGGGCTAGTTTTTTCTTTTAACTAAAAATAAAATCGAATTGTCCTCCCAGATGCACAGGGTGGACATAGCTAAGGAGTAGGGGTAGCACCCAGTATCCCTCAATTTTTACGACGTAGTGTAATTCATTTATTTATTTTACGTTTTTTGTATCTTGTTACCCCTAAAAAGTTATATGTTACCTCTGAGATTATTTTAGGCTACCACTAAAAAAATGGGTTTTTATTGAAAACCCAACCATAGATTTACGATTAAAAGTCCAGTATAATTAATAATCAATAGCCCACGTAATTAAAACATAAAAGACCATATGGTTGGTTGAAATTTAATAGCCCGGATGATTTAGGTTTGGTTTAAGGTTTATTTGCTATTGATTTTAGATTTTATAAGGTTTATGTCATTATAATATTATATTGTTCACTTCTAAATTTTTTTAATTTTATATTGTTTAGTTATAATTTTAGGGTTTATACACACTTATTTGGAAGATGAAACCATATACTAAATAAACACTTATTAGCAATTTGTTTAAAAGGAAATCCTCAAAAAATAATGATATTGGTCTAACTCCAAGTCCAAATATTGTTAATAATGATATGCAAGAGAAAAAATATTTACACTGTACGAAAATATGATAATTTTTTTTACATTGTATGAAAATATGGTAAAACAATTGTTTAAATGTTATCCTAAAATTTTGGTCTAAATCCGTCACTATAATTGCATATGAAAATGTAGATTGGGATAACAACAACAAAGTAAAAACACAAAAAAAAAACATGAATAAAATTACTAACAACAGTATTAAACAATGAATACGTTACAACACATAAAATAAATGAATTGCTGTTTCGCTATTTTATATAAAATAATGAAAAATCCATCACCAAACAAAAGGATTATATATATATATATATATATATATATATATATTGAAAAATGCATTTAAGAAGAAATTTTATGTGAGAAGAAAAACAAGAAAGGACATAATGGTAAAACATTAAATAGCTTATAACTCCTCTCATTAATTATGTTATCTCTCATTAATAAAACAAAAACATTATATATTACACATTTCAAAATTTATCCTACATATATCTTATAGTTATCGTAATTTACTCTACGCACATGTAAATTTACCGTACACATTTTAAAATTTGTCCTACGATTTTATCTTGAAAAAGTATATTAGAAAAATGAGTTACAAGTTTAATTAATTAGCTAATTAATGACAATTATAGATTTACCTATATGCCCTTTTTCATAATATTAAATACACACATTAAATGAAGTAAATGGAGAATTTCTATTAGTTTAAAAGTTATTCTTTTTATTCTTACAAAAAAATTTTCTAATTTGAACTCTCTAATATATATATATATATTATTGACGAGGGTTGATAAATAGTAACTATTTTTTATAATTATATATAGATTTTTATTATTTTTTATAATAGTTTATTATTATATTACTTTTAATAACATATTTTTATTTTTTTCTTTTTTTAAAACATATATTTTCTTTACCACTTTTTTAATAATTGTTCTTTTCTTTTTTTAGAACATATATTAATTTATCGATTATTTTGATACTTCTTTAATAATTTACTTTATCACTTTTTTCTAAAGATTTAAGTACGTAGTTTTGCTTGATTTTTTCTCTGACATTCCGTTATAAGTTTTGTTAAAAACAAAGTTGTACTCAAAATAAAGTATTTATTTGGTATCATAAAATGGTACGATGATTAACTAAATCGTTCTAATGATTTGTCTTTGTAAACAACATGGTTATTTTCAAATCACGTTTGTTTTACATTAACATTTGCTCCGTTTTGTCGTAAAGCGCGACGTAAAAAAACTAGTTAAATTTAAAGTTTACTTGTTCCATTGAATATAAAATCTAAAAACTAAATCATACTAATGACGTCGCTATTTTTTAACGGGAAATGTGGATCACTAACGAATAACTAAAATATCATCATGTTGTCAACTGAACCACCCGATTATATCCATCTCCACTAGGCAATAATGCCCAAACACCAATTTAGGAGAAAACCCAATAAATGTGAGAAAAACCTCCTTGTATGAATCAAACCTAGAACCTAATGGTCTCTAAGCGTTATCACACCCCATAAAATAATAAATGTTGTATTTAAACATCAATAATAACACAAAACCATAACCAAAGGCTCAGTTTAGTAATTGCAAGTAAATTGCATCAAGTGAAATCCTAACCTATGACCTCCACATCTAAAGTTTATGGGATTACCTCCTCCCAAATCAATTAATCTAGGACTTATTGGTTAGGTTTTATATTCAATTGTAAAATCATATCTCTTTATCTGACCTAATACTTATTAAGTATTTGTTGAGTAATTACCTGTTAAATATCGGATATGCCCGTTAGTGTTTTAAAAAATACATGTTGAGATTTTCAAATATATTTTTTCTTTATAATTTTATATTTTCAAAATCAATAAAATATTAAAGAGTGTTAAATTACAACATATCATTATCATCATAAAATA
This sequence comes from Scalesia atractyloides, assembly GCA_947069175.1. Lineage (NCBI taxonomy): Eukaryota > Viridiplantae > Streptophyta > Magnoliopsida > Asterales > Asteraceae > Scalesia > Scalesia atractyloides. Next base: position 4,488,591 of record CAMTDV010000011.1, read on the forward strand.
TTTGACATATCTAAAATATATGAGCTTTCTCATAACGAGAGAGATCCGAAAAATATCTAAAAATTATAAATATCCAATAAATGAGCTTTCTTACATGGAGAGGGATTCGAAACAAGAAATGAAATATGTTACTACAGTAAAATAAAAAAATTTACAGTTTTACTATTTTTTCTTGAAAGGCAAAGAACAAACTCACCACACTATCTTTTAAATTACACTCTATCTAAGATCAGAACCTGAGTCATCTCCAAATTACCCTTAAAAATAACAGAAAATGCATCACGAAACAAAAGGATTAAATCTAAATTTTATTTGTTTAGTTGAAAATATAAAATCTTAGGAAGTTCATATACTAATAAGGTCGCCATTGTAAAAGTTGTATTTAAATAATGAGTTAATTACTGTTTTCGTCCCCGTGGTTTGTAAAAAATCATTATTTCAGTCCATTAGTTTAAAAATTGCGATTTCAGTCCCTGTGGTTTCACTTTCATAACCATTTCAGTCCCTGTGGTTTCACTTTCGTAACCACTTTAATCAATTTATTCTGTAAGTACCGGGACTGAAATAGTTGCGAGGTGGACTGAAATGGTTATGAAAGTGAAACCACAGGGACTGAAATTGCAATTATTAAACTAATGGACTGAAATAGTGATATTTTACAAACCACAGGGACGAAAACAATAATTAACTCTTAAATAATAATTAAAATATAAAAAGAAACTAACAAAACAACAGGAAAATAAGATGGGAAATGTTGTTGAGACGTAAGGGCGGGATGGGCAATGAGGCATGTATGAGAGGGGTATGACTAATCTTAGTCTCATAATCGATTGTAAAATATATATCATACTTGGGCTAATACTCGCCAGGTATTTGTCAAGTAATTTACCTGTTGAGTATCCGCCAGGTATCGATTATACCCATTAGTGTTTTAAAAATACCACTTGAGATTTTCAATTATAGATATTTTTTATAATTTATGTTTTTGAATTAATAAACTACTAGAAAATTACATGCATATCATTATCATCATAAAATATTTGTAATATCAAAAATATATAGATATCCAATAAAAGAGCTTTCTCAAGCTAAGAGGGTTTCGAGACAAGAAATGAAAATACGTTTACTCGAACTAGATTCTCTTATTCGTCTCAATTTGAAAATGGGTGTGCAAAAGACCTCTTAAACTGGATATGATAAAGACAGAGGTCTTAAAACTCTTCTCGACCAAACTAGATATGGAAAATGGGTGTGCAAAAGACCTCGGGCACTCTAGTGGGCCACTATCTACTAGTGGGCCGATCTAATTAGTTGGGCTTATCATTCATTTTGAATTCTAATGGAGAATATATGGGCCTAGTGGACAATACATGGGCCTAATCCACTAAGCGGAAACATCAAACATGTTTATTCTCTCCTGGCCTTTTGGCTTTTAAAGCATTGCAAGAGAGATAGTTAAAGAGTCAATAACTGAGTTAGTTGTATTTAGTTGGAATTTAGGGCTGCAAACGAATTGAACGAACACAAACGTATAAGACATTGTTAATGTTCATTAAGGAAATAATGTGTTTACGAACGGTTCATTAAAACTTACCGAACGAGATTTTTTGTTCGGTCATAGGAAAATGAATGTGATCACGAAAGCTTCAAGAACACAAACGAAATTGGCAAAGGCGGCGGAGGCTAGAGGTGGATGGCGGGAGGGAGCGACGCCATACCTTGAAGTTCTAATCGTGGAACGCGGTCGATAGCATTTGTTGACTTGAGTAATGAGAAGGAAAGGGAACGGTGCAATTTTATTTTTGTTAGGGTAAAAAAATAAATAAGATTTAAAGAATATAAGAGGTTTAGATAACATAAATAAATGCACAAAGTTCTTTAATGAACAACGTAAGCAAATGAACATGAACGAACAATGACGAACAAATTACCGAACGTTTACGAACACAGTTAACGAACCAGACATTAGTTCGTGGTTGTTCATTTAACTTATCTAACGGATTTTCTAGTTCGTGTTCATTCATTTATTAAACGAAGGACCGTAAACGAATTTGCAGCCAACCGGTTCACAAACTGTTTGCTTTGTTGAACAATCCGTTAGTTTGGAACCCTAAGTTAGATGGTAAATCATGCAACTTTTTAGGTATTTAGTTTTCTACTTTGTATTAAAAAGTAGTCACTTGTATTGTAGGTAATTAAAAAATATAAATACAACTTCACACTTTGAATATTCTGTTTAGTTTGGTTAAACCAATTTAAATGAGATTTTCTTTACTAGACCCAAATAAACTTAGGTTTCTAACATATCTAAACGTGTTCATCTTGTGTACTAAACTTGATATGTTCTTCGCAAAGTGAAATAAAACACAACTCTATTCAAACAAGAACATTTTAATTGTAGAAATTTTCACATTTGTACCAAAGTGAAATAAACCTACACAATAAAACATAGTTTGATTTTGTTAGGAAGATTTGTACCCATGAACCCCTCATCTTTTTCTTCTACACCAACCCCGCCTCTCTTTTCATCTATCACCAAACACACACCGTTAAACTTTTTACACCTTTCCCCCCACTTTTGACAACTTCTAAGCTTGTTTGAAAAACCTCTTTCAACCATTTCTCAAACAAACTATTCAAGTATACCCCCCAACCAAACAAAACTTCATCTAACACCATTTCTTCGACTTTTAAATCAAATTCTATGCAGTCAAACAATACCTTAAACACCCATTTCATCTTAAACAACAAACTCTCCCTCATCAAGTTATGTCGAGCCAAAGACCGGTCAAACACAAGTCGGGTCTTCACCATTTCAAGGAAACCAAGTGGATTTCGAGGACTTGCATCACCCATTTCACGGGTCAAATCACTCGAATTCAGGCTAAATTCTAAAGAGTTTTCGTTGTCAATGTCTTGTACCTCGGCTTTATTGAGATCAAGAGTGCTTGACCTAGATTGTCTTCACAAATCTTTCTTGATTTCATCCTCTTCAATTCTTGGAACTTTCCCCTGGCTTTGTTCATCCAAATCCCATTTTGGTTTTCGCTTTTGATCAACTTCGTAGGTGGGACTCATCTCACTCACAACCAATTTCATTCGAGTTGGTGATATTTGGCTTCTTTTGTCATCATCATGATGATCACCCATACTCAAAATGAATATCACTTGACCATTTTCGCCAAACTGCCCGTCCTCAAATCCATCACTTAATGATTTCCAATAATGCCCATCTCCAAAATCAGCATCTTCCACCATCACAACAACATTTTCTTGATCTTTTAGTGCCCTTTCAAGAAGTTCCCGTTCTTTAACTGAATCCCTCCTGTGTATGCACAAGAGCAAATCACTAGAGCCAAACATTGCCTTTGCAATCGCCATTGCCAATCTTCTCTTCCCTATAGAGTCATCCCCCTCAATCAAGATCCAAGAATCTTTCTTTGTGGCTTGATCAGGCAACAAAGAACTCATCAAAAAATCTACAATCGTGTGCATTTTCTCTGAGTGCCATGGCACATTTTCTTGCAAAAACTTATAAACATCTTGTCGTTTGGATGATTCAGAGACCGAATTTCCATGATTTCCAAGACCAAGTGTGATTTTCACCTCTTTATCATCATCATCATCATCTCTACACTTGAGACAATCCAAGTTTGGTTCTTGATCGACTTTAGGATCAACGTGGCATGATTGTTGTCTTCTGAATCTGGGATAAGAGCGCTCACCACCATCATTTTGAGGCTTCAATGTTACACCAAAAGATATAGATGAGTTGGTTTTTATATGATTAAAATTGTTAGGCCAAAAAGGATAATGTGAGGAGTTATAGTAGGAGCTTTTTGCAATGGATTTTTTTTCGTCGTTGCTAAATAAAGATGATGAAGCTATATAGTTCTTGTTTAGATTGTGCCTCCCTTGGTGTAGACTATGGCATAGTCTGTTCCACTTCCTCCTTAACTCAACTAAGTGTTCCTTCAAATCCAACAAGAAAAATCTTGTAAGCAATTAACAGTAAAAAGATGGCAATATGGCATATTTTGGGGGTGTATGGACCCATATTATTGTGAGTACAGGAGTGTAAACGAGTAAGCTGCTAGTTAACTACTCTAGCTCAACTCGCTAATAATTTGAATCGAGCCGCCGAGCTAAAATGAGTTCTAGCCTAAAAATGAAACAAGCTCATTCCGAGCTTAACTTTTCGAGGTCGAGTAACCTGGCGACCATAAGCAATCCTATTATTTAAATCATATTTATTTAATATACATAGTAACTGTTATATAATTTTTTGTTGATAAAATTAACTAAATATATTATGTTATATATAAATTTTATAATTTTAAATACTTATAAAATAGTTATAAATATTTAAATAAATTAAAAATATAAGTAATAAGTTAAAGCCAAGCTCGAGAAATAGAACTCGAAAAAAGCAAGTTTAAACTCGAGCTCTCGTATATTAAACAAGTCAAGCTCAAGCTTAGTTGAGATGGAGATCAGTTCAGTTTGCTTACACCCGTGATTGTGAACGTCAAAGTCATACCTTGTGAAGGGTTGATGAATCTTTGGTTGGGTGAAGCCAAAGGGGCAACATAGTGGAGGTTTTGTTAGCAGCGGCTGCCGCGGAGGAGGCAGAAGTGGCTTCTTTTTCGTAATTAGAGTTGCATTCATCACAACAACTCATCACCACCATATCACCGTCTTCTTCCTCTTTGGTGCTTAGCAATAGTTTCCTATCCACCATTTCTTCACATGTGTTCTTGGACAATTTTGCCTTTGATTCATGCCCACTACAAAACCACGTACAATAGCAACTATATATCATACCAGTAAATACAATCTAGAAAACCAGAAAATATGTCACTAACCACAGAGTATACAAGTGAAGATGCAACTTTGTACTAAAATTAACTTTCCTTGTTATAAGACGTATTATCTCTATATTTTAGTTAGATGTGTAATTATTTAACACCTATCACTATACTTAATAAAAATATATTCTGATGTCATAAAAGGAAATAAATTTTATTAAACTATTATATTAGCCATTAATAAAATCATTTTGTTAAGTTAATTAATTAAGAAATACTAAAATCTAATTATAAATGTAAAACATTAGTATATTAATTTAGTATTTATATTATTATATATATTTCATACGAGAAAATTGGTCCTTGTCTTCTTTTTTCATTCAATCAGAATATTTGTCCTAATAATTAGCATAAAGACAAAATTAAAAGTTGAAAAGAAAGAAAAAAAACAAAAACAGTCTCCTGTTCCCAACCTTTCTTTTTTTAGTGTGATCAGTCATCATGCTCTCATGCCCTTGTGTTCAGACACAAGAATGTTTTAGTTACAAATTCAAGAAATACATTTTTGACCTATAAAGCTTTGGGTTTGGGAAGCGGAGTTCTTACGTTAAAGTCTTACAGACGAGAAAGATTGAAAGAAATTTGCCGTTAAAATAAAACTAACTAACCATATGTGTGTTAACTCATGACAACTAAATAAGTAATTAGGTATTGTGTTGTATTTTAGCGATAGAAGTTGTACAATGAGCTAAATTACCTTGTGGTAGTTACATTGAGACTCAAGCCAAGTCCAGCAGAAGGAACAGAAACAGCTTGAAGAGTCCACTGAATCTCAAGAGAAGGCTTTTTCATCTTGCATTTCATAAAAGTTTGATAATTTGCAGTCCCAATTAACCAAACTTTGTTACTCACATTGTAGTGTGAGATCAACTTCCCAATTTCCACAACAAGATGATCCACTGGACTGTAACTAGTCACCCCTCTCTCTCCTCCACTCTCTCTCTCATCCACTGTCCATTTTAAGTCACCTGCATGTATGATCACTCCACCTGTTGATGATAAAGATTCAACTTTTCTTCTTAAATCTGCTAAATTCATCTCCACTTCTTCCCTTTTCATGAACCTCAATGGCAGTGATGAAAACTGAAACTTGATGAAATGAACATTTCTTAATTCATTTGGGACATCTCCCTTTTCTACATTACGCATTAACTCGATGACAACGCCTTCGGTTATCGATAAAGAATCGCCAACGATTACGGTGTTTTTTCTTGATTTTTTTCCTAGCAAAACCTCTATAATCAAGGTGACATCTTTTTTCAAAGAATGAACAGATTCTAGAGATGGGTTTTGGTCAGGAGAGTGATTCAAGAAATGGGTATGTAAAAAGTTAGGGTTTTGATGATTCTGAAGGTGTTGATGATCAGAGTTTGGTGAAGAAGGTGAAGAGTATATACCACCACCAGAACTGCTAAAGAACACTCTTGGTGAAGTTAAAGAGGTGGAAGAATAATCATGTAAGTTGGTTTTGACATCAGTGCTTGAGAAACCAGCTTCTCTCATAACCCTACTAACACTTGGATCATCAAGAATTGAAAGAATGAGCTGCTCAAGCTCTACTCTAATGGCTAACAATGGTGTATTTTGTTGAGTTTGTTGATTCTCAATACAACCTCTTCTTTGGTGAGCCTGAGCTCTCTTGAGTGCAGCAATGAGAGCATTAGAAAGTGAAGGTTGGCCATGGAGGAGGGGTCCAGGGGTTGAGGGGAGTCTGTTGAGAGCCACATTAAAACAAAGGTCAAGTGCCCTACAATGAAGAGGTTGTGGGATAGGGATAATATGGGGATTTTGTTGGTGAAGAGGAGGGGTAATATGGGAAGAAGAAGAAGAGCTATTTTGTGATTTAATGCAAGCTAGTTTTAGAATACTAGCTCTTGAACTCATAAGAAGAGTAGAAGCCACATGAAGGGGAGAGACCTGAGCATGGCCTCTCTGTCTTGCAAGGCTTAGAGAGTGCTTCAACACGGAAGCACTCTCTGGTGACAGCGTTTGTTGAATGGTATAACTTCCGGAGCACATCACTTGGCTCCAACACCCAACCCCCCACACTCCTCTAAAATGAAGAAACCCTAACTATGGTTATATTTCTTAAAACAAAAACAAATTCCTCTCTCTCTTTACTTTCTCTCTTAAAGCCCCCTCAGTAGTGCTTGAAGAAACACAGATGGCAAAATTATTGTTGTTTTTTTAGTTAGAGGAGGAAGTTGGCTATAGTAGGAGCATGTATGATAAATCAGCTTCATATATATAGTTAGAAGAGTTTGTTCAAAAATATATACTTGTAGAGTTGTAGTTATATGATTAGTTACTTTTTGAATTTATTTTCTTGGTTGGATAAGTTTTGTACAGTCATGATATTGCCATATTGGTAGTTCTTTTTGTCATGGGTACAACTGTTGTTGCACATGGTACTTTCTAAAGCAGTAGTGCTTCCTCTGAAATCAGCAAAAGTTCCCATGCAGACGGCTTTTGTTTTGGCTTTTATAAATTCTCATTCGGTTACTTTCTTCGTTCTGTCTTCAGGTTACGGTTTATGCTGATAAAGAAGTTTATAAATATTCTCAAACACAGTACACTTCCAGTTTACACAAAGGGGCATTAGCGATGGAAATGAGGGAAAATCACGATAATAGACATGTCACCGACAAAAAAACAAATAAACATTGAGTTTCAGTCTGTGTCAAAATAGACATTTTTAAACTAGCCAATTAGGATATGACAAATATAAAATGCTAAGACATCTGGAATTTAACCGACATAAAATCCTTAAAAAGTACAACTAATGAAATACACAAAAAAAGTCAGAATAATACGGTTGTAAAGAGTGGGTTACATTTAGCTGTCAGATGTAAAGAGTGGGCTAAACTCAACTGGCGAATGAAAAGCGAGGGCTAAATTCAATAGGCTAATGAAAAGTAGGAGATATGCACTTTCGACGGATAAAAACAATAGCCAAGTTCTAGCCATTGTGTAATTGTAGCTAATGCCCGACAAGTTTAATTTGAAAAGCTATTATGTGGACCCCTTTATACTTCACCATAAGTTTTTTGTGGAAGCTAAGCCCTAGTCGCCTCAACTGACGAGCCCTATATGGACCATATCCTGATTCACCCTTTTAGACATGTCCAATATGGGTACAAGGTGGTGTGATTGCTTATTTTGTTAATTTTGCCAATCATTATATCTAGTATGATAATCTTTTCGAAAAATAAAGTGTTGCTAATTTAAGACGTTTTAATGACGGAATAAAGGTGCTCATAAACATGAGATGATAGTAGTTTACGATGAATCTTAAACACATATCTTGATGATCATACATGTTAAAAGACTACACATATCTTCTTTTACCATATTTGAATTTTTTTAACAACAATGATTGTATTGAAAATCAAGACCCAGCGAGTTGCTGGGAGAAAACAAACATACCCCTTCTATGTCATTGAGAAACAACTGCTCTCTATTATATGTTATTGCGGTCTTTCAAAGAAAAAAACAATAATATGATTTTTACCTATTTGTTGTTTATAAAATAATTTTTATCAAAAGAATAAAAGAAATGATTGTGGTGAAAAAGTGCCAATAATGGAATATAGGCAGGGAGAGGAGACAGTGGGTTTCTTTTAGGAGAATAAATCTGTTCCTCAACGAGGATTGGCGTGATCTCTAAACCTTTTGTCTTAATCCAGCCAGATTTATCTTGATTTTGTATCACTCCGTATAAACGTGTTTATAAGGGTACTTGGTGTTGGGTCGTTAAGGTCCGGCTGGCTCGACGACGCCCCTCAACACCATTTCCGAGGCTACGTCGGCGTCGTGAACGTCTTCTCCAAGACATTGTTGCCGGTCCTCTCTCTCTTCTTCTCTACAGACACACACCTATACAGACATATATATATATATAGAGAGAGCCCCATCCTCTATTCCCTAAGTCCATCCTCTTTAGTCCCATCCTCACACCCATCCTACGTAGCGCTGACGTAGAGGGTCATCCTCCAAGGACTACCCTCCTCCCATACCGAGTAGCTTAAGTTACAAACTTAGAATAAGTTAGTTCAATATTAGAAGAGATTTTTCGAGATGTTCATGATGTTTTGATGTAATTACCGGGTTTTACATCTTTTTGTTGATCCGTTCTATATTTTTATGTTGTTGGTGGCTACAAGATAGTAATGAATGCTTTGGTGACGGAGTAGCAACATTTTAAACATCTATAACATATTCTTTTGGAAAACTAGAAACAACATTTTAAACATCTATAACATATTCTTTTGGAAAACTAGAAATAAAAACACTGTACAAAGTAAGAAACAAACCTATTGTGTATTTAAATTTGGATTATAAGGTATATCATGAGAAGTGAATTTAATGTGGTACAAGAAAATTGTATGTTATCTTGTTTGTGTGTATCATAGTTTGGGGTTTGTGTGGATATGATTGAAGCGAGATAAGGAAACTATTCTTTACTCATGACATATTTTTGTTGGATGTTATTATACCATGCGGTGTTTATATATTATATAATATAATAATTGTGTGTTTGATAGTGAATTAATCATCTGAAAGTTGAAGGAAACATACAAGTAACTATTTGGAGGATGGTGCTATGGACATATCACATATGCATATTATTCTATGGCGGGTTGCTATATTGGATGCTAACGTACGTCTTTGTGCTAACAATATGTGGAGCTTTGTAGACTAGAGGGCGTATACGCTTTCTTTTGGGTCGTCTTAGTAATACTATCTATCACCGGGGTTAAATTCTTGTATGACCTGACTCAACTATCTATTTTGATATTGAATAACCACCTTTGACACGATTGCCTAAAACAACATTAAAGTTTGAATTGTGTGACGAAAATAATCACAAACAGTTTTGAGATTTAAGGATAATTATATATAACATTATTTCTTATATTGATTCTATCTCAAAATAGTTTTTGTTACTAAGTATATAAAGAATAAATAATCAAAATACACTTGTTTGATCTAACATTATCAAAGTGTATTTAAGCTCTAAACTAATATAGTCTCAACTAGGTGAGGTTTGTATGGATGGTAAGTTATGAATTATTTAAGTCTTAATATGTGTGGGATAGAAGATTCAACTAAGCTCAGTTAGGTTAGAATTATTAAACGGGGCACAAGATTAATTGCCTAGTGTAACCAAAAGTTTAACTCCGATTACGTCGATGCTTCGGGTCGGGGGGGGGGGGGGTACTGTGTATGTGGGATCTTTGGATTTTTGCAAAGAGATTGGTGGTGAAAAATATGAAATTTTTGTTGGCCTCGAGTATGGTTAAAAGTCAATACTTAGAGTTCCATACCTTGAACACATATGGCCCGTAAGGCTCTAGAGCTAAGATAATGTTGTGGGAGGATTTGAGATTAGTATAGGCTTTATGGATGGTATATGGATAGTTTTGGCGACTTTAATACTATGAGGTCCCAAGAAGGTATAAAAAAAATTGAGCTTTGATGCCTGCCAAGCTCGGGAATTTAATTACTTTATTCATATGGCTAATTTACACGAATTTGGAATGAAAGGAAGGAAGTATACATGTTACAAAGGTTCGAGGAACAAAGTTAAATTTAGCAAAATTGGCCGGTTTTTGTTTGTCATAGATTCATGAATAAATGGGCAAATGCTTGCCTTCTGGTTCTTCCCCAATACTTGTTGCATCATTCACCTATTGTGTTAGTCATGGATCCAATCAAATTTGGTTTGGTCTCATTTTGTGTGTTCAACGCATGGTTGGATCTATGAGTTATAAATAAGGCGAGTGAGACTTCCTCGCATTTTGGGACGGCATATACTATTCATATGCAGAAGTTAAAGCATTTCAAAAAATGTCTAAAATGGTGGTTCGAGGAGACAAAAGCCAAGGCGGAGGAGTTGTTCAATATTTTCTTCAGTAATTTATTCGAATTGGATAAATTTTTGGAAATCCGATAATTGACTGATGAGGAGACTAGACTCGTACTAGATGTAAAACAAGTTTGTTGGAGCAAGAAACATTAAAGACTAAAGATATAAAACTAAAATCCAGATCGAAGTGGGTGTCTTTTGGGGACAAAATTTGACGTATTTTCCGGCATTGATTAAGGATAGGAGATTAAAAACAGGTTTAATGGGCTAGAAATTATTGAGGTTTGTAGTAACAACCCAAAGTGTATAACAAAAAAGCTCATAGATTCTTTGGTGATCACTTCAAAGAACCGATGACAAATAGACCTAAGATGGTTTGCTTTAAATTAAAATGGTTAGCAAATGGCGAGACGAATTTGTTGATTCAAACCTTCATAGTGGAGTGAAGTAAGAAAGCAGTTTGGGATTGTGGAGACGACTTGGCACCATGCTCGGATGATTTTCATCTTAGTTTTTTAATAGATTCTAGGAATATATTGGTTCGGAGTTTATTAATGTTGTCTTCCATTTTTACGATAATGAAACCATTTATCAGGGTTGCAGTTCTTGTTTCATTTCTTTTATTTCCAAGGTGGCCAACAGTTGCGATTTAACGAGTTCCGTCTGATTAACTTGGTTGGATCCCTAAGGAAAGATATTTCTAAAGTTTTAGCCTTGAGGTTATAAAAGGTTCTGAACTCGACTCCCAATCAACATTCTTGAGTAATGGTAATATTATTGATGGTCCTTTGATCATGAATGGGTGGTGACGTGGGTGAAAAAAATGAAAATCTAAACTTGTGATGTTCAAAATTGACTTTGAGAAGGCATATGATAATATTAACTAGAATTTTCGTGATTCTATACAAGAGCAAATGCGGTTTCTGGCTAAATGGTATAAATGGTCTTGGCGATTATTTCCTCGGCCAAGTCTTTAGTTTCAATTAATGGATCTCATTCATTTGAATTTCAATTTCAAAGAGGGATGAGACAAAGTGATCTTTTATCGTCGTTTTTATTCATCATCGGCATGGAAGCTTTCTCATGTTTGATGAATAAAGCGGAGGAGGTGAATCTTTTTCATGGTTTTTAGACCCTAAATAAAGGCCCTATCATATCTCATTTGTTATTTGCATATGATGTGCTCCTTGTTGGGGAGTGGTCTAGTAAGAATGTTGCTAACATGGCTCGTTTGCTCTGTGGATTCCATTTAGTGTCTGTATTGTGGATTAATTACTCGAAGTCAAGTCTTGTGTGGGCATTGATCGGATTGAGATGGGTGTTTATACCGACATGATTAAATGTAAGCCGAGAACTCTCCCTTTCTTCTACTTAGGACTAATTGTTGGAGCAAATATGAGCCAATTAGAACTCGATAATAAAGGCATTTGACAAGAGACTTGCTACATGGAAATCCTCTATGTAGCTGCTTACGCGATTTTGGATCATCTTGAAGCAAAATGAAGGAATTTTTCTACGGCGTTAAATAAGATAAAACCAAAATGAGTTGGGATAAAATTTTGATGACAACTGAAAAAGGGGGATTGGGTCTCAACCTCTTAAAGAATACCAATATTTTCTTCTCACCAAGTGGTGGTGGCGGTTTAAAACTGAACCAAACACCTTGTAGAGAAAATTGATTGTATCCCTTCTTACGTCTAACCGATCCTTGCCTATTCTCCCCCACACGATGAATCTCCTGGGTACGTGAAACTCTATAGCTAAAATGGAGAATTATATAACTAATTTAAATGTGAGTCTAGCTAATTTTATTAAAGGGGGAAGTTGGGATGGGGAAAAATACACGTTTCTGGATTGATACGTGGTCTTCTTCGAAACCATTGAAGGTTTTATTCCCTGACTTATTCATTCTAGAGAAGGATAAAAGTTGCTTGATTAATTTGTGCTATGTTAGTAATGGTCAAAGCATAACAAGGAAACGAAGGTGGAAAGATGTAATTTCAACTAAGTGGAAATGTGGAGATTTGGGGATTGTTGAGACGGTTACAACAGGCTTTCTTGTCGCACCATATGGATCGATGGGTTTGGACAAAAGAAGAAAATGGTGTCTTCATAGTGTCGTCCATGAGTTTATTTCGATGCTTCCCTCATTTATTTTGGAGTGGAACACGTGGGTACCAAAGAAAGTTAATATTTTGGCTTGGAAAGCAGAGATGGAGTAGTTGCCCATTTTATCAGGATTGAGTAATAGAAATATCATTGTAGGCTTGGTGGCATGGAGATTGTGTGGTGAGTATGACGAGACTGCTAACCACTTGTTCCCCTCTTGCTCTTTTGTACCGGTTATATGACAAAGCGTATAAAATTGATGTGGTATCCCGTCTATTTATTCGTTTTCAGTTCAAGAATTATTGATGGAGCATAAACGGGTGAACCTGGGTCGAAGGAAAAGTAGATTCTTTGAAGAGGTTATTTTGACTACTTGTTGGTGCGTGTGAAAGGTTAGAAACGAGCTCATCTTCTCAAACAAGAAGGCAAAGATCACTAAAGTGTTGTGGGATATTAAATCCCTAGGTTCTTTTATAAAAAAATAGGTTTCTGTCTGAATCTGGTTATGGAATAATTTGTGTAATTTCTCTTTGAAATTTTGTTGTTGTTTGGCGTATCTTGCTAGTGGCTGTGGAATGAAATTTGTCTTCCAAAATAAAATATAAATAAAAAATATAACTAATAAATAAATTAAAAGTATGGTGTATATATTATTTAATAAGTTTAAAATGTTAAATATTTTATTTATATCTACGTGAAAGAAAAAAAAATAATTCAAAAACTAAAAAGGTGAAGGTAATGGGTTTCAATAGTAACTATCATGTGTTAAAAGGCTGTACCAAAGAAACAGTGACCCAAGAAGAGTGTAGCTTTTAAGCTGAATGACTACATCTTTTTGGTCAAAGTGGTAGAATTCGTCGACGATTAAATTACAGTTATAACCTTGGTTATCAAAAGCAAAAGTGATTGTCTACAAATAATCAGTTACGCCTAGCGCCAAGGACGTAAAATAGATTATTATTATTATTATGCAAAAAGTTTTGAAATCATAACCATAAGATTTTAAATTATTTGTATACAAAAAATTTTGAAATCATACCATAAGAATTTAAATTATTTGTATTCAAGATTATACTAATAAGAACAACTAATACAATAAATCACAAGTTAATAAAATTCTCAATCGATTAATGATTTTAATAAACATAATTATTTATCAAAAAGATGGTGTTTTGATAAGCGGGTCATTATAGTAACATTTCAAACTATATATTAACATATTTAGCATGATAAATTAAATGTGTTTGTGTGTCAAAAGGGGTAAGCATGTTGTATACGTTTAAACATGTTGGTTATCATGTAATTAACGTGTCAACCTGTTTATGATTCGAACTTTTTACTCTAACACTGTCCTATTCAACTTTCAATCAAATCATGCCGTGTTAATGGGTCTTGTCATCTATTACTAGCAAATTATATTACTGGTTTTATATCATTTTATTGTGATACAAAAATTGGTCAAAATGTGATATGGTAATTTCTATTTAGGCTATTTATATATTTTTGTTATGCTTATTCAAGATAGATTTAAAGCAAGATCAGCAGTCTTGCAAAGAACCTTGTCCATTACCAGTAAAGCTCATTAGTATCATTTACATCTCATGATCAAGAAAACTTCAAAGTTACAAAAAGTTTTAAAAAGCTAAAAAAGAAACAAAAATGTTTTCATTATGATTTATCATCGACAAAAGTGTAATCATATATGAAGTCGGCTTAACTGTTAATGGTTCTTATCTTATTATCTTGATTGAATATGGTGACTTAGACGAAATATGAAAGGAGATATTTTAAATAAACGACATACGGTTAGTGCATTAATTTCATAGTTGATTTTTGATACATCATTTTTTCTTACGTCATATGTAATGGACATTATAAGAGCGTGAAGAAGCTTGATAACGCCCTCACATCACCCTCCGGGTGTTATAGGAACAAGAACAAGGATGAACGTTTATAGTATAACGCCAAATGAAAAAAAGAATTGGAAAGTAATGACTGAAACGGCACTAAGGAGCGCTAACCATTACACATTTATTGAATGGACGCTATGATGTTGATACAACGTAAAATGCTTATTAGAGGCATTAAGCTTTACAGATGATCTAGTAATTTATAATTTACTTCTACAAACGCAATAATTATTACACATTTTTTATTAGAAATATAAAATCTTGTTTTTAAAAAAAATCTAGTTTAGTTAGATAATTTATCACTTTTCATTTAACAGTCGTATCTCGTAACATCTAATATTGTTTGTTTATTCATTACTTTTTGTTTTCGTTGGATCGAGAAAAGAGAATAGATAATTTATCTATTTGATTATGGAGTTACACTCTGAGTCAAGAGAATAGATAATTTATCTATTTTTTATGAAAGAAAAAAAACCTTAATTTGAAATTTCAGATAATACATGTTAATTTATTCCCTTCACTTCTAGGTTTTGCTTCTTTTCTTACCTGGCTCTTTCAAGACAAGCTTGAACCAAAGGCTGAACTAGAGAAATAATTACTAGTATTAGATTCTTTATTTTTTATACATTTAAAAAAGAAAGAAACTATTCGATAGTAATTGCTCATAGAAAGGTAGCATGCAAGAGGGTGACCAAAATGATTAATAACAATATGTTTAAAGCTCATATGAGAGAGATGGGAAAATATAAGGTTCAAAGGTTCAAGAAAGTGAATGAGGTTGCTCTCATTGCAAGAAAAGTATTTTTGGGGAAAACACACATATATATTATCTAAGGCATAGTTTAAATGAGAACTATCATGATTGTGAGAACCGTGAAACTTTTTGTTTCGCGCGAAGTTGGGCCAAAAAAATTTTTCGCAAACGTAGATTAAAATATTATACACACAAAAAAAAGTAAAAAGAAATTGTCGAGTCGTTAATTTTAACTGATGCAAGTTTTTTTAACGCGCCGACTTAAATTTTGCATGAAGATAAATATTTATGTTACGCATCATGTAAATGTGGGTATACGGCATTTTTTTTAAAAAAATTGCTTAAACAAGTGATCTTTTTTATGACTTTTGAGAAAAAAAAATAGAAAAATCTTTTGGATAACTTAGTTCTTACGGTTTTTACAACTTAAGTTGGTTTTCATTTTAACTCATCCCTAGCTCGTTATATATATATTATATATATATATATATATATATAATATATATTATATATATAAAATTATATATCTCTTTTAACATTCACAAATAATAGTAATATATAAAATGAATGAAAAAAAACTTATTTAAATGTTATTTTCTCAAAGTTTTCTAGTATATTTTAAAAAAAAAATTAGTATAAGAAGAGAAAGAAGTAATCTATATCTTACAGTAATCTACATCGTACGTACAGTAATAAAATCAAGTGTTACAAATAATAGTGGCAAGTTTGTAAATAATGTAACATATTAATGTTATTTTTTAATATCAAAAGGACATTTTGGAAATTTTAGTGTAACAATTAATTATTCTATAGCTTTCCAGTTAATTAGTCAAAAACATTTTATTTTACATATATTAAAATAAACATTAATCATCTCTTATACCTCTAGAAAATTTGTTGAAATTAATAATGCACGTATTTAAATATATTCGAAAAATATCAAAATTATTATACACGTATCGCACTTATCCTATACATATTGAATTTTTTTCTACACATATGTGTCGTATTCGGGTTCATTACATATAATCTTGGCAACATTGCACATTTAGCAAAATTACATAAAAATGGCAGGTAAACGAGCAACAAGTTACGCCGTAACACCCTTTTAAATAGCAAATCCAATTCTACAAAAAAAAAAAAACTCTGGTTCTTCGGTGTCGAGAAATCGTATGCACGACCTTCTGCACTCTATCTAAGAAACCGACAGCTTTAAGGGCAAGAGATCCAAAAGTATCAAGGCAAAGGGAATGAAGACATGTTTATTCTCAGCAAAAGCTTTTTCAAGCTTAGCGACCTCACTGATTCTGCCTTCAACACAGCCTAGTCAACCACGAAACTGTTTTCCCTGAGCCCAACAAGGAGGGCACCCCAGTAAGATCCACACACACGTGTTTCCCACCTGCCAAACCAAACAATAGAACATCCGTTGGCCGAAGACTAGAGCTCTTTTCAAGCAGGTCAATCAAGAAATTCACAGAGGCCTCTTTTTTCTGCAGAGATTCCTACCCGCTTAAACACATCATGTCATGTCTGAATTTGAAATCTGGTAGTCCTTACAATGGACCGCATGCTCCCCAAAGTTATCCAAACAAACCTTGTAGCAAAGTGAGCAAGGCTCATCAACTGGAAACAAGGAAATCATTAACCGATATTTAAGGATGGACCGATACTCCACCACTGACATGTGTGGGCCTGGACCTTCAATGGAGATAATTCTCAGAAAATCTTGAGCATGGGGGCCACGAAGACATTCTAACACCGTTTTTGTAGGGTGAATAAATCAAATTTATCTCCCAAACCCTTCGCGACTTTACTATATAGAGCGCTCGCCAAAGTTTTACGGGCCTTCAGAGGAGCGTGTCCTTATTAGCAAACCAGCCAAGATCAAAATCGAGAAAGGACCTCTATAGTCTACCCAACACAACCATGATCAACGTCCAACTTATCAATACCACTATCTCACATAATGTGGTCGTGTAAACTTTTGATCAAATGTATCCAACAACTAATTTAATTTATTTAGATAAGTTTTAGGAAATCATTAAATTAGTCAGTTTATTAATTTACTCATAAAGTTAATATTATATATAACAATAAAATAAAGCACTTTTGTTCGTTTAAATTGATTTTTATATTCGATATCAACTTGGATTTTAATATTTGTATATATATATTTATGAAAATTTGAAAGAGGTGAAGTAAATGTACTTGATTTTATTACTTTTCATACCCCCTCTAAAAATTCACATTGAAACTTGTCATATTTTTCTCCCTAGATTTTCTTTAAGATCTAAATTACTTTAGGTAAATAAAACTGAAAACATTTTTACATAAATAAATAAAACATTTTCCAAAAAATAAGAAACAAACTTTTCTAAATAAAAAATATCACTTTTATAAAAAATTTAAAATTGTATAAAGTACGTACAGTAAAAAATGGAAAGGTTGTATAAATACATATAACAGGTTACCTAAAGTAAATGCAAGATTCAAATTTCATTTGGTTGCAAAAAAAAAAAAAAAAAAAAAAAAAAAGAAACCAAATTGTTGAAAAAATTGGTCAACAATACAATGTTATACATATGAATTGTCCACTTTAAATAAAAAGAAATAAGTGGCATAATTTGAATACAATCAGGTAAACTAAAATCATCACTAACCCCGAATAAAATTTTAGTTAAACTATGTTTCAAACATTACTATCTGGATCAGGGTTATCCAATTGGCTTTTGAATATAAATGGTCAACAAGTGATTTGTTAGTGATTGAAATTTTTGAAGCCAACTAATCAGAAGATTAAAAGAAAAAATGACTGTGAACTCAAACTGATAACAAGTTTGGGCTATTTCATGGTTTTAAAACCAACCATTTATTTAATAAACTAACGACATGGACACATGGTTTGTTCATTTAGTTAAACGAACAAACTTGAAATATATAATATCGTAGCGATATGGCCCACGACATTATAGCATAGTGGCATATTTGGGGTGGGATAAGCACCATTAGGTCCTGGGTTCGATTCCCACAAAGAGGTTTTCCCAGATTTATTGGGTTTACTCCTGAATTTGGAGTATAGACATTATTGTCAAGTGGAGATGGATATACTCAGGTGATTCCACTGGTAACATGATTATACTCCAATGGTCATTTCGTTATCCAAATTTGTTGTTCAAATAAAATGAGACAGCAATATGGTACTTTGGCTTGGTTGTGACCTGATGCTACGATACTTGATAGGTGGTGATTGACTAACCTGGGTGTGAACGAGAGTTTGGATGATTGGTGTTTCAAATTCATTTAATTTTTCTTTGAACAACAAATGTTACTTTACTTCTATTCTTAAATTACATAAAATTAAATTTACTCTACAATATGTTAGAAATTGAAACTTAATTTTCATCTTAAAAGACAAACTCTTAAATTATATCAAATTAAATTTATTCAATCACATGTTAAAAATTGAAACTTAATTTTCATTTTAAAAAGCAAAAGCCTCTACTACTTTATCCAAACTGACAACATTAGTAATTTTCATTAATTTCTAAAATATTTTTGTTTTTTAAGAACAATTACTAGTATTTTAAGATAAATACACCGTTACATGCAACATTGGTGGTTTCAAATTTATTTGCTTAAAAGACTATTTTGCTAATGTGTTGGTCAAAGGACTCCAAAAGTAATTTTCAATGTTTTTATATTGTAAAGCCTTTTGTTGGGAACATACAGGCTTGAAAAAAATGAACGCTCAAGGCATTTGGATGATATATCACCAAAGATGAGATATTTGAAAGGGAAAAGCTGCAGTTGTCTGGTACAAGTATCATTGCATGATGGTGAAAATGATGGCCCAATAATACGTGTATCTTGTAACTATTTGTGAGTGGGAGTGGTTTCTTTATCTTCATTATTGAAATATTACTGTATTTTTTTTTTCAAAATGAGATTTGTATTATGCATGCATACACACGCGTTCGCGTGTTCTAATTTACACAAATCTATTAGGATTTAAGAGTGTGTAACACTAAATAGTTATTGATTTATTAATCTTTCTATTTTATCCGGGTTTAGAACTTAAGGTGACAAAAGTAAAAAGTTTCTAGTAAAGGCTAATTAAAAAGAAACTTAATTTAACTTGTATGTTATTGTGCAACACCTGATTGGCTTATAAACCTACATGTAGTGCTATCTCTACGTTAGTTACGGAGCACAAATGTATGAAACAATATGAACCCTACATGAGATTCGTAGGTCTTGGTTCAGTTTAGGTCAAACACGTAAACACATTTAGCTAAACAGGTCATATTTAAATTAATTAATTTATTTAGTAATGTGTATTATGTGATATCTTAAATTAACTAGTGGGTTTCACCCGCGCTTTGCGGTGGGGCGACCCAATTTATAATGAAAACGTAAATGCGATAGTAAAAATAACGTCAATGGCAAGAACACGTTTGGTATTGGTTCGGCTCATTAAGATAACAACACTTACCGAAAGAGAAATAAAAAAGTCATGATACGACCAAAAAAATATGAAGATGTGTTTACAATCGATCGGAATAATAAAAACGAATATCAATTCCGAATTGACGTTGTTCAGTCAATATTAGACGGTTCGTTTTGTTACATATACAACATCAGATTCGATTGAGACTTAAAAAACAAAAAAAAAATAGACAAAAACAAGAAAGATGAAAATAATTAAAAAAAAACTACTATAGCTAATAAGTTCATAAATTATATATAAAATAATTAGGTATTTTATGTCAAAGTTTAAAAGTTTAAAAATTAATTGACATGGCCTAAACATTATTGTTTTTAAAAATAAAATTTATACGAGTTTGGAACCATCGGAAGTAATTACTCGATGGACTTGGAAAAATGGACTACCCCAGAAACGAAACTTTGCGCATATGTAGACACACATATAGTGCAGTTCCGGTACCAAGTGTAATAAAAAATTATAATCATAAATATATAATAATAATAATAATAATAATAATAATAATAATACCAATAATAAAAGAAAAGAAAAGGGTTATGAGAATATGTTACGTATGCGTGGTTCTAAGGTTGATGGGAATACTTCTATTTATGTATGCAAAAACATATCATATTTGCATGGTATATGTATGCAGATTTATCAATTATAATTATGTTATATTTTACAAATAACCTACATATATAGGTAAATATTTACAAAGTTTAACTTTCATTTTGCTTCCTCAGGTTTGTTTATTTTAACGGTTTTGTTTCACATGATTTAGTTATTTTAACAATTTTGCTCCAATAGTTTAAAAATTTTCATTTTCCTCCTTGATATTTCAATTTTGTCGTCAGTTTGCTCCACGAATCTAACTCCATCTACATTTGTTAGCTAGAAGGGGATTTTCGTAATTTTAAGGATAAAAGTAAGGGTTATTTTTTGTAATTTACATTTATATATATATATATATATATCTGTGTGTATATGATCAAGATCAAGGGAAACCCATTTTTAGTTGTGGGAACCTAAAGAACTTGGCTTTCCCATAATAGTTTTGCCCTCATTTTTTACAACCCTAAATTAAAATGTTTTGATATATATATATGTATGTATGTATATCAAGATCAAGGGAAACCCATTTGGAGTTGTGAAAACTTAGAGAACTCGGCTTTCCCATAAGAATTTTGCCCCCAATTTTTTACACCCCTAAATTAAAATGTTTTGAAAGACTACCGTAAAAAAATAAAAAAAATCAAAATAGTGTTTTCTGGCCCCTTACAGCAGTTGTAAAAAGGTAATAATATACTCATGACAACAATTTTTACAGCATTTACGACTGCTGTAAATGAAAAAATTTTGAAAAGTTGATTTTTTAGGATTTTTGGTTTAAAAAAATATTTAAAAACCTTTCGTAAGACCGAGTTCTCTAAGTTCTCACAACTCATATAAATTTTCATTTTACCCTAACTATATATATAGTGTGAGGTCATTGGGGAACACTAAAAAAGTGAGAAACCGAAGACCCATTCATTTGACATCTTAAAAATTCAAATTAAGATGTAAAAATTTATTTTTTTAAATGTTTTTAGCGCTTTTCCTTATAAAAATGTGTATAAGGTATTCCAATAAAAAAAACAATTTTTGTAAAAAAATACATATTTTTAGGTTTTGAATTTTTTATTAAAAATACTTTTACATGTATTTATAAGGAAAAACGCTGAAAAGTTAAAGAAAACTGATTTTTAACATGTTAAGTTCAATTTTGAAGATATTAAATGTTTGGTTCCTCGCTTTTTTGTGTTCGTCAATGAAATGTCATATATATATATATATATATATATAATATATATATATATATATATATTGAAAGGGTAAAATGAGAACAACTTTAAATTGTAAGAGCCATAAGAACTAAGCCTTTCAAAAAAGAATTCTCAATAATCTTTAAAAAATCAATTGTTCAATAAAAAAAATGTTGCATGCAAAAATTTACATAGTCGTAAAAAAATTTACATTAGACGAAAAGAAAATTTATATCAGACATAACTACCAACTCTACAATTTTTTTTTATAGATGTGGTCCTTACATTATCATTAACATAATCAAATGTAGCGGGTATCTCTCTACCCATATCGTATGGAATATTTGATTATGGAGTTACACTCTGAGTCAAGAGAATAGATAATTTATCTATTTTTTATGAAAGAAAAAAACCTTAATTTGAAATTACATATAATACATGTTAATTTATTCCCTTCACTTCTAGGTTTTGCTTCTTTTCTTACCTGGCTCTTTCAAGACAGGCTTGAACCAAAGGCTGAACTAGAGAAATAATTACCAGTATTAGATTCTTTATTTTTTATATATTTAAAAAAGAAAGAAATTATTCAATAGTAATTGCTCATAGAAAGGTAGCATGCAAGAGGGTGACCAAAATGATTATAGAATAACAATATGTTTAAAGCTCATTTGAGAGAGATGGGAAAATAAAAGGTTCAAAGGTTCAAGAAAGTGAATGAGGTTGCTCTCATTGCAAGAAAAGTATTTTTGAAGAAAACACACATATATATATCTATCTAAGGCTTAGTTTAAATGAGAACTATCATTAGTTGCGAGAACCGTGAGAACTTTTTGTTTCTGCGCGAGTTGGGCAAAAAAAATTTTCACAAACGTAGATGAAAATATTATACACACAAAAAAAAGTAAAAAGAAATTGTCGAGTCGTTAATTTTAACTGATGCAAGTTTTTTTTACGCGCTGACTTAAATTTTGCATGAAGATAAATATTTATTTTATGCATCATGTAAATGTGGGTATGCGGCATTTATGAAAGAAAAAAAACCTTAATTTGAAATTACAGATAATACATGTTAATTTATTCCCTTCACTTCTAGGTTTTGCTTCTTTTCTTACCTGGCTCTTTCAAGACAAGCTTGAACCAAAGGCTGAACTAGAGAAATAATTACTAGTATTAGATTCTTTATTTTTTATATATTTAAAAAAGAAAGAAATTATTCGATAGTAATTGCTCATAGAAAGGTAGCATGCAAGAGGGTGACCAAAATGATTATAGAATAACAATATGTTTAAAGCTCATTTGAGAGAGATGGGAAAATAAAAGGTTCAAAGGTTCAAGAAAGTGAATGAGGTTGCTCTCATTGCAAGAAAAGTATTTTTGAAGAAAACACACATATATATATCTATCTAAGGCATAGTTTAAATGAGAACTAATATGAGTTGTGAGAACCGTGAAAACTTTTTGTTTCCGCGCAAGTTGGGCCAAAAAAATTTTTCGCAAACGTAGATGAAAATATTATACACAAAAAAAAGGTAAAAAGAAATTGTCGAGTCGTTAATTTTAACTGATGCAAGTTTTTTTACGCGCCGACTTAAATTTTGCATGAAGATAAATATTTATTTTACACATCATGTAAATGTGGGTATGCAGCATTTTTTAAAAACAAATTGCTTAAACAAGTGATCTTTTTTATTACTTTTGAGAAAAAAAATAGAAAAATCTTTTGGATAACCTAGTTCTTACGGTTTTTACAACTTAAGGTGGTTTTCATTTTAACCCATCCCTAGCTCGTATATATATATATATATATATATATATATTCTTTTTAACATTCACAAATAATAGTAATATATAAAATGAATGAAAAAAAACTTATTTAAATGTTATTTTCTCAAAGTTTTCTAGTATATTTTACAAAAAAAAGTTTTTAGTATAAGAAGAGAAAGAAGTAATCTAGATCTTACAGTAATCTACATCGTACGTACAGTAATAAAATCAAGTGTTACAAATAATAGTGGCAAGTTTGTAAATAATGAAACATATTAATGTTATTTTTTAATATCAAAAGGACATTTTGGAAATTTTAGTGTAACAATTAATTATTCTATAGCTTTCTAGTTAATTAGTCAAAAACAGTTTATTTTACACATATTGAAATTTATCTTATACATATTGAAATAAACATTAATCATCTCTTATACCTCTAGAAAATTTGTTGAAATTAATCATGCACGTTTTAAATATATTCGACAAATATCAAAATTATTATACACGTATCGCACTTATCCTATACGTATTGAATTTTTTTCTACACATATGTGTCGTATTCGGGTTCATTACATATAATCTTGGCAACATTGCACATTTAGCAAAATTACATAACAATAGCAAGTAAATGAGCAACAAGTTACGACGAAACCCCCTTTTAAATAGCAATCCGATTCTACAAAAAAAAAAACTCTGGTTCTTCGATGTCGAGAAATCGTATGCACGGCCTTCTGCATTTTATCTAAGAAACCGGCAGCTTTAGGGGCAAGAGATCCAAAAGTATCAAAGTAAAGGGAATGAAAACATGTTTATTCTCAGCAAAAGCTTTTTCATGCTTAGCGACCTTCACTGATTCTTCCTTCAACACAGCCTAGTCAACCACGAAACAGTTTTCCCTGAGCCTAACAAGGAGGGCACCCCAGTAAGATCCACACACACGTGTTTCCCACCTGCCAAACCAAACAATAGAACATCCGTTGGCCAAGACTAGAACTCCTTTCAAGCAGGTCAATCAAGAAATTCACAGAGGCCTCTTTTTTCTGCAGAGATTCCTACCCGCTTAAACACATCAAGTCATGTCTGAATTTGAAATCTGGTAGCCCTTACAATGGACCGCATGCTCCCCAAAGTTATCCAAACAAACCTTGTAGCAAAGTGAGCAAGGCTCATCAACTGGAAACAAGGAAATCATTAACCGATATTTAAGGATGGACCGATACTCCACCACTGACATGTGTGGGTCTGGGCCTTCAATGGGGATAATTCTCAGAAAATCTTGAGCATGGGGGCCACGAAGACATTCTAACACCGATTTTTGTAGGGTGAATAAATCAAATTTATCTCCCAAACCCTTCGCGACTTTAGTATATAGAGCGCTCGCCAAAGTTTTACGAGCTTTCAGAGGAGCGGTGTCCTTATTAGCAAACCAGCTAACATCAAAATCGAGAAAGCACTTCTGTTCGTTTAAATTGATTTTTATATTCGATATCAACTTGGATTTTAATATTTGTATATATGTATATTTATAAAAATTTGAAAGAGATGAAGTAAATGTACTTGACTTTATTACTTTTCATACCCTCTCTAAAAATTCACATTGAAACTTGTCATATTTTTCTCCCTAGATTTTCTTTAAGATCTAAATTACTTTAGGTAAATAAAATTGAAAACATTTTTACATAAATAAATAAAACATTTTCCAAAAAATAAGAAACAAACTTTTCTAAATAAAAAATATCACTTTTATAAAAATTTTAAAATTGTATAAAGTACGTACAGTAAAAAAATGGAAAGGTTGTATAAATACATATAACAGGTTACCTAAAGTAAATGCAAGATTCAAATTTGATTTGGTTGCAAAAATTTAAAAAAAAAAAGAAACCAAATTGTTGAAAAAATTGGTCAACAATACAATGTTATACATATGAATTGTCCACTTTAAATAAAAAGAAATAAGTGGCATAATTTGAATACAATCAGGTAAACTAAAATCATCACTAACCCCGAATAAAATTTTAGTTAAACTATGTTTCAAACATTACTATCTGGATCAGGGTTATCCAATTGGCTTTTGAATATAAATGGTCAACAAGTGATTTGTTAGTGATTGAAATTTTTGAAGCCAACTAATCAGAAGATTAAAAGAAAAAATGACTGTGAACTCAAACTGATAACAAGTTTGGGCTATTTCATGGTTTTAAAACCAACCATTTATTTAATAAACTAACGACATGGACACATGGTTTGTTCATTTAGTTAAACGAACAAACTTGAAATATATAATATCGTAGCGATATGGCCCACGACATTATAGCATAGTGTCTTTGGGGTGGGATAAGGCTTAGGACCATTAGGTCCTGGGTTCGATTCCCACAAAGAGGTTTTCCCAGATTTATTGGGTTTACTCCTGAATTTGAAGTATAGACATTATTGTCAAGTGGAGATGGATATACTCAGGTGGTTCCGCTGGTAACATGATTATACTCCAATGGTCATTTCGTTATCCAAATTTGTTGTTCAAATAAAATGAGACAGCAATATGGTACTTTGGCTTGGTTGTGACCTGATGCTACGATACTTGATAGGTGGTGATTGACTAACCTGGGTGTGAACGAGAG